>VYXD01016583.1:626842-848479 GCA_013397195.1 Hylia prasina | reverse complement strand
CTGAAACATTATTTTATCTGAAGGATGCTCTAAAAAAGCCAAAAGAGTGTACAAAAAAACCCCCCAAAACCAAAGAAGGATCAAATATCTTTTTACAAGGAGAGAAAGAATCTCTAAAAAATATTTATCCCACACTTGGCAACCTTTTGCTTGCCCGCGTGTGACTGGCGCGGTGCCATCCTTGGCCGAGGCCGGCGCCTCCGCTTGCCAGGAGTCTTCCTCCTCTGGCAGCATTTTCACTCCCTGTGACTGATTGTTTATTCACCTGATTTTTCTGCTCCAGCATCGCTGAAGTCATGGCGTCTTGGAGATGATAAGAGCACTTTGTCTGCCCAAACTGTACGATAGCCGTGATGTCAACGTGGGGTGTTTGCAGCGAGCCCTGGCGTGGTGCACGCTCCGCATAGCAGGGAGGGATTAGATGTCAGACAAACTTACTGCCACCTCCTTAGCCTGAGCCTGTCCAGAAGGGAACTGTCCTAAATACAGGCAGATGATTTGTCGCTTGCTTTTGAAATATTTTTCCCCCCGGAGCTGTGTTTGAGGATTTCCAAACCTTGCTTTGTGTTTGCAGTTCTGGTTTAGCATCTTGGGGGTTTTAATTGAGGATAATGAGTCTTTGAGTCAGATTCTCTTGGGGCTTCTCTTGTTTCTAAGATGTTTCTTGCACTTAGTTTTAAGGTGTCTCCTTGCCATATGTCAGGTCTGAATCTGATTTGCTCAGTAAAGAGGCATCTTGGAATAAAAGTTTGGGATTTTTTCTTTTTTTTATCAGTGATCATAGTATCTTAATAGTATTCGGAAATCTCTTGAAATTTTTGTTGACAGGGAAAACTCATGTGAAGGAATCGGGGAGAAGGTGAAGTATGGATGGACAATGAAAGTTCTGTTGTTGGTTTGCTCCAGGAAATTGAATTTGTGGCTACTGATACTCTTGTACTGTCTTTCTCTGAAGGTCTAACACTACTTTCACTCCCTAAATGTAAATGGATTCTGGTCTTGTCAGGCCTCCATCATTTCATTATTAAAGTGCTTAAGGGTCTGCCCTTCTCAGAATCTTGCTTTGACTTCCTTCTCCCATGGCTGCCCTCCAAGGTCTCTGAAATTTTCCATTATTTTGGTATCTCCATGTGATGACAATTAAGCATTTTTTGCCCTTGGGCTTGTCAGCAAGGATTTGTTCAGAGGGTTGGGTTTTTTTGTATATCGTCATCAGCCTTCATGTTCCAAGGCACTGTTGTACCTGGCTGATAAATTCTGTCCCCCAAATGTCAGCCCACTGTTTGCTCGTGTTTGTGTCTCTCATGTTCTTGCAGAATAAAGTCAACATGTTACCAAGTGTATTGCAGGGTGCTTTTTTTGGCCAAAGTATTTTGGAACCAGCATTTTACATGTTTTGGTACAAATCTAGGAGCCCAAGTAGCAGAGTTTGGGAGGGTGGGGGGAGGACGGATGGGTCTGGACTGGGAGGTCAGCCAGTGTTGTTTAGTCAGGTTTTTAGAACAGGGATATCTGAGGGAACTGGCGTGTAAGGCAGATAAGGCTTTTTTGTTGTTGATAATACGTCCTATACACACACACAGAAGTTCTTGTTCTGCCTCTTCAAAGAAACAGGATACCCGTATTGTCTCCAGGCTGAAAACTCTGCCAACGTTAGCAAGAACAAGCAGAAAATAGGACTGAGGAAAAAGCGAGGATGCTGAGCTTTTAAAAAATTACCTTTATAATAAAGTTTTCAAGAGTTCATGTTAAAATTGTTGTGATTAAAATATTACTATAGTTTTGAAAACCTGTTTCACTGATTGCCTTTTTCATGTGAACTTGTGTATCCTTCTGTGCTCCAATTTATATTTCCGTAGACCAGAGTCAGCAGATTTAGCAGGAGATGCAGGGAATCCTATTTTTGTAGCAGACTGCTCATGAATGGCAGAGGCATTAAGGGAATACAGGAGTCTTTTGCAGGAATGAAATGAACTTAATCTATGTTTATCCCAATACTTAGTACAGCAGTGTTTGTTTTCCAGCAAATTGTTCAGATGAAAACAAAAAAATCATATATTTAATCAATAGTAATGAACTTTGTGGAGGCATGGAGTGGGGGGGTGTGTGTATGTTTTTTTTAGTAGGGCTTTGAACTGGAAATGTAGCTACCACATGAAATCTGAGTTCTGGCACCCACTCAGCACAGCAGTCCATCTGCTAGCAAGACACACTGATTTATTTTTTGTTTTTAATCCCTTAGTAGTGCCAGATGCAAGTCCTGTGTGCCTTAAGGTGAAAGGGAATTCGTGATGCCTCACTAAGGTGGCATCTGGGCAGACTTCTTTTGCACTGGTGCAGATTACAGTCAAAAAGAGAATACGCACCTACATGTGTATTTTATTTTGGTATATGGGTTTGTTGTGTGTGGTTTGTTTCCTTTTCAAGAAAAAAAGTCATCCAGTATCTTCAGACAATGAATTATTTAGCAGTGATTGTCTCTGCATTCCTGCTCTCTGTAGTCTCAGGCTCTTCTTAATTTGGTTTTCATGTGATAGTTGTGATACTTGTGGTACCTGAGCAGGCACCACCAGTGCTCGTGGTCCCACCTCCTTGTTCTCATAGTCTTCCCCCTCCATCTATTTCAAAACAAGGTGATTAAAATTAGAATCAATATAGAATAATTTAGACAAGAAATGCAAAATTCTTCAATGGTATTTTGACAAATCCTTTTCAAGGTGGGCACTACTTAAAGCTGTCAGAAAATGGCTCTTTGTAATCAAAAGTCAGTGTAAGATGTCAACATCCTGGATTCAGAGCTATGAGCAGTAGGGGTTTTTGTGGTTTTTGGTTTGTTTTTGTGGGAGAATTACTGTTTTCGTTGTTATTACTGTTATTATTATTGCTTAATAGCAGTCTTGAGAATTTTGTCCTATGTCAGGATGGTAGAGTTCTGCTGAATGGGATCGTAAAAACTGGAAAGCCTGGACTTCATTATGGGAAGAGAAGGCCATTAAAATTTTAGGGTGTTTAGTCCTGCATTAAAAACAACACCATAGCTGCAAACTGAGAGATAAATCACAATGCAGAGCTTGTAGGGAGTTTAATCAGCTGCTTCCATGGTCATTTTGGGATGTTAACTTCTCTCCTGATTCTCTGCTCTGCTGAAATCATGCAGTTTAGATGTCTGTGGTGCTTCACTTGGATCTCTCTGTAGTGGCACCGCTGAAATCCAGTTTTCTGCTGTTGTTACTGATGCAGTGTTTTAGCTAAGTTAGAAAGTGGCAAACAGCTACTTAATGCAAACCAGATTTGCAGTCTGTGTGTTTCCAGAGCCTCTGGCACACGGCTGGTGTGGCTAAAAGGCCATAGAGTGCTGTAATCAAAATGCTGTTGTTACATAAATATAATGCTGCCACTTCTTTTGATCTAGCAGTGGTGAGCTTGGCTGCTGAAGATTCTGCTCTTTGTTCGTGTCTTCCAAGCTGAAATGCTTTCACATAAAATGAATGTCTCCATAAATTTGCACCCCGTTTTTTTTTTTTTTTTCTCCCTTTCATATTTTGTTCTCTGAACCCAGAATTTGAGGATAAGGCAGAATTCTGTTATGCTCTTCAGGGGAAAATAGTAGCTCCCTAATTCCTCAGTATTTGATGTGGATGATGTTTTGATACTTTATTAAACCGCATTTTGCACACATAAGCAATATTGGGATGCTACACTGGGGTCAGCCCAACCATGTGTGCTGCAGTAGAGCAGGGCTTCCTTCTACAAGTGTAATTAAGTTGTTTTGAAGGAAGCTTGTTTTCTTGCCAATAAAAGACCGATTTGAAGTACAAATAGGAAAGGCAAGAAATGCTTAGAAAGACAATAAGTCAGCATGCCAAAAAAAAAAATTGTCCATAATACTAGGGCTATGGAATAGGTTCCAGTACTGCCTGTTTCCATTATCCTTATGTTGATCTTGCTTTCAGCAGTTTTCTTTATTACTTACTTGGTTCATGTCATAAATTTGATCTAAGAAAAAGATACTTTCAGGCAACTAAAGCTGAGAAAACCAGAATTTTTTATGGTAGCGGGTTTGGTTTTATTTTCAGAGGCGCTCTAGAATGCAGGGACTGAATCGCCGTGGAGTCGCACAGAGCAGAGTTTCTCCTTTAGTGCCACTCACCTCCGCAGGTGTTGCTCACACTCCCTTGCTTTGTGTCCCGCAGTGTGCCCCAGCTCGTGTGGGAAGCGAGCCTGCACAGACCAAAACGAGTGTTGCCACCCCGAGTGCCTGGGGAGCTGCACGGCGCCCGACAACAACACGGCGTGCGTGGCCTGCCGCAACTACTACTACGAGGGCGTGTGCCTGCCCACCTGCCCCCCCAACACGTACAAGTTCGAGGGCTGGCGCTGTGTCACCAGGGAGTTCTGCTCCAAAGTCCCCGCCACGGACGCCAGCGAATACGAGAAGTTCGTGATTCACAACGACGAGTGCATGGCCGAGTGTCCCTCGGGCTTCATCCGCAACGGGAGCCAAAGGTAACGCGGCCTCTGCCTGGGCCTCCCGCGTGGGTTTGCCACGCCCCGTTCAGGGGCAGCTTGGGGTGCAAATTACTTGGGGTAGAGGGGAGGACAAGGAGGGGGAATTTCAGTGGGGGGATTGCGTGGCAGAAGGTGAGTTTCCATCCTTTCCATGATGGACCCAGCTGATGGGTGTGTGTGGTCCTGTGCAGTGTCGGTGGGCTCTGGTTCTTCAGAAGGGCGGGGGGAGGTCATGCAACACAGAACCAGCTCTTCAAGTGGAGAGTAACAAAACAAAAGTGAAGCCCAAGGTTGGAGGTGGCTGATGATCATTATCGCACAGAACAAACCATAGGACTTAGCTTTCCTTGCATATTATTTGCTTTGTGTGTGCCCTTATTTTAGACACATGCATTCTTCAGTGTATTTAATTTAATTTCCCTTTTTTCACTATTTCTAGGAGATAACAATGGTGTTTTAGAAGGAAGTAATCATATAGATGGTGACAAAAATAATGCAGCAGCCAACAGTATTATACAGAATAATTTCTTGTAAGAGTGTCACCCTCCTCTTGTTTTTAATTCTAACAGTTGGAGCAGTGTTTGCTTGTGATTTTTGTAATTTCCAGTGGCTTAAGCAAGCAACCTTCGTTGCCTGCTGTCCCTTGGAAGTCATGGACTTCATCAGTAAAGGATAGTCAGAGTGCTAAAATTTGTAGTACTTCAGTATTAAGTTAAAAGGATGTCTTTGTAGACTGCTTTTCTAGAAAGGTGCTGGTGGTGACGCAGCAGCTGTGTGCCCCTGCGTGCGTGTCATCCATCCGTTCCAGGCAGTCTCCAGTTGGCATTTGGATACAAGCAACTTAACGCAGCCTTTGCCCAAATCCAGATATTCACCTGAGAAATGCAGCTTTTGTTATCTCCTGGAGCTTGTAGTAGCAGCTGTTTGAGCCGCTTACGCTGGAGTGCGCAGCCATCCTGTCTTATCTCGGTGTTGTGCTCTCTGCAGAGATTGAAAGGAGCTGTAACTCAAGGCTAGTGAATGTTCTGTTCCCCAGAGGTGCTGTTAACAAATAGTTGCAAATGGAAAGCATTTTCAGCATTCTTTGTACATTTAGTTGAAGCCTCTTTCTTGTGTCTGTAGCTTTTAGTGGTTTGTGGCATGTTACAGAGCAGGATTTTGAAATAGGAGCTTACTACTTAGGAAAGGAGCTTCTTTCTGTTATGGTTTATGGATGGAAAACTGTTACCAATTTACTTGTTTCTTTAAGCCTCAGAGGAAAGTGGGTTCACTTTCTTTATAAAAAAATAAAAAGTAAGCCCCTGACCATCAGTGCTGTCAGCAAAGGCCTTTGTCTTTGGAGCTGGGTTTTGGTATTCTTAATTTTTATTTGTCCTCTCTAAAGTGATATGAGGTGGAGTAAGTGATCATGAAATACCAAGTAAAATAGAATAAATTGGAAAATAAAAATTACCTTGAATCGGGAAATATTTACCAGGAGGAGTGATCAGAGAGCCTGTGTAGTGCACACATGAAGTGTCCAACTTCAAGATGAATATGTAGGGAATATAACATGGAGCCTTTAAAAAGCTCCTGCAGCCAAAGGCTGGTCTGCCCTGAGTTCTTTTGGCTTGGGTTTGGCTGCTAAAAGTGCTCCTGAGTGCCTGTGAGGATAAAGAAGCAGAAATGAGCCTGTGTTTCAGTGTCGCCTCCCAGCTCCTGGCAATCTGGTTTCTGTGACTTCAGGGCTGTGTCTGTTTTGATGTTTCCATCGGTATCATCCATTTTGAACCTGCTTAGACTTCTGGCCTTCCTCTCCCAATTTCTGTTGCCAATTTGTTGTCCTTGCATCAAGACACAATCTTCTGTTTCCTTAAACTTGCTGCTTTAATGCCTCTTAAGCTGTAAGAAGTAGTGACTAATTGACTGCTCACTTTCTCCACATCCCTCCTGACTGTATGCCCTCACAGTTGTCTTTCTGAGTTAAATGGCCAGGATCATGGAATTCCCTAGTGCTGAGCTTGAAATATTGGTTTATGGACATGGACACAGACAACTTTATAAGAATGTGAACAATATTTTCCCAGTTCTTGGCTGGCCTATTTTGTGAGGTTGGGCCCGGATTAGCACGAAACCTCCCTGCACTCTGAGGCTGCCTTTGTGAGTGGGAGGGGTTCCTGGGAACAATTCAGTCAGAGTAAATGCACAGTTGCAAGGGCACTGGGTTTTACCTGAAGTGCCTTTGCCTTTGGAAGGACCACAGAGCCTTCCAGAAGCTGGCAGACTGTGGGTATGGGTCCATTCAGTCACTGTAGGAGGTACAATGCTCCAGCGTCTCCGGAGTGCAGCAGGCAAATGTATCCTGAACAAGCATGGCAGCTTTCATTCTGGCTTGGAGGATTTGCCTGTGCTTTAGAGGGAAATGTCTTCCAAAATTGAACTCAAAGCAATCTGTAGACTCAGTCACACATCGCTGTTTATTGTCAATATCCCCCTCTTTCCTCACAGCATGTTCTGCAGCCCTTGTGAAGGGCCTTGCCCCAAAATTTGTGAGGATGGGAAAACGAAGACCATTGACTCGGTCACGTCAGCACAAATGTTGCAGGGATGCACAATTCTCAAGGGAAATCTGCTGATCAACATCCGCCGTGGAAGTAAGTGATCGCCCTCTCTTTCTGAACCCCCGATAAGGCTGCTTTTCACATTTTTCCTTCTGTCGTCAGCGTAATGATAAGAACATTAAAAACTCAGCAAGCTGTTTGCTTTCCAAGCCCAGAGCAGTGTTCCTGTTTGATTTGGCCCACTGCAGCACCATCCTGCCCCACGTGGGTGGAATAGGTGTTCAGCTCCCAGGGAAAGCTGGTATTTTTGTTAGGTTTTTTGGCAGGACAAGGAACCAGGATTAGGCAGTTAGATGAGCAGTGGTCCCAAAGGAGTAATAAAGCCCCAAGAAGGTGGAAAAGTTGAAAATCCTTGCATCTGGGTAGGTAAATAACTTGTCATGTGGCACTGTAAGACTGCAGATCCTCACTTTTTAAGGCAAGGTGTGGTGTTTTGCTAGAACATGGAATCCAGAGTGCTGAGAGCCCTTATAAAGCCTAGCACTGTGCTGCTGGATGGTCAGCATGAGTGAGCTGGCCACCTCTGTGTCACATGTCTTGAACAAGCACTGGATTAAATTTGTCAGAGCAGTGATTCATCAGCCAGGGAGGTGCTGACAGTTGATGAGCTCTTAAAAGCAGAGTAAAAATTGCTATTAGTTTTTATTGGACTTGTATGTCCCTGTGGCAGGTCCCTTTTGGTTTCACGAATAAGATTGAAAGACTGGGGTCTGTTTGATTCCCTACCTCATGCTGAATGAAAGTTTCAGGGGTTAGTTACAGCAGCATGGGGATTTTTTAATTTGTGGTCCCATTGCTACAGGTACAGTCTTCCCTTATGGGAGGTGCTCCAGTTACCTGGGGCAAGCATCAGGGGGTGTTTTTATTTTATTTAAGTGTTATTTTAGAGTGCCAAAGAGCATCCGATTATTTGGTATGGGAACCAACCAGTGGTATTTGGTTACTGATCTTCCCAACCATCTGTTAGGACTTTGGTGTGTTTAAGGCAGAAAACACACCCCAAAGCAGCCTCTCCCAAATCCTTAAAAACGTCTCCTTGGAGCTGCAGTGTAACTTGGCAAGGTGGTGACACCAGGCAATGGGGTTGGGCCAGGGGGTGCTGGAGGTAAGGACAGCAAAGCTTGAGCTTGTGAAGCATGGGGTGTTGCAGCCCTGAGCAGGGATAGTTCATAGAGAGGAGGCAGTTCTGAAGAGTAGAGTGTCCTCTGCAGTCATTTTAATAATTTCTAATAGAAAGTCAGCCTCAGTGAATTGCCTGGAACATGCTCCATGGCAGGAGAACTTCCTGATGGTTTTATCTTTGCTGTTTCATCAACTGGTTCAGTTTTGTAGCTTTTCAGGTCATGGAAGGCAATGCTCTGTGGCGCAGAGCAGACCAGGAGCATACCCTCTCCTCTCCATCTTCAGTCTCCTTCTCTGTGTTCTAGTGGAGCTTTCTGCCTGAGCTTTGCTCCATACCCAAAGAGCAATTCCATCTCATGGCGTGTACATTTACACAAGGGTCTTTTCATCCCTGCCAGAATGCTGGCTCACCATTTGGTGCTGGCTTCAGAGGGCAATGCCCATGGAAAAATCAGGTGTTCCAGTATGGAAAAGCAAGACTGGTTTCCCACTCTTACTCTGTGGCTTTATTTTGCCCTTCAACCATCTGGCTGCACAGGCAACTCTTCTGGGGGAGGAAAAAGTGTCTCTCATTTTTCAAAAGCAACAAGTACAAACATTTTCTTTTACTGAACTAATACTGCACGAAGCAGAATATTAGTCAAAACTGTGAATTCTGTTACGATAATGATTATCTTTTTCTCACTGTAGATAACATTGCCTCAGAACTGGAGAATTTTATGGGTCTGATTGAGACAGTAACGGGCTATGTGAAGATTCGTCATTCCCATGCGTTGGTCTCCCTGTCTTTCCTGAAGAACCTGAGGTACATTCTGGGAGAGGAACAGGTGGATGGGTAAGTATTCAGATATTTGTGCATGCAATTTCACTTTAATAGAAAACTGTGGAGAGTAAGTCTCCTAAAAACCATTCACTTTCATTTATAGAATCTCCCCTTCCACTAATATGCAGCATTTTTCTCCTCATGAACACCTCTGCACAGCATTGCTCATTTGCATTACTGGCCAAATCAGCATGTTAAATTGAGTATATTAAAAGTATTTTATGGTACCTTTGCTGTTGCTTTTCACTTTAGGTTTTTCTAGATAGATTTTTTACATCAATAAAGTGGCTTTGTTGTTCTTTTTGCTCTTTTTGAGAAAAGAGCATCTTCAGAAACAGTTGAATTTCTTTGTAGCTCTTTACTGTTGGGTTTTAGAAGAGTTTTATGGAAAAGTCAGCTGAAAGGAAATACAAATTTTAGGGGCCAGGGAGTGCAACTGGAAGTGAAACACAGTGCAAGTTGCAATTATTTGCAACTCCCTGAAATGTTAGCATTACATGGATTATTTACTGAGCATGCAAAAGACTGGTCAGGAAAAGTTGATCCCTTGAAATGTTTGCTGTGGATTATATTGCTTCTATAATTACTCACCATGTGATACTTATTGCTGTGCATAACTCCTGTTTTCCTATGATGGTACAAGTTTGTCAGGGCAAAAGTTTTTATCCCTGCAGAGTGTGTAATGCTGAGGAGTGGTGAGGGTCCTTCAGCAGGCTGTCTTGCTCTTTTTCATCCCAAATCAAATAACCATCCCAAGTTTAAACCAGTGTTCTGTGGAAGAAATCAGTCCCCTCCATAATGATAGAACTATTAAATGAAGAATTGGGGGAAATTGTCGAAGAAAAGGCAGTGTGAGGGTCATTGGAAAGGTTGCTTATGTCTGACATCTGCCCTGACTGTATCAAGTTGAAGCACCAGGGATTCTTCGCAGCCTCCCTCTTTCTCTCAGGCTAGTCTTTGGTCAGCCTTAAATTCTTAAAATTCCAGCATCTGACAGTGAGTGCAAGGGCAGCTCTCCCTGCTGCCCTTGCAGAGCACGCTGTGTGCTCAGGAAGAGCACTGCCTCTGTGGAGAAGTTTGCTTCCAACTGCAAATCCCGTGGGATTGTCAGTGCCGAGCTCGGGCTCGTTCGGATGCCCTGTGCCCTCACAGACACTCCACTTATCGACTTGGCTTTGCTCCTCTCCCCCTCAACCTCCTTGAATCTGAGTTTAGCTTTGTGCTCAGGTAGTAATTATGTGTATGGTACCTTGTCTGACAGCAAACAGAGCTGAACCGAGGGGAAACGGGAGGTTTATCAGTCAGATTCCAAATGGAGAAGTAAATAGGTGCAGCTTTGAAGAAGAAAACAGGGCTGAGTGGGGAGGTAAAACAGATCTATAGTAATGAGCTGCTTGTGCTAAAATTCCCCTGTGTTAGGAAATGACTGCAGTTACATACTGAGGGGCAGGGGCAGTCTCTTTGCTTGGAAAATGCCTGGCATAATTTAAGCATTACCACAGCCTAAATATCATGTCCAAAAATACTTAGGTGGAAGTAGGCACCCGACAAGGAAGGACTGAGCCTGAGCAATTACTTGGGCAGAGCTGTGAACAACAAGGAGTGGGATCTTAACCTGGAAAGCAGTGGGCTGCTGGAACAAGAGCTGTTTGTGCCAGCAGTGCCTTGAGGGGTGAGAGAGAGGGTAACTTAAGGCCCATTATGATTATTGTTCATTACACAAACTGACCCCACAGCCACTGTCCTTTTATTTATTGAACTGGACTGGCAAAACAGCACTTCAGATGTTCTTTGTTCCTTATTCAGTTGCTGTTACTTGCCTTGGTTATCATGGAAAATGGAAAGTTTAGAGGAAATCTACTTTGTTTGTCTTTAGAGTTTTCATTGCCTCATTTGAAAACCATGTCTGTAGTGAACGTGCTCCCACAGCAAGAAAATAATTTCTCCTTGCAAACAGGGAAACTGAGATGGAGATGTGCTGCCAGAGGGTCTCGGTGTCTGTTGCAGAGTTTTGTTCCTTCACCTGGTGCTGACTCTGCCAGGCCCCTCCATCCTCTGCTAGGGTCTGTGTTTCACTGCTGTGTGCATGGGTGGTGTGTAGGCAGCACATCCCAGAGCATCCCAGGTCAGGTACTGAAAATGAGCAGTTTGTGGCCTTCAGGAGCAAGCGAGGAGATGGTGACTGAGGAGGAGTTTCCGTTGTGGCACTGACCTGCTCTGATGTTGTGTTTCAACCTCTGCAGCAAACTAGGGGACAGCCTATGAAATCAAAACAACCTCCCCCCTGTTTTCTACACCATTTTGAGGTAGAGGCATCAGCTGTCAGGCCTGTTGGAAGGTGTGAACAGCATCTCTAGCTGTTGTGTGGTTCCTCACTGAGGAATTTACAGCTTGTTTTCCTGGGATCATTATTGTCAGGGTGTGGTGAATTCAGACAGTCTTCAGGAGGGCAGTAAGGCCTGATCTAACCACAGCATTCCAGCAGAGCAGGCACCCTGTGCTGAGGGTGGGTGGGGAATGACAGACACCCTCCAAACCTGTGGTGACACCTGGCTGCTGTGCAGACTCCCATGGGGATGCTCCTCAGCTCAGTCCTGATTTTTGAGTAGTACCAGGAATCTCTTCATAATATTTAATAGGCCTTTTGCATACAACTCTGTATACAGTATCTGTGGAAATAAAGGATGTGCATGTTATTCCAGGGCTGGGCGTAGGGAGTGGGCTCAGCACAGCTGCCTGTGTTTAGTTCCATGCTCTGAAGTGTGCATCCTGTGCAGTCAGCACAACTGTTTGCTGTTGGGTTTCAATGTACAGGTGCAACTGTACTTGGCACAACATCGGAAACCTTTATTGGGCCAAGAGGTAGAACAGAGAGGCAAGAAAACCTCACTATGCACACTCTTATAGCTGCTTTTGTAAACATAAGCAAGAGCTGTGTTAACAACTGTGTTTTATTGTCAGAACTCCAGAAGACTTTTCCTTCCATAAAGTATCTGAGGTTACTGCTTCCCATTTGCCACCAAATAGAAAATCCAGTGTAGAGACCTGCTGTTCAGAGGACATGAATTTGTATGCTCCCCATAGCAGCTCCTGTACAACTCCTAAAACACATGCTGGAGTGGGGTTTAGATGGTGTGGTGTCACCTTTGGAGGACTGTGTCACACTCATTTCCCTGCCCCCTAAACATTCAGGGTTAACTGGCTCCATGGGAGAGAGGAAAACCCTTTGCTGACCACCAGTTTCAAGTAAGAGGGAACAAACACAATGTTCAAAGTTTTCTTATATTAAAGTATTCCTCATTGGAATGGGCTGTGCATTAAAACAAGTATTTTCTCTTCAAAAACTTCATTCTAGGAATTATTCCTTCTACGTGCTGGACAACCACAATCTTCAGCAGCTGTGGGACTGGAACCATCATAACTTGACAATCAGTGAGGGGAAAATGTACTTTGCATTTAATCCTAAACTGTGTGTTTCTGAGATTTACCGTATGGAGGAAGTTTCAGGAACCAAGGGACGACAGAGCAAAGGAGATATAAATCCAAGGAACAATGGGGAAAGAGCCTCTTGTAAGTAAACAAACAAAAAAATCTCAATGCCAGCTGCCTGGGAGGGTGTCACAAGAACAAACCCAACACACTGACATGTCGCTGACCATTGCAATATTTCGAGTTTAGGATTTGCAGGAGCCTTTCAGCCCTTGTGCTTGTTCAGGCTTCTAACTGTAGCTGTGAAGGTACCTTTGCATGAGTGGAAAATGATGGGGTTTCACAGTCTTACCTCATCTGTAAAACCCACTTGTAGAAGATGACTTCTTCCCAAATCCCCTGTTTTGTGACAGCAGCAGCAGATAACAATAGGAGCATACCTGGGAAATGAGAAATGAAATCCAGTAGTTTGGTTTATCCAACAAGGAGCAATTTCTCAGTCTCCCTTGTAACTCCATCATTATAGGTGTTTTCCTCTCTCTGATACTTACTCTTTCTTGATATTAAGGAACCTGCTGAATAACAATTCCATAGACACCAAAACAAAGTGTTTCTGTTACATTCAGCTTCATTTAAGCTCCTGCCAAATATTGTACCTGGTTGCTAGAAATGCTTGTTTCAAACTTAGTTTGCTCTGCTTTGTTTTCAAATTACTTGCTTTGGAATTGAGAACACTTTTTAATGTTCTGCAGTATTCCTAAGCCTCAGCATCTGCATTTAGTTTTGGATTCTGCAATGGTCAGAGTTACTGGAAAGTCTTCTCTTGGCTTTGGTGGTCTGCACATCAGATCTCCAGGTGTAACAGCATGTTTAAAAGCAATCTCTTTACTAGGAATGAAGAATGCCTACAAGTTTCACCTCAAACCCTTAAAACTGATAATGCGTTTTTCCCTTGGTCGGTTTGTGGTGTTTTTGGAGCTGAGTAAACTAAAATGGATCTTGTGTATAAGTCAAGTCCCCTTGTTGTGGATGGTGCTTACAAAACTAGGACACGTAGTCTGCTGAATATCTCTTTGGGCGCGATGCAGACACGCAGATGGCCCAGATCCTTGTTGTAAGCACCCTCCATTCTTTGCACATTCAATAGAGCAAAGCCTTGCAGTCCTGGAGGAGTTACAGACACACAGCCAGGCCTTACTACCACTGAGACCAGTGCCAGCCGCTGCCTGCTTTTTTAAGAAACCAGTACAGAAAGCTTTCTGACTCTGAGAAGGGCAGAAGAATCAACAAAAGCTCAACTGCCTTTGCAAAGATAGCACCAACAGTGCCAGTGTACACGAGGGTGAAAACCTCTTTATTTTCAGAGCTTCTGTGGAACATTAGAAACTAGCTCACAGTTGACAGAACACAATTCCTTCATCCAAGAATTAAGTTTTTAAAATGCTATTTTGTTTCGGGTTGGAAAGCTCAGTGAGTTGGTAGTGGGAAGCCATTCATTTCAAAGCTGTGGGCTTCCATCCAGGTCTGTTCAGAAGAGTAGCTGGAAGCTGCTGCCATCAAATGGTTGTGCCGTATATGAACTGGGTTTTGGAGTTCTTGGTCCGGCCTCTGATGAATAGGAATGTAAACTCCTTTGTCTTTTCTGTGTTGTTCAGTCTCCAGAAAAACAAATGGTAGTTGTCAAAAGTTGTCCTGGAGAGTGAGCACGCAGAGGGCGGTGACTGCTCCGCGCGTGCCTCGGAGCCGGATGATGAATTCGGTGCTTCCAGGCCAGTCCTGTGCACAAACAGCGCTTCCACTGCGCGCTCAGGGACAGTCTGAAGTAGTTTTCAAGAGCTTTCTGATGATGCATTAGAAGAAAATCCGCTTCAAAAAAATTAATAACAAGTGGCTCAAGCACGTTTTAAACTGATTGCCAAGGTCACTGCTTACCCTTAAGCACTCAGATGTAGTAGGAGGAAAGAGGAAGCTCTGCAGAGACAAAGGATGTTGGTATCCTGTGGTGTTGTAGGCGCTACTGAAAAGGCTCATTAGCTAAAACTGGGATCTGAGAAACAAAAAACACTGACAAGTGATGTGGTGCCAACTCTGGCATGTCCTGTCGTTTTGTATTGCAGGTGAAAGCAAAATTCTGCATTTTGTTTCCAACACGACGCTCAAGAATCGGATTAAACTGACGTGGGAGCGGTATCGCCCTCCAGATTACAGAGACCTCATCAGCTTCACTGTTTACTACAAAGAGGCGTAAGTAGATGTCAGAGATTAACCAGGGCAGTCCAAGGGAGGGCAGACAATTCTGTTCCCCCTCCAGGATGGCTCATCCAGTTCGTGTATTTCATCCTCAAGTCCTGCTTTTGTTCTGATTCTTCTCTTGGTGGAGCACAAGCCTCCTTTTAGAAGAGGATTGGTTTGAATGAGTCTTACAAATGGATTGCAAATCCATCAGGAAGCTTCAAATTTGAAAAAAGAGAAAGGTGGATGGCTTGGCTCTTCTCAGGGGCCTGATTTGGAGCTCCTCTCAAGTCATCACGTTTACTGAGATTTTCTTTCTCTAGTCAAAGTACTGACTAGAAAGCATCCCAGGTCAGGAGTTTGCCCTGCCACCTGGATGACTTGTCTGCTCAGGGTTCAGGGTTATTGCGACTATCCAGCTTTGGTCATTTCCTGCATTAGTATCTCTTGAAAATGAAGGTGTGGGGCAGGTACTGGAGAAATCCAAATTATTTGAGAGATGACTCTGCCTTTGCATATCCTTGTCATGGCTCAGACATAAAATAAAATTAAAAAAAACAAATGAGCACAAAAATAACTCTCCAAGCAGTCTGGAGGTGTGAAAGGGAGGTTTGGAATGCTGGTAACGATACGTGGAGCAAAGATGTGAGACATGGAAGCACAAATGGTTCATGTCCAGCATCACTTGAAAAAGATCATTGTGATGTTCTGCAATGAAGCCAGTGCTGGCGAGTGTACAGATATTAATAACAAAAGTTTGTATTCTCTTGCACCAGTGTTACAACTTCTGAAAAGTAGAACTGTGTGTGTTTGTATTGTGTGGAAATAAAAGGGTAAAAAGCCCACTGGACTGGTCAAGGCCTGCCTTGGAACTTTGGATTCTTTATGGTAAAAAGCTTGGCTCCTATCAATAACTGATTTGAGTTGCTTCTGTTTGATATATGTTTATTTAAAGTCTAAATATGTCTGAAGCATTTCATTGCCTGTTTTGAGTTAAAAAAAAAGAGATAAATATAGTGTTTTCTTGGAGAATGTTGCTTTATTGCTCATGACTAAAACTGAACTCTGAATTTTGTACTGCTTGGAAATACAAGATCTTTTTTTCTGGTATATTCTGCTGTGGAAAGCAAGTAGGCTTTATTTGTTTCAATGAGCAGCTCTGAAGTGAGGCACTCTTATACGTATATGACAATCTTTGGGAGAAAATAAACATTCTACTTTTTTCTTTGAATATCTCAGACCATTCAAAAATGTGACAGAGTACGATGGGCAAGATGCATGTGGCTCCAATAGCTGGAACATGGTGGATGTTGACCTGCCACCAAACAAAGAGAACAATCCTGGAATTCTTCTGCAAGGGTTGAAACCTTGGACTCAATACGCCATTTATGTCAAGGCTGTTACTCTCACAATGATGGAAAATCATCATATTCATGGAGCAAAAAGTGAAATTATATATATTCGAACCAATGCTGCAGGTGAGATGCTCAGCTTTGGGGTGAGAGGTTGATAATGCTGCAGGTGTGATTAGTGCATTTTTGTGCAAGTTCTGTTGTTGATACAGAAATAAAAATTATGTGCAGATGATGTGCATAGTGCTAGCAGTTTCACTAATTATGAAAGTAGTGTTAAAATTTGAATTAAAACTCTGTTTTTTCAGATATTACTTTCATTAGGAACTATAGGAGCTTCTTGGACTTAGAATTTCAGGCTTTGTTCCATTGTAAAGATTAATTTCAGTACAACTTTGGGTTGGGACTTGGTTGCAGTTGAAGCCTTAACTGTTGGCATAAGTAGAAAATCCTTTCTTTGGAGTATAGAAATGCATTGGGATTCACTCAAAAGCTTGGANGTAGAAAATCCTTTCTTTGGAGTAAGGTGGTTTTTTTTTCTTGCAGTATAGAAATGCATTGGGATTCGCTCAAAAGCTTGGGTGGAAACACATTGTAAAGTGCTCTAGATTGAAATACCTTTCTTTTTTCTTTCTTTTTTCCTTCTCTAGTGCCATCCATTCCCCTGGATGTTATTTCAGCATCCAACTCCTCATCCCAGCTGATTGTGAAATGGAATCCTCCCTCTCTTCCCAATGGGAACCTCTCCTACTACATCGTGCGCTGGCAGCAGCAGCCTCAGGACAGTTACCTGTACAGACACAATTACTGCTCCAAAGGTAGGGGAACTAAATACACTTGTGTTGAAATGCCTGGGACTCTGCCTGCCAGGGCTCTTCACTGGCAAGAGCTAAATAACAGCAAGGAGAGGGGATGGGTAAATATGGATTGTTGCTGTACCCATGGTCTGGAGAGAAGAAACCAGCTCTGTTCTCTTTTTTCAA
Organism: Hylia prasina; assembly: GCA_013397195.1. Taxonomy (NCBI): domain Eukaryota; kingdom Metazoa; phylum Chordata; class Aves; order Passeriformes; family Sylviidae; genus Hylia; species Hylia prasina. The sequence continues at coordinate 831,429 of VYXD01016583.1, read as the reverse complement.
GATAAAGTCCCAATTCGAAGATATGCTGATGGGACCATTGATACAGAAGAAGCCACTGAGCCCACCAAGCCAGAGGGCTGTGGGGGAGAAAAAGGACCTTGTTGTGCTTGTCCCAAGACAGAGGCAGAAAAGCAAGCGGAGAAGGAGGAAGCAGAGTACCGGAAAGTGTTTGAGAACTTCCTTCATAACTCCATCTTTGTCCCCAGGTAATGGATTTTGGACATGTTTTTGGAAGTAGGGCTGATAATTTCATCCTTTACCATTTCCTAGAACTGAGTTTTCCTGGACATGAAAGCGCACAGAAACACACGAAACATAAAATGTTACCTTTTCTCTCATGTGAGACAGATCTACAGCCTTACTTTGCAGTTTCTCTTATTTGCCAGTTTTCATTTCTCTCTCTCAATTCTAGCCCATAGTAAGGGTTCTTACCAGTATTGATCAAGGATTTCAGTGATGGTTTCTTTTCAGACTCAAGAGTCACTTAAGGAGCTCGTTGTCTGTAAGGGTTTCAGAGACGAGCAACATGAGGCAGACAAAGGGTTTCAGATGTGATTTTTCTCTAAATAACCATTTAAGTGCTTGTGCTCCTAATCTGAAGATTTATCTTTGAAATTAAGGGCACAGTCACCTCACAGAATTGCAACTGGTTTTCTCACTGCACTAATTGCAAAAGGCTTGTATGTGTCCTGGGTCAGCACTGCAGAGAAGTACTAAATATTTCCACTCTCCCATGATAAACACCTGCTTGCATGTTAAGTGGAATTGTAGTGATTCTGTGCTGCAACACAGAGTAGATCTTACTGAACTAATTGGTGATTTTGATCCTCAAGTATCTAATTTATCTTTCAGGTAAGCTGTTGTTACTTTGGGTGATTGGATGCTGGGGCAGGGCACACGGTGTACAGCTGTTGTGTTACAGTATTTAAGGCATTGTGAGATTTCAGTGGTGCACCTTGTCTCATTCTCCCTCCTGGCAGCGGAAGCCCATGGTCAAATTCTGGGTTTGAGAACTCTGAAGTGTGGCATTGCTGCTCATTGATGCTGGTTCATATCATTCTTCATTGTGATTTTTTGGACCTTTATTCAAGGATGTATTGGATTGACTTGTTGGGATTGAGACTTCGATATTCACAATGCTTCTTAGCTTTATCCAAAAAATGAGGAACGAAATACTGCCTCTTTTGGGAGGTGTGAAGTATCTTACCTGAGCTGTGTTTGGCTCACACTGAGCATTTGTGCAGTGTTTCCCCAGTGATGATGAGAAGCAGCAGCCAAGATCAGGTTCAGGGAAGTTACAGCCTCCATGTCTGATCATGATGTCAATCCTGAGCCATGGGAAATTGCAGGATCGGATTTTAGACTTCATGAAATTGCACAGCGAGGCGTTTTGAAAGCCGTGTGTCAAGTCTAAACTGCTTGAAAGTCTGTTGCAAAGGAGATTTTCCTATTTCCCCAAACATTTGTGATTCAAAATGTGTTGTAGTCTAAATTTTCTTGCAGTCCTGCCCCCCTCCAAGAAAACTCATAGAACCTTGAACTCAGTAACAAATAAACTGATCAGTTCACAGAGAATTTCCTGAAAGCTTGTCCTTTTCTCTTAAATTACTGCCATTAGAGTGTTTTGTAACAGCAGGGGCAGATAAGGGACAATGCTCAGCAATAGCTGCATAGCCAAGCAACTTTTAAGAGACTGTATGTCAGGGAAATTAAAGTTTATGAGCTGGTGAGACATCTCCATGGGACAAATCTAAGCAGCCTGTTACTTGATGTCAGGTTTTTTTTTTTCTCTCCTTCCCAAGGGAGACGTTAATTAATGTGTTAATGCAAGCCTCAATAGTAGTATTTGTTTCCAGTGTTCTACCTGTCTCCAGGTTATTATGAAAGAGTTGCAGCATGTAATACAGCATGAAAGTATTTAACTGGATTTTAAGATTGTTTAAGAAGTCTGTTGATATAATCTCTTGTGCAACTTCTGGATGACCCCATGTGTATTAGTGCCATGTGAATTTCAAACAGGACTCTGCTTAGTCTTGAAGAGACAGTCACTACCTCCTTCTTCAAGGTTTTTGTTTCTCTAATGAGCAGGATGGGACAGGCTCTGTGTGTAGTCTGAGCAGTAACACTAAAATTGCCATGAAGCAGGAAAAGGGTGAGCTTTGCTGTTAAATAGCCTAAGTTTTCTTAATCTTTTTGATTTAATTTTTTAGAGTGTTATTTTTAATTTTTCTCTTGCATTTCTTTTCCTTCCTCTCTCTTAATGGAATAAATGATTTTTTAGTTTTTATCTCTAGGCTTTTCCTTACTTCCTTGCATGCTTGGGCTTTTTGCCTTTATCTCTGCATTTCATGAATGCAGGAAGCTGCTTGACTGAAAAGCACTGATGTCAAATCTCACAATGTTTTAATTACTTGGCCTTGTGGTTATCCTGCAGCTCTTTTCTCTTCCTGACACAACTGTAGTTTTCACCAACAAGTTTTGTGGTCCTTTATCTTTTTCTCCAAAGACTAGGTAGGGCTGTACTCCCCTCCACCCCCAGACACCACCAAAGAGTGAAAGATCCATGCATCCCATAAATGCAGTGACAAAGTCAGGCCTTTTGGGTTCTTCTGTTGGCACATGCTTTTGTGGTTGATTGAAAATGAACTTTTTACTGCTTTAACTACAGAATCTGTGCAAATGTTCATCAGTTCAGGGCTAGGCATCCAACTTTTTACTGATGAGAAGTTTGTTCTTTCCACTGAGCTAAAGCAGTAGATCAATACACATGGTAAACAGGGTGCATAGGTTTAGTAACTTCCATAGATACCAGTAGATGAGGCACAAATTTTATATCCTATGAAATTGCCTTATCTGGCAAGATATTCGCTTGTGTGTTGCTTTAAACAATTTGTTGCTAACTTAGGAAATTCTTTCTTGTCTGTGTTTATTTCTGTGACGTGGTTTACATGGTGGTTAGAGTGTCAAAACGACTACTCACGACGTAGTAAAGGGATTTTGGAAATTTTTGTAGTGAACTCCTAAGGAAAAAAAATTCATCCAACCTCTGCCAGAAGGTTTCAAAACTGAGTGAGCCTGTTCTTGGCTCTCTCTGCAGCATGCTGCTCTGTTGCTGCATGTACTCAGATGATACATTTGACAGTGAATTAAGTTCTCCTCTTGAGTCATCCTTCCTCCTGTTGTGTGCTCGAGGGAGGCCTCATTTGCCTGGTTTGTAACTTGCTCTCTGGTGGAGCTGTTGGACCTCATGCCCTTGATACCTGTTGCACTGGTCAGGTGTTCCATGGGCACTGGCGAAGTGATTTCAGGGATAGGATCCAGAAATTGGTTTTGTAGTGTGACTCTTCTTACTTTGTCCTTTACCTCCCCTGGGGTGTTGCTTTCCAGGCATGAGCATTCCTGCAGCTCTTGGAGACAAAGGAGCAGGAGCAGTAAAGCCAGACTGCCCTGTGTAGTTGGTGCTCCTGTGCAGAACAGCCTCAGATCCGGGGCAGGACCAAGGGACAGGTCCAGTGTACGGCCACAGGGTGTTGGTTACCTGATCCACGTGGTTCTAAGAGTATCTTGATCCTTGTTCTTCCACTTGGGCTGTTGACTACAGCAGTCCTTGAGAGAGCAATGGTGTGGCTGTAAATCCTGAACTTTTTAATTCTGCTTAAATTTCACCCAGATGCCTGTAAGGCAAAACTGCTCATTGAACTTTTGCCTCTACACAATATTAGTGCTGAGTTTTCTCACACAGGAGGATTGTTCCTTTGCAGAGCTTGTTTTTGGGTGAGAGAAGCAGAGATTCACAGATGACCACCTGATTGGTGGTGAACCTTCATGGCCCTCAGCTGCCTTCCAGGGTTTCTCCTCTCAGTGCAATACATTCTAATTTCATCGCAACTGCAAAGTTAACTCTCAGTAGGCTCAGCTTCCTTTGCTAATCCAGCAAACTTCAAAACAATTTCTCCCCCCCCAAATTTTTTCAACCTTTAGCATCTGATTTCCATTTTAAGCATCAACATTACTGTCATGAAACACAAATCCAGGGTGCTGTTGAGTAACAGTGGAGCTGTTTGTTGCTGGTTGATTTACTGTGTGAGGTCAGGAGTTTGTATGTTCATCTTGGGGCTCAGTGTGAGCTTCAGAGTTTTGGTTGGTTCCTGACCAAGAGAGAGGGAAATGAGATGTGCTGACAACCTGGCAGGTTCAGATTTAGAGGAAGTTTTCCTCTTGTTTTGCAGTTTCCTTTATTTAGCTTTTTTATTAGCTGTTGCCTGTTTTGCTGGGGTGTTTGGCAGAGTTTTCCTGAAGCTGAAGAAGAAGTGGGTTTTCTCTAAAGAGCCCTTTTCTGTACCTGTGTCTGCCCCTCAGGCCCGACAGGAAGCGGAGGGACGTGTTCCGCATCGCCAACGCCACCTTGGCCACTCGGAGCAGGAACGCGACCGGGACAGACCACTTCACCAATGCCTCTGACACGGAGGAGAGCGAGGTGGAATATCCCTTCTTTGAGACCAAGGTGGATGGCAAGGAGAGAACTGTCATCTCCCATCTCCAGCCTTTCACTCTTTACCGCATCGATATTCACAGCTGCAACCACGAGGCCGACACGCTCGGCTGCAGCGCGTCCAACTTCGTGTTTGCCAGAACGATGCCCTCAGGTATGCTCACGTGGGGCCTGCTCTGCCTTCACTGGCCAGAGATCAAGCTCAGGGGGACCAGCTCTCCCAAACCAGTTAGAATTACACTGGGGTGTAGTAAAAAAAATTCCATGCAGTAGCATAAATTGGAGCTGCACAGATTTTTTTGTTTCGTGTCCTTGACTGGTGTGTTTTGTGTACTGAGTGATGTGTTTGAGTCTGTGCTGGGAGCTGGAGAAAGAGAGAGGTTGACTGCCAGGATAATTAGGAGAGACTCCGTTTCCCAGCAATAGAAGTGAGATCCCCAGACATGGTGGGCTGAAAGGTTTTGTTCCTCAGCTCCCCGTGTGCTGAATAGAGCCACGGCAACGTTTCTCTGCTAATGTTTGGTTTTGCTGTGTTCGCTCGGCACTGTTTGCAGATGTTGGAGTTTTGCTGGTGGGAATGTTTGCCAAATGTTTCTTCTGTCACAGAACGACCATGCATTTGTCCAGCCTGGGAACAGGAGGAATACTGTGTTTCTTTGTGCCCAATCTCTGGCCTCTAGACTACTTCAAATAGGAAGCACTGAATGCTGTGCTCATCTTTGGGACTTTTGCAGATTGTACTTCTGAGAAGAATAGAGATGATTTTAGTGTAAGCTCATATGCATCCAGCAATGAGCTTCTGACTCCAGCAGATGTCTGGGGATATTGGATACAGAATGGTAGCAATTTTGTTTTGTTTCTGGAAGGAAAGGCTATCATAATCCAGATCCAGCTGTGTCAGTAAAAAAAAGGCAAAAAGTATTGCTTATTTCAAGGAAATAAGGAAATCTGTGAGATCAGGGAAAAGGAAAGCAGTGTTCCCAGATTTTAAACACATGCCTCTGAAAATTAAAGGCTAAACAATCCTGTTTTCTTCTGTTATCTTTGAGATCTTTGAGAGGGTGGTATTTTTTCAGTCCATACTGAAACACACTTCACGTTCCTGTTAAGTTTCGAATAAGTCACATAAAATTATTAGGAGCTAAATAAGGATAAAGCAGTTATTGAGTTGCTGCTGAGACTCTGTTTTAAATGGGGCTGTTTCCTGTGACTGGTTTAGGAAAAGGCTGTCAGTGGGGCAGATGTTGTGTGCTTACAGCTGTTTGCAGCCACTTGGTGGGAATAGCTCCCTGCGCTGTTTTGATGTGGGGGGAGTTGGGAAGGAAGGATCAGGTGCTGATAACCAGGGGTTTTTGGTACACAAGAGCCCATGCCTGGTGGAGCTGTATGCTCTGCACTGATTTTCTGGAAACCAGTAGTTCAGACTGAGCTAATCTCCAGCAGGCCCTTGGCCAATGGAGTTTGTTCTCTGGGTTTGAATGGCTCTTGCTGCAGAGCTTCTGCACCTGAAGAATATCATGAACCTTCCATTTTCCTCAGCTCTTGGCAAAGTTCCTGTTTCACTCATAGGTGTTCTTCTCACATCATCCATAAATGTTTTACAGAGGGAGCAGATAACATTCCAGGCACGGTATCGTGGGAAGCAAAAGAGGAAAATACCGTCTACCTGAAGTGGTTGGAGCCTGCAAGTCCAAATGGGCTGATCCTGATGTATGAAATCAAATATGGGCAGCACGGCGAGGTGAGGATTTGACATCACTGCTCATAACTCTTAATTTAGACACAAAAAAGGATCTTTTTTAACATGCTTCTGTGCAGTGCTGCACAAACACAAAGTGTGATGTCAGACACCCAGCACCTGCCAGCATGTCTTTCCTTCATTTCCTTTGAGTTCTTAAATTCCATCTATCTCCTTATGGTGTTTGAAGTAAAACTGATCAGGTGGGGATTTTAGTTATGAAAATGAACTTATCCTGCAGCTGTATTGCTTCCTCTAGAATGTGAAGATAATAACATGTATAAATTGCTATTTTCTTCTAGGAGAAGCGGGAATGTGTTTCCAGACAGGAATACAAGAAGCTTGGAGGAGCTAAACTAACTCACCTGAACCCTGGAAACTATTCTGCCAGAGTTCAGGCCACTTCCTTAGCTGGGAATGGGTCCTGGACTGAGCCCATCTCTTTCTATGTGCAGCCCAAATGTAAGACAAATGTCTGTGGTCTGTGTTGAATTGGGGGTTTATTGTCTTTTTAATAATTCCTGATGTTCGTGTGACTGGGTATCTGAGCCTCTTGCCCCTGAACACTCCTCTTACTTGCTGATGGTTCTTTGGGAGCTCTTCTCTGGTCCATTTTTTTTGCCAAGTGTTGACATCTAGGAGGGCTGTGTGAGGTGTGGTCCTTTCCTTGCAGCTTTGGGTGTCTGTGAGAGGTGCAGCCAGGTGTGGGTGTGGAGAACAACCTGCTGTGGCTTCCTGGGATGTGCAGCTATGTTGGGAATGTGGTATTTATTAGCTGTAACAACATGGAACTGCCATGTACAAAACCTAGGGCAACAAGGCAAACCTGCTTAAAATTGCAAAATAATTGGAGAAACAAATCATTTGTGTAAATTTTGGGCTGGCAGGTTGACCTGTTCTGAGTGACATTTGATAAAAAAAGTGTCCTGATGAAAGAGTGATGCTGGTCCTGACAATGGGAGTAATTTATATTTTGGAGGAACGTGACCCCAGAGACCCTCTTTAAGAGGGTTTAGTTGTTTAGTTGTAGAGCAGATATATCCCCAGAAAACTATAACTCCATCTTTTATCCCTTTTTGGTTTTCTGATTGCATGTATATTCTGAATATAAGCAGCTGCAAGGTGAACAAAGGTGGAAAAAAAGGTGACTGTGCAAGTGAACAATTGGATATTGTTCACTGAGGAATGCAAGTCCTTTAAGCATAACTTGTGAAAACAAAGCCCAGACAGACACTGTTCTGTACAAAATTAATGCCTTTCAGTGTCTGCTTTCTTGTTTCACTCATCTGCAGTCAGGGAAGGTTTCAAAGTACATTTTTCCACATCAGACAAGAAAATGAGGACTTTGATTTCTTCCCTGTATGGAAATACACTGAGTGGGTTTTGAATGTTTCTTTGTTAACAGAGGTTTTATAGAAACCCTGATACAATTGTTTTTCTTGTTGGTTGCAGCAGCAAACTATGGAAACTTCCTGCACTTGGTAATCGTGCTCCCTATTGCTCTGCTGTTCATCCTTGGGGGATTGCTGATCATGCTCTATGTCTTTAACAAAAAGAGGTGAGTTCCATGTGCTTAAACCTGCAGGAGGGGAATTGTTTGTTTCCAAATCTGCACCCATGGAGCCAGTCAGAAATTAAAAAGAGAAGTGACATTTAGAGGAGTCGAGAGGCTGAGGTGGGTTCTGCCTCCTTGGTATGGAAAAGGAGGTGGTGTAGAGTTACCAGCATCTGGCTGCTGCTGCTGGAGATATGGAGAGGGTTTTTATTGCAGTATCACGTTTGAGTGGGAAGAGGAAGGCTTGTGAGGAACATACCAGTGGGGCAATGATGGCACATGCTGGACCTGTATAATCAGAAGAGTTGACTGAAATATGGGTCAATAAATCATGACAAGTTAGGTCCATTTAGGTTAATCTAATTGTTTTTCAAATTCTAGAGGGTTTTTTGAAGTCTTTACATCCACTTAAAAAATTATATCTTGGCCAAGAGCTGTCATTGGGACTGTTCTGTGAATTTGTTTTCCCAGTTTTGTTTTTTGTAACTAGTGAAGTTTTTTTTTATCTCCTTGAAACACATAACGAGAACTTAATAGCAGTACAAATGTTTGTCTTGCAGCTTTCTAGCTATGGAGGTTTTTTTATTGCTCTCATATTAATTATGCCCATTGAGTATCCCATGATTTCCAGCTATAATCCACTGGCTTTGTCTCTGATGATTACAGTACCTGCTTTGCCTTCCTTAGGCTCTCCTAGGTGAAATTGCTGATAATTTTTCCTTGTTTGAACTGTTGTTTTAACGCAAGAATATTTTCTCTGTGAACCTGTCTCCTGGAAAAGCTCTCTAAGTGCATTTATTACTTGTCTTATTTGAAAATCACTCCAGAAAAATTGGCGTATTTGGCATTGTGTGGTTTTAAAAATAAAATATTAGAAACACTTAGGAAATAGTTGAATGGAATCCCTCATTAAAAGAATCACATCTTTTGCTAAAAAACTTCACTCCCACAGCAGAGCTGATGATGGTAAAGTGCATTCTCAGCTACAGATCTCCTGGTATATAAATATATAGCTGCCTTTCTTAAAAGAAGTTTACCCAGCAGCTAAAAGTACCTTGTGTTTACATTGTCCTGGTGCTGATTTGGTACAGAGAAGACTCCAGAATTCCTGGGAAGCTGTTCTGGACTGTGTTCCCATTGATTGTGTGAGGTAGATAAGATCTCAGTTTGTCCCCTCTGTCTGAAAAACTCCACATGCAGTAAATAATACTCTGTGGTTGAGCAAGCAGTGGAAAAGCTGTAGAAGAGATGGTCTGAAATACACTCAGATTTAAAGATAAAAGAAATAAACCCCAATATTTCTACAGGAACAGTGACAGACTGGGCAATGGAGTACTTTATGCTTCTGTGAACCCCGAGTACTTCAGTGCCTCAGATGGTGAGTGTGACCTTAACTTGTGATGCTTTTACTGTCCTATGTTCTGTGGGTGTCTGACTTCGAAAGGCATCAAACTCTAATAGAAATGCTGTAAAGCTACTTCCTCTATTTTATTAGGACTGCCCTGGAATCTACAACTGCTAATATGTAAGTGCCACTTGTCTGTTGAAACTGGGGAGTTTTTGAATTGTTTTCCTGTAGTTTTATCCACCTGAGGCAATTTTGATTCACTGACTTCACTTTCAGATCATCATCTACTCTTCCAGTGATGTTTTCACTGGAATGAAGAATGAATGAATGAATTTGTGGTCTTTCATGTTTGCCCTTTTGAGCTCTGTTTTGCCCTATTGAAACAAACGCACTACTTGAAGAAATCACAATATCAGACAAATGTCCTTGAGGCCTCAGTTTTTCTGTTTATGGTTTAGTTTGGTGCTGCTGTTGTAAAATTCTGGCTGGAATAGTATTTCCAAAAGCCCCCAGGAGACTAATGGGTTTACCCAGAGTGTTACTTTTTATAGCAGCACCATTAGGGTTAAAGGTCTGTCACTGTTCATGCTATAATCCTCTGTTTTCATCCTGTCATTTCACCCATGCAGAGCATGTGACACAACTGTCCCCTCCTTTGGTGACTGATAGGCAGCAGCATCAGTGAGTACTTGGATGTCTTCTTGCCTGAGGCCGTCCTGCCTCCTGGCAGTCACCTTCTGAGAGCTCTCTTCTGCCTCAGATCAAAGACCTGCAGCAGCAAGAGCAAGTTCTGCCTTTGCTGGTGCAATGGTGTGTGTGCAAGGGATCAGAATCGTGCCTGCAAAGAACTGCTGGATCAGAGTCTGCTTCCCTCTAGCCATAAAATCAGTGTTAATAGAGAGTACAGCAGACACTCAACTGATACAGATGATCAAGTATGTTTGATGCTGTCTGGGAGAATTAGGAGAGCAAGGATTCCAAGAAAAGATTTAACCTAAAGCATTGATTTGAGCCTCTTCCCACCCTGGTTTATGCTTTGAGGTTCCTTATTTCTATCCCAGTATGCCAGCACCATAGTGAGGCCGCTTCAAGTCCCCTTTCTTTCAGATTTATTATATGCCATCATCCCTCTGCCTCTGTGTGGGGCGGACCCTGGCCTGTTTGCACACATGGTGCAAGGTCACAGCTTTGTGTGTGGGGTTTGAACACCAGAACTGTTGGGGCAGCTGCTGTTGTGGAGCAGGGAGATCCCAGCACGGGCAGCAGTGGAACGTCACAGCCTGTTCTCTCTCCCCTCAGTGTATGTTCCAGACGAGTGGGAGGTGCCCCGGGAGAAGATCACCATGTGCCGGGAGCTTGGGCAAGGCTCCTTTGGGATGGTGTACGAGGGAATAGCCAAGGGAGTGGTGAAGGATGAGCCAGAGACCAGGGTGGCCATCAAGACGGTCAATGAGTCTGCGAGCATGCGCGAGAGGATCGAGTTCCTGAACGAGGCCTCGGTGATGAAGGAGTTCAACTGTCACCATGTGGTGAGTCCTGAAGATGTGACGTGGCTGTGACTCACCCAGCCCTGGTGCTCACTGGCATTAGGCTGTTCTGGGCACGTCTGCCCTGACTGAAGTGGGAATTTGGGATTTCAGCTTCAACTCTGCGCAGCTTTGTAATATTGTCGTGAAACCCCAGTCAGAAAGTGGAACCAAATCTACACTCAGGCCTTTCCCACAGGTTCCCACAGGGCTACATATTAACATGAATAAATGATAATTAGCTGTAGTTGTATACTTGTACTGAGCATTTGTTTTTCCTCTGCCAGGTTCGGCTGCTTGGTGTTGTTTCTCAGGGCCAGCCTACGCTGGTTATCATGGAGCTGATGACACGCGGGGACCTCAAAAGTTACCTGAGATCATTGAGGCCAGACACAGAGGTGAGTCATGAGTTGCTGGATGTTTATTTCTTCAGTTTGAATCATCTTGAACAAGACAGCCTCACGCTGGAAGCAGCAGGCAATTAGCCTTTCCTGCCCTTCTCCTTCAGTCAAAGGACAAAACATGAGCTGTTGTGTGATCTCCAGCACCTCTTTCATGAGGCAGCCCAGGGCACCACATGGAATGGGTCCCTACTTGTGTCACTGAGTCCTCTTTTCCAGGTTTGCATTAGATCTTGTCTGATTTACTTTCTCATCAAGATGTTACAGAAATTGGCTGGTTTAAGAGCACATGTTAGGATAATAGTTTCATGTTGTGTGTCCTGCCCATTGCCCCTGCTGGAAAGTAAATATCTGTTATCCTAGCTCCTGTGTAAACTCTCATGCATAGGCCATCAGTCTAACAGCTAAAATTGTCACATATGATACAGGGTCTGAAGGATAAAGATGACACACAGGTCACTTGCCACTGAAATCACAGCAGCCTTTGTAGAAAATGAGCTCAGCAGCTTTTGCCCTTGATCTCGAAATTCCAGTGTGGATAAATTAAAGGAACAGAACACGAGGACAGTATGTGCTCAAGAGAATGGATATGGTCTGGTCTGTTAATTGCTGGATCTTCCTCTTGCTCAGAACAACCCAGGGCAGGCGCCCCCGACGCTGAAGAAGATGATCCAGATGGCGGGAGAGATCGCTGACGGCATGGCTTATCTCAACGCCAACAAGTTCGTGCACAGGGACCTCGCCGCCAGGAACTGCATGGTGGCCGAGGACTTCACAGTCAAAATTGGAGGTGGGCTGTCCTCACCCTTACACAGCTCATAGAATCAGCCTGGAAAATCAGTGTCCGCGAAGGCTATTTATTTATTTATTTACTTACTTATTTGCTTACTTACTTACTTATTTACCTGACCTTAGTTTAAATGTCCGCAGAATGAAATATCTTCCTTGTGAAGACTTGCTGTGATTTAAGACCTGTGAGCAGTTAACACTGAGTTGAAACCTCTGGAATACCTCTGCTTGCTGTTGTTCCAGTGAGGCAACAGTACAGCACGTGGGTTTAAAAAGAGCTGGTTGAGCAAGTGATTTAGGTGCAGGTACTGCAGACAACGAGGTGGATGATAGTTACCAGTGGTGTGTCATTCATGTCTCTGTTAAGGCACAAAAATAATTCTACCTCCTGTTTATTGATTGAAGAATGAGAATTTTAGGATTATTTTAAATCATATCTGAGTTGGAAGTGGAATGATTTCAGCTGGGTGCTTTCCAGTCTAAACTGGAGTTCTGCTTCCCAGACAGCTGAATGGCTTTTCTTCTGCTCTGCTGTTAGATCTCCAATTTTTTTTCCTTTCACCATCCCTCCAAAATAGTGTCAGATGAGTTTTTTCAGTCTTCTCTCCAGAGAGTGATTTTAAGCTGTTGGCTGTTTTTGAGTTGTGCATATTAAAATAACGTGTATAGCAACAGCCTTCTGCTGTAGGAAACTAATTCTTTTTCTCTGAGCTTAACTCAGCTATTTTGATAATTTGTGTAAGTAATCCTGTCATTTGGGAGAAAGAAAAAATGATTTCATTTTGAGTCAGTTAATTAGGAAATAAGATCTTTTGGGGATTTTGTGTATTTTCTGCAGGTTTGTGGGAAGTCAGCCTAAATCCTTCCCATTCCAGTTTTCTCCTCCTGCCCCCATCAGCTTGTATTACAATTCTGTAAACTGAAGATATGGTGCATTTATTCCCTTTAACGTGTTCATGGTTACCCCAAAAGCATTTTGTAAATGTGCTGCACTGCTCTTGTTTATGTAGCAGCATTGAAAATCCCCTCATGCAGAAACAGTTCAGGAGCATCTTGGCTGGAACATGCCAACTCAGACTGTTCACATCTCAGAGGAAGAGCTCTGTGCCACACTACCCTGTGCTCACTGCGTGTCTGTTTCTTATTTGCATTACATTTTGAAAGAATCTTCCATTCAGCCAGGATAAAGTCCCCCTGGTGTGTGGGAGTGATGGAAGAGCTGCACAGATGGGCTTTTTAGTCATAATCACCGAGGGTACCGGTGTCCCTGGTACGCCTGGGTGGTCACTCACCACAGACTGGTGATAACTGAGAGAGCAGGGGGAGTTCTGTACGTGTTTCCTGGGGAAAAAAAGGGGCAATTGCAGGTCTGTGTTGCTAAAATGGATTTTGTGTGTCATCAGAGAGCATTTAATGTCAGTCAGAGTACTGATGACCTCTAATTTATTAACTTTCTGGTTGGTGTCTGAGAACACAGTAACTGGTTTCAATAGGCAAGTGTGAGCAGTTCTGTCTCAGGCTGATTGTGGAGAAAAAACCACTGGAGTAAATCTGAGTTACAGTCAGGGGGATGAACATTTTTAGATGCAAGTCTTGCAAATGCTTATGAATTTACAGCTAAGCATGGATATAAACTGGAAGTATGTCTTTAATATTTGGGTATGTTAATCACAAATGAACAGCATAATCCTCTGTAGCACTGGAAATGGGCTATTGTACAGAAACTGAGAATTACCTTTGGAAATAGGAAAAAGAAAACCAAGAGAAGTATTTCCTTCAGTATGTGAGATTGTTCCATTAAACACAATAGTTGTAAGTACTAAAGGAGCTCCTTACACTCCTTAAAAAAATGAAAATCACTGAACTTGGGGAACGATTAGTGAATTATATGACCTTCAGAAGACTCATCTTACTGGAAAGCTTGAGCATAAATGCTGGAACTTTGCATATTCCTATATTTAAACCATTCAGACTTGTCACCCCTGAAGTCAGTGGCACAGTCTGTTGCTGTTGGGAGGGAAGGTCACCAGCCCCGAGGCAGCAGCTGAAGTGTCTGCAAAGTCAAGTGTCGTGGGAACACAGCGCAGATTCCTCACACCCAAGTGTGATTCTCTGCCTTGTAGGAAGGGGGAATGTTCATCATTTCCTCACACAAACTCCGAGTATTTCTACCTTGTAGATTTTGGCATGACGAGAGATATCTACGAGACAGATTATTACCGGAAGGGAGGGAAGGGTTTGCTGCCTGTCCGCTGGATGTCCCCGGAATCGCTGAAAGATGGAGTCTTCACAACGCACTCCGACGTCTGGTAACAAAAAAGGGCTCTGAAAAACTGCTTTAACCTCCTTCTCTCTAGCCTCTCTTCTTGTTTTAGTAGCCTTAACTAAGTGTACTGCTTCTCCTGTCCATTCAGAGGTAACTCTCTTGTTCCATGAGTTCACGTTTCAGCAAGAACTCGTGAGGTTAAATTTTGCTCTCATGGAGAGCAGAATTAAATGTATTTCTAAAACTGGAGGTGGCAGCATGTTTCCTGCTGTTAGTTGTAAAATCAGTTGTGCAGTGAAAAACATTACCTTCACCTGGAAGAGCAAGTTGTCATTTTTAAAATTGTCTTCCTTCAAGAGAAGCATTAAAAGTTGCCAAGAATATAGTGAGGTTCCTAGTGCTGACCTGCTTTTGCATCAAAACCTTCTGTGTAAATAACATCACTTTCCCCCAGATGGGTTGTGTACACTCACAGGCTTTTTTGGGGAGTTCTCCCTTGTGAATATCCCTCTCCATTTGGAGCTGTTTTCTTGTTTTATATACTGCAAGATGCAGAAATAGGGTTTTCTTTCAAAGCACACTGCATGCTTGCTGTATCTGTGCAGTTATTAATAGAGGCATGTACTTAGGAGAAGTAATCCCCTGGAACAATTCCCCACACACCCCCCAGCTTTGGGAGATAGGTAGGGAGGACTTGGCAGAAGATGGTTGTGTACTGGCAAAACCTCTCCTCTTGTCTTTTATGGTTTCTCTGCCTTCCTAACAAGATGTTTTTACTGCTGATCTGTTACAGAATTGGCAGCTGATTGCCTCCAAATGTCTAGAAGTCAGTAGGAATGGTGTTTTAGGAGTCAACTGCATTTTCCTTGAGCAGCTTGAGGAGTTTGGAGTCAGTGGTCTGTAGATCACAGCACCAGCTCTGAACAAAAAGTTCCTAAGAGGGATTAAAGTGAAAAAGCAAAGCACCAGAATGATGCTTAAATTTTATTTTACATATGGCTAGTAACTTACTCTGAATCCAGTAACCCTCAGACTTGGAAGCAGATGAAAACAACCACACTGAGTTGAAGGGAAGCCTGTATCAGCCATTTATCTGATGGAACAGTGCAGGCATGCTTTTGGCAGTCCCCCCAGTAAGAGAATTTTGGGACTTGTAATGGCTTCACAAAGCAGACAGAAATTTGGACTATATCACTAGAAAATCCCCAGATGCAGAACTGACCAAGCCTGGAGTGAGGAGCTGGCAGGGCTGCCTGTTCTTACCACACAACAGGAATTTTCAGGTCTGGCCATTGCCTCCGAAGGGTTCAGCAGCAGCTCAGGGTGAGCAGTGGGGATGTCCCATGTGTGTTCCACACGTGCTTTCTTTTAGCCTGGGACTCTTAAGTGATGTTATTCTTTAAATATAACTCAAATTCCAAACAAAAACCCCCTGGGTGTGACGGCAAATAAGGTGTCAGATGTAAATTAGTGCTGTAGTTGTTGCAGGAAGTACATGAGTGTTTCCATAACAAGGAGGAGAGTAGGTTTAGATTGAATATTGGGAAGAATTTCTTCCCTGCAAGAATGATGAGGCCCTGGCACAGCTTGCCCAGAGAAGCTGTGACTGCCCCATCCCTGGAAGTGTCCAAGGCCAAGCTGGACAGAGCTTGGAACAACCTGGGATAGTAGAAGGTGTCTCTGCCCATGGCAAGGGGTGGAACAAGATGGCTTTAAGGTCCCTTGCAGCCCAAACCATCCTGGGATTGCATGGTTTGGCATTTGTTGGTTGCTCAGTCTAAAGCAGGATTGTGCAAACAGTATTGCAGTTCATCAGTGGGACAATCTGAGTGAATATCCTGGCCTGGAAAGTAGTTTACTGATTACAGGATTGGAAAGCTGAAGAGGCGGAGCAGTAAAATTTTGACATATTTTTACTTGTAAGCATAGAGAGGAAAAAAATTATTTTATGGAGAGGAGGCTCACAGTACTCATGGGTGTTTCAGAGAGTTTCTCCTTGGGATGGTTTGGCATCTTAATTGTTGCAAGTGATTTACTCTGAAATTTGGTTCACAGGGGTGTGCTTGTCTGGAGGCACAACAAAACAGGCTCAACATGAGAAATTTGTTTGTTTAGAACATGTATCCACAGCTACAGAGAAATTTCAGTCTAAATTCCAAATGTAGTGGAACTTTAAATACTGTCTATTTACTTCATCTGCTTATGGCTAAAAGGATCATTCCTTCTCAGTGACTTTTACACCAGACACTATACATTGGAGGTCTCTTCATGCCAGGAAAAATTCCCTGAATCCTTTTATTGGTTCAGATTTGAAGTTGCTTGGTGAAAACTGTGGAGCTTGGCTGTTTTGGGGGCCATTTATTTGCATCAAAGAGTAAACAAAAAGTTGAGGTTGTTTTTCCTGCCTTTCTGGGCAGATATTGTGACATGCAGTTCCATGTTCTTCGAGATCAGTTTTAGAAGCCAAAATGTCAAAAAGACAAAACCCTGTTGAGTGGTTGGAGTCCAGGATTTATAAGCTGTAAGGTGAAATGGCAACTGCAGGAAGGAAGGGTGTCTGGAGGTTTGAAGGGTGGAGCTTTATTTTAGCAACTCATTCTTTTATTGCTTTTCAGGCTGAAGAATGAGGTAATTAGACAGGGCTGTTTTTGTTGTAGTTAGGGAAGGAGGACATTTTAAAATTAATGTAATACTGTTCACAGTGAGGGTGGATTTCTATAAATAAATCCCTCAGCATCTTGCATTCTTTCAGGGCTGGTAGTTGCCTGGAAGGAGCAACCAGCGTTTATTTGTTAGGATAATCTGACGAGTAGGTGTGCAAGACTTGTCCTCGTTATCCCTGCAGTGATCAAAGAAGCTTCAAAGGCACCCAAATGTTGAGTTGACCCCCTGTCCCTCCCTCCCCTAAAAGGAAAACAATTGCAAGGCAGTTTGTGGCTTCTGGCTCCAGATGTAAACCAGTTTAGAGCCCAGGGAAAGCTGAAAGGTAAAACCACTGGACTCCTGTTTTCATAACGCCCCCCCAGTGGAACTGTGTGTTTTTCACTCAGCTTGACTCAGCATTTTACCAGACAGCACCGAGATTTTCCTTATTTGCCCAGCAGCTCCAAAAGTAGATGACTCTTCAGTGCAGGGCAGACAATTTGAGCCGTGTCTGCTCAATAATCTAATTTTAAATGAAGATATTTTTAGAAAGTGTCAATACTTAGGTTCAAACTACCCAATTACATAACTATGCGTATCTTCCTTTGCCGGTGATCAATTCCTATTATTAGACAAACTGCTTTTTTCACTTCTGCTATCCTTTGTAGTTACCTGGAAGGAGCTGGAAGCTCTGTTTCAAGAACACAGTTACATGCATGTCACAGAGGGGTGACTGAGTTTTTCTCACCTGAGCCCTTTTCTCACTAGAGTAGAGGTGTTTGAAGTCAGCAGTCTCTTGAGGGAGGGGTTGTGGCTGCCACCACGGGCACGTGTTTTTTTAGCAAATGGAATTCCTGTAAGAAATACACCCTTGCAAAGATGCCTGGGGGTGCTAAAACCGCGCTGTTCCCCGCAGGTCCTTCGGAGTGGTGCTGTGGGAGATCGCCACGCTGGCGGAGCAGCCGTACCAGGGCATGACCAACGAGCAGGTGCTGCGCTTCGTCATGGAAGGGGGGCTGCTGGAAAAGCCGGACAATTGTCCCGACATGCTGTAAGTGCCACCGCTGCCCTGCGGGCACAGCTTGTGCCTCCCCACCCCTGCGGGGTCTGCTCTTGTCAGCTACCACGGGAGGGGCTGGGAGACAGAGACAGTCGTGGGAGGGGCTGCTCAAACAGTCTCTGTCAATCCAGTGTTTTATTGTGGTGAGACATTCCAGAAAACAGCTTTGTTCGTGGCCAGAATCTCACCTTGGGCTATCTCCTCTAATAAGCAAACAAAATCCAACCTAATCCAATCCTAAAATTAGGCTTAATAAAAATGTCACTTCATAAGTGAAATTTGCTGTATCTGGAGGCTCTTTGCCTAATCGTGTCTTTTCTGCTTAAAGTAATTCTGTTGAGCCTAAAGAGAGAAAAGAGCATGGGACAAGCTGAAATGTGTGTAAATTCAACTGGAATTCAACTTTTTAGTTCAGCATACAGATAAATCAGTGCATCTGAAGCTGGGTTGGATCTTCTGTTTCAGTCACAGCACTTGTCCCATTGAGATAAACAAATCCCCCCGTTAACAGTTTCCTTCCCTGCAAGCACAGGGTGAGGTTTTCCACAGAAAAACCTCTCCCTGTGCCAGGATCGACCCAAAGCCTCGCAGCAGCAGAGGGTGTACAGTGCAGCAGCTTCATTTTAGCTTTACATTGCTGAAATACTTCTGCTGGCCTTTGTGTACAGCAGTTTCAGTTGTTCAGACTTTATTGCTTTGATATACTTCCCAAACCGACTTTTGGGAAGGAAATACTGCGTTTTGCAGTTATTGAAATTTGTTGGAGGCCCACAGAAGGGATACAATCACTTAAGGGCCTCAGCTGCTTGGGATTCTTAGGAAAATAGCTTTTTTGGCTGGAGCCTGGCTGTGGTTTCAGATGACAGGCAGTGTTGTTTTGTTGTTTGAGGGGGGTGGGTGGTATATGCAGGGGGAGGTGTAGCTGCCATGTGATTCCTTGGTTTCACATTCCTTCCCTTTCGAGATGCTGTGGAGAATTCCTGGCAGTTGGATTGACTGGACGTTGTTTAACACGGTCAGAGCTGTGTGATGGGGGTGGCCACAAATGGGTTCAGCTCCCTGGGTTCACAGGAGAAAGCACCTCTGCAGTGAGAACAAACTCACTGGGGAGAGATCCAGCATTAGAAATTCCCTGTTAAGCCGTGTGTGGTTTGAGCAGGGGTGGGAGGGGAGTCAGGCCAGAAGTTCCCTCTGCTGCAGCCCACCCAGTTCTCCTTCCTCCCCTTCCTCAGGAAATCTCCTCTGCTCCAGGGCTGTTGCTACTGGATGAATCCACTTTCAAGGTCCTGGCTTGTGAGCGGGGAGAACTTGGTTAAAGTCTGGCAGAGCAAATCTTTGCACTGGTGTGTAACAGCCAAGGCCTTTCTTGTGCTGCTCCTCACAGGGAAACTGTTCACACCTTGGTTCTGCCCAGCAGGATTCAGCCTGACTGTGCAGAGGTGCAGAATAAAAAAAATCTGCCTTTGAATTGTGCTGCTTTGCTGTCAGAAAAAGGCATGAGGCTGAACTCAGACCTAAGGCACATCCACAGTAGTGGTGATTTTAGTGGTTTTGCTTTTTATTTTAGTGATGAGGTTGAGTATAAAACATCCTGGCTTTATCCCAAATGTAAAAAGAAAAAATAAAAAAAGTATGACCTTACTGTGACTTGCTTTTGCTCCCTTTCAGCTTGTTTTTGTCTTTGTTTTAGTACAGACACCCAAATCTGCTGAAATTCAAATAGGCACTTGTAGGAATAACAGTAGGGAGCTCCAGGAGTAACCTTCATCTTTGTTCCCTTCACATGCACTTGGCAATCAAAAAACCTCTTATGTTCCTGTGGTGTTTATTCTTTGCATGTTTTCACTGCTTTCCCTGCCCAGGATGCTGTGACAGCGCTGTGCCACCCTTGGTGACCTCCCCACTGCTCCCAGTCCTCACCCGCACACTGCTGGCAGGATCAGACCTGGTCTGTAGGCAGAGGTCCTCTCCAGGGCCCAGTAACCTCCTCCTCAGCTGGGGACCTGCAGGAAAATTAGGAAATGGGCAGAAGAGTGTTTCTAACAGTGTCTGAGAGCCCTGAAATGGCACATGGATCTTACCCTGCATCCCAGCATGTTCCAGGCAATCGCTTTCTCCAGTGCTTTATGAAACCCTTTGTAAACCAAGGGATCCTCTTTTTTCTGGAGATTGCTAAAAGGTTGTGTTTAAAGGCAGGTTTCTTGGCATGTCTGTGCTAGTGGGAGGTATTTTTTAGGCAGCACAAATTCTTGCTGGTGGAGACTGGTCTGTGACACTTTAATATTGATCCCTGATATCAACTCAGGATGTCCCAAAAGCAAAGCCTGGCTGCAGGGAGGTCACTTGGGCTTGGTGCTGCCTGGAGGCAGGTGAGAAGGGGAGCACTGTGCTCCTGTGTCTCATGGGGTAGCTACAAAAGCACAAGGACTTGGAAGCAACTGAAATTCTGGTCAGAGCATCAGTGGACCTGTCTGTGGAGAGAGGGGAGTGTGCTGACAGAGAGAAACCTCCAGAACAGGTGGGGGAGGTAACTGCTGTGGGGATGTGTAGATGAGAACAGAGAGAAGAATCTTGCTGTCACCAAATCTGCTATTTTTAGCCGTGCGGGTGATGTGATGTTGACACAGCCCTGCACCCTCCAGCCACGGAGCAGGAGCTCCCCTCAGGACCTTGTGTTCCCCCCATGAATCCTGCAGGGTGCAGGCAGGCTGGGACACTCTGTGTCTCCATCCCTGCCGTGCTGGTCGTGCTTGTCAGTGCCTGTGCTCCCCTGGCCCTGGCAGCAGTGGGTCAGTAGCTTTTAGATGGAGCTGGAGAGGTTCTGTTCTGCAGTGTGGCTGTGCAGGGCAAAGGATGCTTGGGCAAAGGGGGATTTTACAGGGGGCTGTCTTGTAACAGCTGGGAGGTGGTGAATCCCTGTGAAGAGGGCAAAGCACAAAGGGGAGGGTTTTTCTGGAGGCTCTTTACTCTTGTACAGGGTGAAACAAGCCTCAGTTGTGTTTATGCTACACCCTCTTGGCATAGCTCGCGTGGCTCTGCAGACAGAACCATGCAAGAAGACAGATGGTTCAGTAAGACAGTGCCAGGAGAAGCTTTGCTGTTTTTCTCCTCTTCCTGTGCACTCAGTGATGTTTTTATGTCCTCCCATTGTTATGGCACTGCTCATCAGGTGACGGCTGCATGGCACCGAGCTGTGGTACAGCTGAAGCTCTCAGACAGTGTGTTCCCATGGGGCTTTTAAAAGTTGTGGAGGCTGGAATTCCACTCTGTTTTTGAAGCAGCATTGCTTCCCCCACATGCATTGTAGACTATTTACGCACTGCTGATTTCCCTTTGTTCCTGCCTAGAGCCCAGGGTCTGCTCTGCAGAGGCACTGGCAGCACACGGCAGGGGAGGAGAGGTCCTTTTGCTTTTCCCCACCAAATCAAGTGTATTGCAAAGCACAAATGGAATGCAGCTTCTATAGGAACTTTCCATTTTCTTTTTGTTTTTTTTTTTTCTTTTAATTGTCTTGGTGCGAAACAGAAATCAGTTTCTGCTCAGTTCTTCGAGCAAAAGATGCACAGAGGGATGCTGGCTATTCCCCTAATCCATGGTGGTGCCTCCAGCTCCCTGGAGCTCTCTTGCCACCCGTCAGGAACGTACTTTATAAATCTGCTCAGGTTGTATTAACAGCCTGTAAATTCCTCCATTGTCTATTGGAAAGGTTTTTATTTTGTTTAAGATAATGTAAACAAGGCCTGTGAACACAGAGAGTTAAAAAGGAAAAAAAAAATCCTTTTATGGGAACTCTGTAGGGTTTTTAAATCTGGAATGGCTTAAAAGAAACATCACATGTCCTTGTTTGTGCTGATGTCACATGCATTACTCCGCTGCTTGTGGTATCTCCTTAGCATTGCCCTTAGGCCTCGGGGCGCAGCGCCAGCGAATATCCAGAGTTCCTGGCTCCAGCCAAGCTTCTATTCAGGGACACAGCAGTCAGCTGGAAGGGAAACAGCAATGAAGTAACAGAAATGGATTTTATATATTTATGTCTCAAGCTTTCCTCACCGCTTGTGGGTGAGGGTACAGTGCAGTTTTATAGTCTGGCTTTGCTTTTGCTCTGAAAGGCTTTTCACAGACCCAAAAACAAGCAGGACTTGGGCAGTGTTTACGTGTCTACGTGCGGTTACAATGCAGCATTGAGTACCCGGGGAGTTCTCCCAGCACAGACTGGTTTTGCCAGCTCTTGTTGGGTGTCACAAGGCCATTCTCAGGTGGCTGACGTTTGTTCACACGGAGCTGTGCCAGTGGAGCCCTGGCTGGGATATTGGGCACTTCAGATGCACTTCAGTGAAGATTGCTTTGGGTTTGGTTGAAGCACTCAGCAGTGTTTGCAGCCCAAACACAGCCACTTGCCCTCTCTGCTGGTTCACTTCAGCTGAGAACACAGTGGAGGTGCAAGAGTATTTCCCAATTTCCCGAGTTTCCGGGTAGGGGCTTTCTTTGCTGGGGTTTGGTTTCAGGCCAGGGCTCCTGAACTCTCTCCAGACCCACCATGGGCTGCAGAGCCCAGGGTTCTCCAGCTCGGTGTCAGTCCTGTTGGAAGGGTTGTTCTAGAGCAGGGACATTACTCTGGGAGGAACTTCGGTCTTGTACAAAAAGAGAGTGCTAATGAAAAGATGAAATAGAATTGCTCGTTTGAGCTCTGAAAATCTGCAGAAGTTGGAAATACGGTGGTGTTTTTCTCTAGCTGAGTTGAAGCTAAAAGTATAGGTGACCTGGCTAAGGGAAGGCTGGCAGAGGTGGGAAATAAACCCCAGCAAGCCAGGAGGGTCTGACTGGGGCTGCAAGTCCCAGTGCTGGCAGGTGAGTCAGAGATGTGCATTACCTTAACTGAGATGAGAGATCCTTCTTGGCTTTATTTTATTCTTAGATCCATTCTTATTCTAGCACAGAGTAGTAGTTTTGGCCAGCAGTGACTTCCTCCACACAGCGTGTTCCACTGAACACTGTGTACACAGAGGATTGGCTCGAAGAGTTAATGCTAATCTTCCTTTTCTTATTTAAATTTGTCCTATTACTGTGCTGTGTTAACAGAAGACATCCCTATTCCACCTTCACAGACGGTGAAATCCTTTCTTGTGTTATGTTTAAAGCTCAGGGCAATCTCCTGGGAATATCCAATTTTGCTGTGTCATGAAAATGCTGTTTTCATTATGTCTGTATTACTGTTTCATTTTGTGGTTTTGTTTTGCCAGCATGGGACATTGTACAGATCTAATCATGGATGTGCTTAAACAGATGATCTCACACTCTGTAAAATATTAATGCATCCCTGGCCATAAATGAAAACAAGCTAATTTTAAAATAAAAAGATTAGAGAATGAGACTGGCAAATGTCCGCTGGGGATTACAATTAATTTTAATGTAATTTTCTTCTTTCAGGGGAAAAAGGCAGTGCTTTACCTTGCGTGTATTTCTTATTTTAATTTTTTTCCAAGTCAGTATTGATGGGGTGGGATGAGTTGTTTGAAAAAGATACTCCAAGAGTATCTACAATCATGTAGCTTATGGCTGAGTAAGCACAGGGTAATTTAGAGGGAAAAGAGAAGTAGCAAGTCAGAATACAAGTATGAAATGGTTCTGGATGTCAGGTACCCATGAGACACGAGGTGTGGGCAGGTGTGTGGGAGGCAGCGGAAGAGGTGAGGTAGGAGGTACGGGAGTAAATGGGTGACGAGAAGGAAGGTGGAAATGTGACACAGAGATTCACAGCTTATTGTGAGTTGGAGGGAACCCACCAGGACCAAGTCCAGCTCTTAAGTGGCCAGTTATGGGTACTGAACCCACAACCCTGGGGATCTCGGCCTGTGAAAGTTTTATCACTTTGGCTTCCCTCAGAATGGATTCTCCAGAACGCGTGGTCTGACCCAGTCATGGCTCTAAAACACCTCAGTAAATGTTTTTGTTGTGTGTTCCCTGCCCAGGTTCGAACTGATGCGCATGTGCTGGCAGTACAACCCAAAAATGAGACCCTCCTTCCTGGAGATCATCGGTAGCATCAAAGACGAGCTGGACCCAGCCTTCAAAGAGGTCTCCTTCTTCTACAGTGAAGAGAACAAGCCTCCGGACACAGAGGAGCTTGACCTGGAGACTGAAAACATGGAGAGCATTCCTTTAGACCCCTCCTCCACCCTGCAACCCACTGACAAGCACTCAGGACACAAGGCCGAGAACGGCCCCGGCGTGGTGGTGCTGCGGGCCAGCTTCGAGGAGCGACAGCCGTACGCGCACATGAACGGGGGCCGCAAGAACGAGAGGGCCCTGCCGCTGCCCCAGTCCTCGGCCTGCTGATCCTCGGAGCCGCAGCCTCGCAGAAACACGACACACACAAACACAGGCATTGGGGGAAGAAAGAAAGAAAATCACAATATATTCAAAAGCCTACTGTACCTCAGTGGATCTTCAGAACTGCCATAGCTGCACTTGGGAGAACCCTTTTTTCAGTAAACAAGTTACCATCTTTTCCTTTTTTCTTTTTTTTTTTTTTTCCCGATATGCAAGCAGATGTTCGTTTCAGTCAAGGACTCCAGTCATGGGGCACACAGTTGGCCTTTTAAAACTCTTAATGTTAACACTTAATAGCAACAGAAAACTTGAGATCTGATGTCTCTCTCTCTCTCCTCTCTCCTCTCTCTTCTTTCTCTTTCTTTCTGTCTCTCTTTTTGCTTCATAATGGGAAACATATCTGCGTGCAAGTTCAACCGTACAGCACTTTTATCAGATCAAAGATATCGCAGGCCAGGTGGTTCCCAGTACCCCTGCAAGCACCTGCCTAACACTGTAGGTCTTTATAAAAAAACCCACAAACAAACAAAAAAACACAAACAAAAAAACCCCCCCCACACACAAAAACCCCCTAAACTAAAAAAAGACTGGATTTTTAATGTTGCTCTTTAATCTTTTTAGGAACATGTAAAAGAATAAAAAAGGGCCATCATTCGTCCAAGGCTTGTTACCATTTTCAACGCTGCCAAATTTTGCCAAAAAAAGAGAACTCTTTGTTTTTTGTTTTCGTTTGTTTTTTGGTTTATATTTTTTTTTTTGTAGTCATGGAAGGAGCACAGTAATCAACTGCTCTGTTCAAAACAGATCCTGACCAATATGTCTATTCAGTCATGCACTGGTATTTAAAAAAAAAAAAAAATTAAAAAAAGTCAAATTGTCTAGATCTTTTTCAAAACTGGACAAAATGTGATTTTTTTTTCTTGTGATGGAGAAGATAAAAGGGATGGGGTAAAGAACCAGCCCTCCCTCCACCCCTGTCCCCATCCCAGTGAATTCTGGACAAAACTGGCAGTGGTGAGCTAAATAAACACGTGCATTTTGTACAAAAAAAGTCAACTGCCCGCCAAAAGTGAGTTACGAGAAACCTGAAAATGAGCGGCCGAGATCTCCATGGTTGCAGCCTGCCTTCCTTCACAGGCTTGCATGGAATAAACACCTAGAAACATAAATTGGAGAAGACAAAAAAACGCAGTAACCGGATTCAAGTATATGATGCTTTGTTGACCTTTTCTCTTTATTATTAAGACTTCTCGAAGGGTCTTGCAGTTCTATGTTAGACCATGGATCATTTGCATACACATTGTCTTTTGTGTCACTTTTATAACTTTCTTACGGTTCAGATACTCATCTATATGTCTGTACAGAAAAAAGCTGCTATTTTTTTTGTTCTTTATCTTTGTGGATTTAATCTATGAAAACCTTCAGGTCTGCCCTCCTTCCCTTCCCTTCCACTTCAACAAATTTTCTTATGCTTTGTACTATAGTGTGTAACTTTTACTTCCTCCTTCCCAGTAACTGATACCTTTCATATGATTTGCCATGAACTGTTTAATGCCTTTTTATAAATACATTTCCTCCTTTTTTTTTTTTTTTTTTTTTTTTTTTTTTTTTTCCTTCCCATTAGTTGTTTTACAACATCTTGGCTGTGTGGGCTACAGGGCTTTGGAGGGGGACAAGGACAAAGAAGGGACACCCCGCACGGGAACACTCTGGCAGTGCCGTGGTGTTTTTAAGCCCCAGTTTTCCTTTCTTCCCACT
Source organism: Hylia prasina (assembly GCA_013397195.1). Taxonomy (NCBI): domain Eukaryota; kingdom Metazoa; phylum Chordata; class Aves; order Passeriformes; family Sylviidae; genus Hylia; species Hylia prasina. The sequence continues at coordinate 805,523 of VYXD01016583.1, read as the reverse complement.
AACCTCTGCCCAGACAGCACGTGAGTCTCTTACAGTGCAAGGCGTGATACAAACTCAGGTCAGAAACAAAAGGTTAACTATTTAGTACATTCTTGTTCAGTGTTTATTCATTGTTGTACAAGGGTCCTACCCCTCTTGCCCTCCCCGCTTGTTCTGGTCGTGGCACACATCCACCCGCCCATCCCCACACAGACACAGACACACACACACACACGTGTATTCTTTTTAAATTATTACTTGGGTACAACAGCAGACACCAGGCTTTTGGGTCACTGATCCTTAAAAAGATTCTTTCAACCCTTCCACCCTGTGAACAAGAGCTGTGCCAGGTGCAGCTGGCGATGCCAGGCATTCCTAGGGTGGCCATCGATCCCCTGGCTCCAGCCAACCCCAGCTCTTCACCTTCCTGAAGGGGAAGCCCTGGTGGAGGGAAGCCCTGGTGGAGGGAAGCCCTCATGGAGGGCAGCTGGGCTGCACTTCCCACCCCCGGTGAAGAAAACCACCCCCAGCCCAAGGGAAGCCCCCGCGCTGTTTCCGTGGGGCTGGCGGGAAGCTCGGAGCTGGGGCCGGCGGCTTGGCTGGCAAACAGTGAAGTGTTGGCAGCTATGGAAACCTGTACAAGTCCAAGCTTGTGGCTTAAATCACAGACCAAACCTCAGAACAAAAGAAGACGAGTGAGCTTGTTCGGTTGCAGAAGCCTTGGTGAGAGGGGAAGGAGGGGCCGTCAGGAAGTCGACGCCCAAGGAGTCGTACCAGTTGCTCATCTTACCTTAGTTCCAGTCTAGGCCTTTGTTTAGCACTGATCCAACCAAACGATGGCAGGAAGAGGTGGTTCTGGAATGGAAATGTTCAAATCTTTTGAGTAAGAACAATGAATTAAAATATACTGATTGCTAGTTTTGACTGGAGATTTTTAAAAGTTTGTAGTGCTTTTTGCTTGTGTAGTTTAGATCCCATTATCTTCTCTTGCCTCTGTCCCATAGTTATTTTTCCCTTTTGAAAATGAAAAAGACAAAAAAGTTAATTAAGAAGGTATTCTATGTAGGATTTTTTATTTATTTTTGTGATATCAGTTTAAATCACTGTAGAGATGCCCCATAATGAATTTAAATACTGAGATAAGGGTTTTAGAGTATGACAGGGGGACAGTTTTTGATTTTTTTTTTCAAACATTTATCTACCTCACTCTTATTTTTTTATATGTGTGTATATAAAAAAAATACATCTCACATTTCTCAGCAGCCAATAAATGCCGTTGATACTGGTAACCTCTCACTCCATATACCACATGCTCTAGGTTCTGGAGGGGAACAGTCACTGCCTGTCACAGAGGGTCACCTCAGAATATTTGCCTCACTTCCAAGGGGTTTCTCCGGTTTTTAACAGTTTGTTGTTGTGAGGAGAAATCCAAGAGTTGTCTGACTTAGGGTGACCGTTCTTTAAGGAAACACAGAGGCTTTTTAATGTGCTGTCGCAGCAGCCCTGGGGTCAGCAGCAAAATGCTGCGTGGTTGGATGAGTGGAAATGCAGCTGACCCAATATGGGAACTTCAAATTGTGAGTATTTCCTGAAATTTGTTACAGAAATCAAATGTTTACAATGTTTGAAGGTCCAGAAGAAATACTAAAGGGAATGGTCTTTCTGTTTGTCCTGTAGAATGGACTAAGTCATTCCTGCCAGTTCTTGCTCAGATGTCACAAGCATCAAAAAGATATTTGGCTGAATTAGAACCCAAAAATAAATTGGCTTATATGGGATGGCATTGCTTTCTTGACCCAAACCTGTCACAGGCTGCCTGATGTTAATACTACATCAAATTTACAGCTTTGGTCTTTGCTGCTTCTGTTTGATGATAGCACTGATTTTTTTTAAAATTTTTTTTTTCCAAAACTAACATTGAATTGATTTCTTTTAATGTGCTAGTAAAAAAGTCAGTTCCCTTTTCTTCCCCTGTTTATAAGCATTATAACTGTGGATTCTGATGGACCAGCCATCAAATTTTAACTGCCCTCTGACAGTGTGTAACTGGTTTACAAGCACACAGGGCTAACACGAGCTTGCCATCAACTTGCTCTATAATGTTTCCTTTTTTCCAGCTCTGGCAGCTGTTCGTGCAGGTGTTGGTTGTGGTATCTGAGTAATGTGGTGCTTGGCTACTTGGAGTTGTACCCGGCCTCTTGGATACGCAGTGCTGTGGTTAATTACTACAGTTTGTCTTTGGAGGGAGCGTTTCTCCCTAGTCCTGAGAAACCAGCAAAATTGGAAGTTTTTATTAGATTGGCTTAGTTTTCCATGTTTGATGATGTTCTAGTGACCTTTGGGTGCAGTGGCTGTTCCCCTCCCTTGCACATATTGATTACCACAACTGGAGATCCTCAGATCTTTCAGCTGGCTAGGAGGGTTTTGTTAAAACTGTCCGAGTTACTGGTTTGTAGAATTGTACATAGGTGGTTTTACAATGCATTAGGAAGAAACACTAATGACGTAGCATCACGAGAAGCATTTCAAAAAGCACTTCCGTAGAAGACAGCCACGAGGCCTCGCGTCCGTGTGCGTGATGGCAGTCAGCTCTCCTGGACCAAACCACCTTCATGATACCATTGCATTCTGTGTTTGCAATTCAAGCTTAATTCCTTTTTTGTTCTGTTTGTTTCCATAGCTTTTTTTGTTGTGTTTTGTGCATTTTGAATAGCTTTATTCACATGGGTTTTTCATGCAGACTTCCCTTGGACAGTAAATCGAGTTGTTTGTGCATGTGAACAACTGAGAATTAATGTTGGCTTGATAGAGTCATAATATGGTTTGTAATGTTGTTCTTCCCTGAGACCACTGGCTTGTCTGGTATGGAAAATTTATTTAGAACTTCAGCTATGTTTGAATAAAGTTAAAGTAATCCAGTTTGTTTATAAATTAAACACAAAAGCCCACCCAGCCCTGAAAAACCAGCATTTTGACGAATGGCACCGAGACGTTTCGATGCAGTGGGATAACGCGCTGGCGTCGCCGAGGGGAGCAGGGGGCCGGGACTGCAGGGCTCGGCTGCAGGCCTCTCCTGAGTGGCATTGCAGGGTGCCCGTGGCAGAGGAGGTGGTTTGGTTGCAGGGAACACTGCTGCTGTGCAAACAGCCGTGGCACTAAATCAGGGGCTCCTTGGGGGGATGATAAACCAGAGGCGGCAGCCGAGCACGGTGCAAGGTGTGGAGCCACCCTGTGTGATGCCCCTGCTCCTCCCAGCTGGTGCCAAGTGCTGTGTGGTTCCAGGTGCGGCTGCACTGGTGCTCCTCTTGGTCTCTCAAAACAAAGGAAAGAAAGTCCAGTTTGCCCAGGACAACTGGTGACCAGAGGGGGCTGCTGTCAGGCCCTCTGGGAACTTCTGAGGGGTGTTGGGTAAGATCCGAGTCTAAGTGAACAACACTCCTACTGTTGGTGTAACTCCATACATATATATCTATATATACATATATATATCTGCATATGTATATCTATAATATAGATATATATATATTTAAACCCTTTTCATTCCATTAGTACAAGTAACACTTGTTTCCTGTTATCCTTATTTTGTTTGTCAACCGTGTATTCAATCACTGGGCTGAACAACAGTGGAGGAAGGTGCAAGGGATCCACTCCTTACTAACCAGTGATAAAGCCAGATATTGCAACTTAAACCCATGAGTAGATGTGCAGACAAGGATTGAAGAATGACGTGTAGAAACAACACAAGTGGCCAAGGGTGCTGAAGATACAGAACTCAAGTAGACAGGAGGGCTTTGAAGGACACCTCGGTTCAGAAGTGGTTGCTCAGAGGTGCTGAACAGCCTCTGACGTGGAGCAGCCGGGTCAGTCAGCATGGAGAAGTTTGTGGGCAGACACCTGAAAACAGCGCAGCAGTGGGGATTTACAGAGACAGGGCTTGGCACAAGTTTGAGGTAATAGCCTGAGCTTAATCTGTGGGACAGCACCAGCGCTCAGGTGTCACAATTCTGATGGTTGGTACTTGTAAATGAACCTCTGGACTTGGCAGCTGGAGCAGTAAATTCCTTACCAGGACTGTGACAGTGGTTGGTCATCGGCCTGTGCGGATTGGTCTCGCCTACAGTCGGCCTGTTCTGCAAGTACCTTAGGACTTCACTAGTTTGTGTGTGTGCATATGCGTGTGTGTGCTCATATATATTTTTTTGGGTATGCGTTCCGTTGATTAGTAACCATGAATTAGCATTTTCAATAGGGCTTTAAGTCCAGTAGATTACGGGTAGTCAGTTGACGAAGATCTGGTTTACAAGAACTAATTAAATGTTTCATTGCGTTTTGTAAGTACATAGAATAATTTTATAAAATGTTTGTAGTTTATAAATGCCTAAAATATAATTTAAGGGCACTTTTCTGTGTCTTTGTGTGGGTGTGTCTGTCTGTGATCAGTTTTTCCATGGTACCAGTTACTAGTTAGCTTTACAATATGCCAAAAAGGAATCGCTGACTTGTCCAACTCATGGCTTGTCCCTCTCCGCCGTCCCGCCCAAGTTTGTGACCCAGTATACAGCGAGTGAGTAAAAGAGTTGGGAAAATGTTCTGTATCTTCAGTATCCTGGTCTTCCAGAGCCCTCTGGTTGCGGTGGGATCATCTTACCTGGTCATTTCGCTTTGCTGTCTGGGGCAGTTCCCTTAATGGATGACAGGAACCTCACTGGTCGGGGAAACAGAGCTCTCCCCAGGCTCTCGGGGCTCAGCACCTGCGCCACGGGGGCCTCGTGCTTTGAAGGATGTGACTGCATAAGGGAAAGAGGGAAGGTGGCTTTGGTAATTGCTGTTGAAGAACTCTTTGCAAATTTCTTACCACTCTAAATGCTTGTGTGCAGTCTCTAAAGCTGTTGAGCACCCTTGGAAGCTTTGTTGAAATGAGCAAGGCAGGGTCCCTATTTATTGTTATTTAAAAATCGAAGATCCAACCTCTCTGCTGTGGACAGGGACACCTTTCTCTTCTTCTGTTTTCTGAACCAGTGAGGTTTGAGATGAAAGGATTGGCCAGAGTTTGTCTACCTCTGGGACAAAAAACTAGAAAGTGCTAAGGAATGGATGCAGTTGCAAATACATTTTCCAATTTTTCTTGTTTAAATTTTTTTAAGAGAAAATTAAACAAAAACATGGCCAATTTATTACATAAAAAGACTTGCTGTGTATAAATTATTCCTAAAGAAATTCCTGTGTTTATATTAAAATGAATCAGTAGATAAAAAAAAAATTTCAAAATGTTTTTGTATATTCTGTTGTAAGAATTTATTCCTGTTATTGCGATATACTCGGGATTCTTTACATTATGAAAAGAAGAAACTTTGTCTATTTTGAATGGCTGAAGCTAAGGCTCCTTTAGTTTCTCTTACTCTGCTTTTTTCTAGTAGTTTCAGTACTACATGATTTAAGTTAAATAAAAGAATTCTGTATGCATTTGCTTGTTTCTGATTTTGTTGCTCCTTACGCAAAGCAAATACAGGTTAGAAAACTCAGAGTAAAGCTGCTCTGGTTTTCTTCTGCCCTTTCTGGCTGCTTCTAATTGGGCTGCTCTTAACAGGAGTCAGTAGTGCCATTGTTTGGTTGAAATCAAAAGCATTTTCATCCAGAGACACTGAGCTTTTGGATCCTTCACGGCTGAGATTTGAGCAGTTTTGCACGAGGCGGTTCCTGTGAATAAGGTGAGCATTGTTAGTTATTCATTTACCTGCAGAGCAATCCCCATGTGAGGCATTCAGCCAGCCAGCAGCTGGTTTTCAGCTTTCTGTAACACTGGAAAAGCCAGTGGCAAGAAAACCAGCATTATCTTGGTGTTTGCAGTTCCTCAGACTCTTGGCATCAGCATACTGACTGAAACAAGGCTCAGTGGTGGCCCAAAGCCCCAGTAGCTGCCTGTGCTGTTCTGTTCATCTCTTGTCCTTTTTCCTGATGGTGCTTGAGGAACAGGCTTTTGTTTCCCTCAGGAAATCCCAGGTGTCCAGATTAAGCTGCTGCTGTGCCATTCCACTGACTGATCTCATCTTGTCCTTGTGTCCTGGCAGCAGGATTTCAGAGGAGAGCGTGGACATTCCCTGTGTGCTGAAGGGCAGTGCTGTGACCCTCTGTGGTACCCAGCCCTTCTGTGTGGAGCTGTTTGAGACGGGAAGGAATCTGGTCCCACGTTTCACAGTTTGGAATCTCCTTTGGTGCCTGTTCTCTAGGTAACCTCAGGTGCCCTAACCCTCCCCACAGCACAGTGCTTCAGGATTGCCTGTCTTGGGACAGGTTGGATTTACCTTTGGGCTGTGCTCTGTGGAAGGACTGTGGGGTTTTCCCTTGGGACAGGCACTGAGAGTCTGGGGAAAATGGCAGTTCTGGGTTGAAACTCAAGTTACTAAGAGCATTATAGATCCTGCTGGTTTTGTTTTCTCTGCACTCTGAACCAGTCACTCTGGGTCAGAGCCCGTGGCTGATGTGGAAAGCAGCACCTACAGCAGGTCAGTAAGAGGATTGTAGAACTTCACATACCAGAATCCCCAAGTGTGTTTTGGTTTCTCCCATACCCACGTTTTTTGTGGGCTGAACTCTGGACTCAGACAGGGGCTGAGGGGGAGCTCTGTTACATCCATCCCGTGCTGAGTCCTTACAGCTGTGAGCATCCATCTGGGGTCAGCAAGTCTTACTGATGTCTTTCTAACCAACAGAAGCAGGATTAAGCATCTAAAATGTTTTCAATCCAGTTTCACACTTGGACATCTGAACAACTTTATTGTTAGCAATATGAACCACCAATCATTTGGGTTTTTTTCCCTCAAGTCTTTTGTAAGAGATGTAAATGGTTTGCAAGGAAATTTCACTGAAAATAACATGGGCTATACAATCCTTTGCGGGTTTTAAATAATCTTTAGATCTGCTTCATTTAAGAGGTAAGGAATTACATTCTAAGAAATCATCATTTTCCCCCTCTATGATCCATCTCTCTTTGTTCCCCACACTGTTCTAACATTGCTAAGATAATGGTCTGTAATGCTTTTCCTAGAAATTCTGCTGTTACTGACTCAGATAATGGAGGGACGTGGATGAAAGCAGCTCTTCCATTGCCGTAATACAGAGAAGTGTAGTAGGTGTAATCACAGATGTACCTGCAATATTAAGAACAAAACAAAACCAGAAACCTGAATTAAAGCTCAGTAAACCTTGATTAAATTTAAATATTCTAAGTAGCCAAACCAGATCTGGTTTACGAAATTATTAAGAACATATTTGCTTAGTGAATAAAGGAAATGCCGAAATAAACAAAGTTTGAGAAACAAATGTTGCTTATCTGATGGTTTGGTTTCTCAGACACCCACCCACAAAGAACCTTAAAAAAAAAATCACAAGACAGGCATTCTTGTGGGGTGGGAAAGGTTACACACCCTGCTGAAAATTACAACCATGTAACACAGTTTTTGTCTAAGTCATAATATCTCCTTGTCTGAAGGGATTTTTCTTATCATTCCACCTTTTAAAATTCTGATGCAAATCTTGAATTTAAGGACCAATATTAGCTGATTCTTATTTAAAATAAAATAAAAATTACTGTTTTGTTTTCCTTTTCATTGAAGACTAGCATAGTAGAAAATTGTTTCAATGCTACTGGAACACATAATGAGATCACAGGCCTGGTTCTAACAGTACCTGTAATTGCTGTTCTCCAGTGTATCTATTTACATTTTGTATCCCTCCCAGTTGAGAAAAATAGATTAAAATCTGCTACTAGTCCATATTGCTTTCAGACTCTCTTAATAGCTGAGGTTTACTGGAGTTGCTCATCACAGGGTGTGCTATGTTGGAACTTGTTTCTTTTGGAATTTACAAATCTATGGAAAAATATCTGCTGGCTGTAGCTTTTCATGAAGGCTGCTTTACATAAAATTTAAATTCATCCCAATTTCATACTTTTGCCCCTCTGAAGACTTTGCTTCAGAGTGATTTATGTTGGAGAAGATGTCATGGCAAAGATTCCCCAAGGTTAAAAGAGCTGAGTTGTTTCTGTGAGCCCCTGATAGGCAGCTTTTACCTTCCCGCATCTCTGGAAAGGATGATATCAATTCCTTCCACTGAGGTGTTTTTCCAGAGAGTCTTCATGTTAATTGTGGATTCAATCTTTTCTGGGCCATCTAGCACGCAGCAGGCACCTTCTGGGTGAAAACCACAAGCATCCCTCTCCTGGTAGCCTTTGTTCTTCCCACACTGCTCCAGGATGATGAGTGCTGTGGCAGAGGAAGCCAGCCCAACGTGAACTGTAAGCTGGTTTTTCCCACCAGAGTGAATAACAGGAAATTAAAACTGAGACCTGCTTTTTAAAAACATGTGATGCAAAAGTGCCAAGCATTATGTGAATTACTGGCTTCAAGGTGGGGAGTCGTGTTCATGTCTAAAGAAAACTTTGATAAGGGACTATAAATGGACCAAATTAGGCTGTAGTGTTTGTTGTGTCTGGTCAGGACTGCAGAGCTGCAGTACCTTTTTTGCAGTTTATGGTAGATATTTTCCTTTCCTTTATTCAGCATCAGTTATGCTGTTTAGCTGGCACAGGGTTAAACCAGCATGCTAATTAATGTGTGCTCCGAATTTCAGCTTGGAACCTTGATCACAGTTTCATTAGTCACTTTCCAGAGTTGTTTGATGTTTTGCAATAACTCTCTTGGAGATTTTTTCATTGTTTTCAGGGAAGGGGAGGAAATTGTGTAACTTCATTATTACCCACCAGTGGCTGAAGAGTTGTCCATATCTTGCAGACTTGCTCCTTTGCTTTTTGGTAAGCCACTGGCAGCTGCATGATCCGGAGATCGATGTTTTCACCAAGGCCTCTCTTGGACAGCTCCTGTGTTTACAAAAAGCCACCAAGGACTGGAGGCAGCATTAGATTTCTGACTGTGATAAAGAAACTGGGCTGATTCAATTGAGGAAACACCTGAAAGAGCAACACCTTAGCCCATGGTTCCTGAACACTGGTCTGCAATGAGATTTGTGTTGTGGTTGCTCCCTCTCTTTTAACTGGAAGAGACTAGTATGTGCTAAACAGTTTGCTAATGTCACATCCGTCTGTGTGGAGCCATTGTTGTTTTCCAAGGAGATGCTCAGTCTCCAGTGGGTGGGAGGGGTTATTGCTTTGGGACTGGTCCCTGGGGAAGCATGAGACAGTATCTCTCAGAAAAGCTCCACCCTTGAAAGCATCTAAATGGGCTTTGCTCTAGGTAAGAGCTGTTTCTCTGAAAGATCTGATAGAAAAACTGCACTGCCAAGAGACAAAACCAAGGAGAATTCACATTAAGCGTGACTTTTTCACTCCAGGGGCACGAGATCTGCTGGCTTGACCAGGTTCAGGTAAGTCGGGCTGAAGGTCACTGTGAACACGAGGAAGTTACATTTAGAATGAGTTTAATTTATTTTTCAGTCTAGAATGTTTCTCTAGTAAAAGGAAGTGTCACTGAGATGTTACTTCTCTGTTAATTATGTACAGTTGAATTTCCACACAGGACCAATTTTCCCAAGAAAAGATTATGCCCAGACTTGAGGTGAATGGAAGAAAGGCACCTTTCAAAGCCAGCAGGTTGGCCAAGTGGTTGGAAGATGGTCTGGTGAATAAATGTCACCTGGAAGTGACTAGAAATGATTTTGTCAGTGGAACAGAGCTAACGACAAGGCATCGGCCTCAGCAGAAGATAAGCAGCTGCAGTGGCAGGATGCAGCAGGAATTCATCTGAGGTGGAAACCTTTGTCCCTGAAAAGTAGAATGGTGGTTGAAAATCCCTGTTCCATTTGAGTAAATCACCACCAAAGGATGGCACAGGTTAAGTTTTTAAGGGGGCACAGGCAAAAGTGGAGGTGTCTGATTAGCCCAAGAGGCCTGTAACTGTGTTCAGTGTCATTGTCTTCTCAGGTTTTTGTTTCTCACTCAGGATGCCCATGCCCACAGTTCTGGGAAATTTGCCCTTCAACACTCACTTCCTATATAAACTGTTCCAATTTTCTTGTCAGCGGAAGCATTGATTAGCTGTGCTCAATAAACTATTTGACACAAGCAAGGAAACAATGCCTGCAGGGAAGTAAACACATTTGGAGAACAGTGCCAGCCTTTTTTTCCTGTGGGCACTGACAGTCTTTGAGAGAGCCCATTGCATCATCCCGCTGAAGAATGCTGTACTGTGCCTGAGCCTCCACACAAGAAAACCCCGGCTGGTTCACAATTAGCATTTTCTTTTCCAAAGCATTTTCAATTTTTAAATTTAATGAGATTCTTTCTTTTAAACTCTAAGGCTTGAGAGGACTCAAGTACCCCTAACTTTGGTGCAGAACGTGGATACCCAAAGCCAGCTGTAACGATGTTCTCCTCTCATGCTCTCTGGGCTGAGACATTCTGTTGTCACCAGTTGTCATGGCAGAAACACACAGAAGTACTTTTGTGCAGGACCAAACTGAAGCTGGCCAGTAGCAAATGGGTGAGAATTTGTGTCAAAGGAAGATGGTTCTCCATGTCCTAAGCAATTTCAATGAGTTGTCAATAACGTGTATTACTGTGTTGTCTAGCAATCCCAGCCATGGGCTTACACCCATTAGACCAGATGTTGTGTAAACATGGAGCAAAATAAAGGTTGTTCCTTGTCTCAGCCTCAACCAGAACCAATTTTGTATTTAAGGCAGGAGACTGAAGAGGAGGGTAAATGCACCTGGAAGCCAGATCTCACACTGGTGAGTGAATTCAGTAAACAAGTGCCTGTCTTTTGTAGTTGAAACAGGAAAGGAAATTTCAAAGGAGGAGAAAAGTTTTGGAGGACTGTTTTGTGGGAAAAGTGGTTCAAAAGAAAACATGAAGATTCTTTTTTGGGAAGTTCTTCTAGAAGGGAGAAGAAATCCAGTGTTATCAGCTGCTGACATTGAGCTGTTGTGAGTTGTGGTCATAGTCCTGGTCCACTGGTGTTCAGGTCCAAAGAGGAGTGATTTGCAGAGCACTGTGCTCAGGTTGGTGCTGGAAGCACTGTGTGCTGGAAATAGCTTGAATTTCTAGAAAATTCTGAAAAGCATCACTGATTTTGCCTGAGTTCTCACTGATCTGGGTTGCTGGGAAGGTGGCTGTGTGTGTTAATTTTGTGAACTGCTTGCGCTGGTGCAGAAAGGAAACCAGAAGGTTTCAGTTCCCCCAGCCAGACTACAAGTACATTGCAAACAAAGGTGTTTTGTGTGGCTGGTTAGTGGGGTTTTGTTTATGTGTTTGGTTTGGGGTTTTGGTTGTTTTAAGTAGTTGAGGTTTTTTTGTAATCCTGTAGATAACCTTCTTAAAACTTCAGGGACAAAACCAAGAAAGTTCCAAAACAGAAATGAAGGCACTAAATAGCCATGTCTTAGTTTCACAGACGATGAAACTAAAGCAGAGAGGGAGAGAGACAGATTAAATGACAAATTTCCAAAGACCACATGGTCAGTGGCAGGATGGAAAACTGCACTGGGAGATCTGATCCCCATCTCCTGATAGCAGACATAGTTCCCAGAAGCAGTTGGAAATGTGACCTGTTCTTTGCACTAACAGTTTAATTACTATGAATGTTGTCACTCAACTTACATTTCTGCCCTATTAACTGGGGACTTTGACCTTGATGGTGGAGTGCCCTGATAGGTCATTTGGGTGCCAAGCTGCAGACAGGATTTTCTGGAGGAGACACAGCAACAGGGTTGGATCAAGGGTTATTAGGTGGGACCATCAGTCTGTAGCATGGAATAAATAAATCAGGGGATCTGGGATTCTGAAGGTCCCATGTGGTGCTGCAGCACGAACGCATCGTGGTAACTCAGTGTGATCTGTCTGCAAATGCAGAGCAAATACCTGGTGGTGTTTTCCTTTAGTGAGAATGTCCTGCACTTCCAGAGTTAAAACTGCTGCTGGCAGAGCTTTCGTGCATATTTTACAAGGGTATTTCAGGTGAATGAAGTTAGGAGAACCATGAAAAACGTAGTGAGACAGGTTTCTAAAAGATAAGGTGTCTTTCTAGTGCTAGACAACCATGCTGGGCCAGGTGATGGTGTCTGCAAGAGCTCTGAAGCTTTTCTCCATGACCTTGAATTGATTGATTTGTCTGTGCTTTTGGGTCCATTTGATCCCCTTTTCCCTGAACACTCGAGGGGTACCTGCTGAGGAACAAAAACTCATGGATGAAGAATGCAATGCTGATGAATGCCTAGTGTGAGAGTCTTGTGCTGTGATGAGAACTTGGGTCCATGCAAAAACAATGGGCTATTCCTCATATTTTGGAAAATTTTATCTTCATATTCTAAAATTCAGGACAAATACTCTTTTTAAACCAGTAGATATAGTGATTTGTAGAGTTTTATTCACATTTATCATTGGATCCCTGAGGACTTCAAGGAAAATTGGCTTATTCACCAAAAAGTTGTAGTAAATAGTGAATTTGTAAGAGAAATGATATTTTTCTGCATGCCCAATGAGGACACAAGGGATGTAGCTATTGGAATGGGTTGGGTGCTCATTGGATCAATCTCTGATCCTTCCTACAGCAAGAAGAGAGGTTCAAGAGCACAGCTGATCCCCTCAGCAGCATCTTATGGAGGACCTTAAGGAAGCAGTTGTGAGTAAGAGCAAGTATTGCTCACAGAAGGGCAGCCATGGTTCTTTGGCAAAGGATCCATTTCAAAAACATGGAGAGTGAGGCTATGCTTTGGAATTAGGACACTGGAACTGTTAAATGTATTTTTACAGGATTTCAGATACTTTTGGTATCTGAAACTATTTGGTACTTGGTACTTCTGGGATGTGAACTTTTAAGACTCTGTGTATCAGCATTACATCATCACTGAGGGTGCTGTGGTATCCAGGCTTTTGATAAGCACCTACTTCGTTTTGGGGTAATAATCAGGATTGTTCTGGGTAATGCTACAGAGGCATTAAGCCTGACCAGTCATATTTAGTAGGTCTGTTCTGGCTGCTCAGCACGTTCCTGAGGATGAATTTGAGTGCACACTTGCGTGGTTCACAGCAAAGAGACTTGGCAGGAGGATTTTATGTCACTCCAGTGATCCATGCAGGTACCCCAAGCCAAGACAGGATTACTTCCAGATGTAAATGCTAAATTTTGTTATCTTTAATATATGTGCATAAGATTTCTGAAGATCCAAGGGCTACTCCTATGAATAAGGCCAATGGAACAATACCATGAGATTGCTATTTAGTGTGGAGAAGCCTATGAAAAGTCAAAGTACTTCCAGATTTGCAGCAAGTTGCTCTGAATTGCCTGAATTAACCACCTTTGCCAGGTAGTAGGAAACCACAGCAGCATCCCCAGTCTGAATACGAATTAATTCCACACAGAGGGTGCCACATCAGAGGGAAATGGATTTGTTCTCCTCCATGCACAAGGACTGACATCTGTTTTATGGAATGCTGTGGCCCTTGTTATGTAAGTCCCTGGCGTAGCCAGCTCATGGCATTGTTACAGAGAACTCATCCCATCGGTGCGTTCTCGCTCGAGGCTGTTTTGCTTGCAGATAAAGAACATGCTCTGTTTTCAGCCAGAAGAGGATGATCTTGCACCCAAAATTAGAACCAATAGGATAGGAATCAGGAAATAATGAGCAAGAACACTGTCAACTGACAAATATTTGTGGTTTAGGGCACATGTCAAGTGGGAGTTAAGATAATTTATGGGTCTCCTTGGGTCATGACTGGGGTGTGGAAAGGTATCACGGAAGTATTTTTGTTTCTTGTTAGCCTACGGGGAAAACATCCCTCGTGACTTGGAGGGGGCAATAGATTAATTCTACCAAACACCAAGCTGCACTCAGCATTCTTCACCCAGCCAAGCTAGAATAGAAAAGATGTATGTTTTGGTGGAATTGCTATAGCTTTGATCATTGGAAAAACATACTGGCTCCTTGTTTTTCAATCATCTTGGCTTGAGTGCACTTCATTTTCAAAACAGATATTCAGTAGCTGTCACCAAAAATTGTACTGTGGTTATAGTCCTGTAGAGCCATCACCTTTCTGTCATGACTAATACTTTCCTATGGCTGACTTTCTCATTTCAGTGTCCAAAAGAATTAAAAAATGTATGGACTTGTTTCAGCCTTCATAATAGAACACAGTCTCCTTGGTTTGTTTTACATGTCCTGCTTTCCATTTTACCAGTATTATCTGTCATTTCTTGCACATTTTGGACCAATGCTCCAATTTAATTTTACTACTTTGACTGTTCCCCCACTAGTTTCAAATTTCATTGTGTAACCTTCTTTCTACCTTGGGATTACTAAAATCTTATGTGAAAGACCCTCTCACAATAACTCTGTTCAGAGGTACCTTATGAAAGTAACTGAACCCCAGGAAAGGCTGTTGTCTGTGGCAGGGAGAATGAATCAGTTGATGCTGAAAGCCAGGTATCCAAACCATATCCTTGTATCCCCCCAGCTAAATTTGTTCTAATACACAGATTTAGGAAACAAGCAGGAATTTTGAAGACTGCATCAGAGACTTGTTACTGCCAGTCAAGGTGTACAGAGGAAAAACACCCCTCTGAATGACCTTGTTTCCAATTTAACTGTAAACTTCACTGTCATTTGAAAGTGGAAGCCAAAGCTGAAATGTGAACTCACACTTAGAACTGGCAGAGTTTAGGTTCTGTGTGCCTGAAGCAGGCAGTGAGAACTCAATAGGCTGCACTTGTGTCACACAGACAGGAAAAAAGTGAACTGTGGTAGGAGAGATGATTGGTTTGCTGAAGACAGACATAACCTGTGGCGAAAGCAAAAGTTGTACTGAAGGCACCCTGGGTAAAAATAAATTTTGAAAATAAAGACTAATATTTTGAAGTGCTTAAACATCACCAAAAAAATAATGCAAGTAAAATAACATTTCATTTCTTCATTATCCTCTTTGTTCCATGTTGGGTGTCTGCTCCGTGAGGCACAATTCTGTTTAAGGAGTCATGAAAAGGGAATGGAAAGCCTAAAACCAGTTTGTGTTGGGATGTCTAAAAAATAGAATGCCTCCCTCCTTTCTTTTTTATGCCTACCTTCACTGCTTCCCAGCTAGAATTAACCAGGTATTGTCTGAAGGGACCAAAACCTGAAAAGAAAGAAAGATGTTTTTAACCTGTGCTTATTCTGCAATTGCAGATTAAGTGCTGACATGTGTGCACACATATTTGATCTTTATCTTCCTATTTTTGGTTATGGAGGTTGAGTTTTTTAGGATTTAGCTTTTATAACACTTAAGGGAATAGTATTTTCAATTTGTATATTCACTGATATAAGAACTAATCCTGCAATCTTCATTCATGTCAAGGCTTTCTTATCAGAGAGCTGGTTAAATGTAGTGGAACCAATCATGTCAGTGGACAGATCATGTAAATGATGATTTTGGGGAAGGATCATCATCCATAGAAATACCACTACTAAAAGTTATGGTATTAAATACTCCCAGGTCACAGTTAATGTATCATTGTTAAAGCTCATGAAGATGAAGATGTGCATATTTAATGAAAATGTTTGAAAGAGTAAAATTTATTTAATTTGTGATTTATTTTAATCGCAAGTAATGAAAACTTACAGTTTTCTATCTAGGAAAATGTGCTTTTTTGTGATGCCGGGAAAAATGTCTTATTTCATTTTTTTTTTTCCCAGGAAAAGAGAGGAGAAAAAGGGGAAAGAACACTTTGACTCCGAAGTATTACATTCAGTTTGATGCATCTTTTTTTGTGAAAGGATTTTTTAAAAAAAAAATAAAAAGGGAAAAGACCTTATTTTGAGAAGATGGGCATTTTGTCATTAGAAAGTTTGATGGAAAACTCCCACTAGCTTTATTAATCTCAGTTAATGTTCTCAATCCAGAGTGTTGCCAAGTCCTAGATCCTGGCTGTCAGGAAAATGAGTTTGTGAAATGATTTTAATGCTATAACTCTTAAATATTTAAAATCCTTAAATGGACAAGTAAATACTTGACAGCAGATGATTGCCATTTTGCACAGTGAAAGCTACTTGTATGTGGAGGCAATTAAGCCTAAATGCAGGCTTGTGACAGCTTAATTAGTGCTAGAATTTAAGCATTTCTTAATTTGTTAATATTTATTTCATGACTCCTCCATCTTTTCTCTTTAATGTTATGAAAAGCTTATATTTTTGACAATATTTTCTCCAGGTTTCAGTTTCTCCTATGGGGAGGGAACAAAGAAAGTGGTGCTCATTTCACATTTCCAGGAAACATAAAACCCCATTAGTCCCACTCTGCTTTGAGAGCAAAATTCAGGTGGCACCTGCTCCGTTTTGGAGCTGTAGTTGTACAAGCTTCTGTACCTGTGTGTGCAGAACTGCAGAATTATAATAAAGTTATTCAGTAGCTCACAATGGAACATTTGTGTCATTGGTGGCCCTAAGAAACTACTACTTAGGATAAAATTGCTATGAAAAATGACTAAATGTATGAGAGTTGTACTGCAATACCTGCAGCAACGTGGAGAGGTAACTGGCTCAATGTTACTGGGCTCCACATCATAAACTGGGCTCCCTGCCAGCAGATTTATATTCTGAGCAGGTGAAAATGTGACAGAGACATGCTGTGATAATCTCTGTAGTAGATTAAAGATGCACGTGTGTCTTAACTAGTCTAAAGCTTTTTGACCAAGGAGATTTCTAGACATAAATGGTGATCTAAAAAGAGGAAAAAACTAACAGGGTGCTAAGAAGTGTTCCCAATTAAGGGTATGTGCCATAAATATCATAGGAGAGAACCAGACTGTCAGCCTTTTAGGAGGTTAGCAAATACTTCTTGCCCTTTCCTGCACTCCCATCCAGCTCATCTGCAGTTAACATCTGGAGCAGGCCAGACCAGTTCTGCCCATCTTGCAGCTATTAAAAAAAAAAAAAAAAAGAAAAAAAATAAAAAGAAAAAAAAAGTGTTTAATTGAAAACAGTACGATGCAAATCTCTTTGATGTAGCTTCACCCTCGTTCCTATGTCCTCAGATGACCTGCAGTGGAAAATTATCCAGCAACTCACATGTCAAGATATGTGTAATGATTGCCCTTAGATGAGCCAGTGGCAACAAGAGGAACAGCGAGCAGCAGCATTCCTTAGGAGCTTTAACCTTTTAAAGCTCAGCACTCTCTGAGCTGGTGGTTCTGCCTCTCTGGTGCTGCAGCAGTTGGAGCCAGCAAGAGAAACTCCAAATTTGGTCCCTTGTGCTGCATGTTCAGGCATGTTCCTTTGGTATATTTAAATGGAATGATTTAGTTTAGCAGTGATGAGGCAGCATCTCCTGTTTAAAACTCCTTTACCTTGCCATGAAACTGAGCCCCTGAAAGTTGCCATGTGCTGCTCTAATTCTGGACACTGACTGTATGACATTGTGATGCAACCTGGTTTTCTTGCTTCAGAGTGTCTTTTGGGTAAGCCTTATCTAATAGTAGCCTGCACTGCCTTGAGCTATGTGGTTTGGATCAGAGAGAATGTCAACAAAGATTAAAACATGGAGAGAATGAACAACAAACCAAACTGGATGGCAGTAAAGAGGGCAGACCGCAGTCTGTTTCCTCTGACATGAATCTGATTTTTCTTAGGAAGGCACAGCAAGTTATTTTCCATTTGGAAATGTTACTATGACCATTTGCTACTCTTTTTCCCTCCAGCAAACTGTTTGTGACAAAGATCAAGCATGCGTGCATACCATCTCTGGCTCAAAGAATAAAATCAAAATCTTACCAGTCACCACCACAGTGTTGGAATTTGAATCCATGAATTCTATGCTCCAGAAGGTGGAATTTTGTTGTCTTTCAGTTCCAAACAGTATTACAATTCAGGTATCTGTGGCAAACTTCATTTGGGGCACCTATTTTCTTCCAAGTGTGATGAGTCTGGCTTCACATGACAGGGATGATTTGTGACTCATGTAACTTTTAAAGCAAAAATGACTACGTCTCTATTAGAGATAGAAGACTGGCTGACTGGGACTGCCCCAAACTTGTTCCTTTCCCAGTATTTAGGAAGAAGAGGAAAAGCTTAAAGAAATTGCTTGGAAAATATCCAGCAATATTTTTCATCACTTGCTTATGTGCAAGTAAACAGAAAATTAATGGAATCAGTTTTATTATATCTCTGTGGGTATTCTGTTTTTAGCAGCTGTAATTCACTTTAATGGTAAGGAATGACAACTACAAAAACTTATCTGTCCAGTTCCACTGTTCTTGGGCTTTTTCTTACTAACTAAAGCTTAGGGGTAACTCTGCTGTTCCTCTTCACAGCACTTTTCCCATTTACTACTCTTGATCTTTATCTCAGGCTTGTTATGAAAAGAGTCCAAGCACTGTACACTTTTCAAACCAAACAGCAACACGAAAATGTGTGTATTTGCTAACCCAAAACATTTATTTACTTGGTAATATCCTTTAACAGGCAACATGTTAGAAAATCTCACTCCAACTTGCAAGGTCAGAAGAACTCTAGAGGCTGGGTTATAGCTTGCTGAAACTGGTGAGTTTAATAGCTGGTCTGTCTTCATTAAAGTGGAGCCCCAGAGCCATTGGGGGGGGCCTGAAATCAAAACATATGCACATTGTCACTGCCCAAAACAAAAGCATATGCAAGTTCTCTTGGGAATTATAACTATGTGGGCAGAGGGTTTCACTGGGTCTTGTTTTGAGTAGGAAGTGTGTGTGTGTGTGTGTGAGAGAGAGAGAGAGAGGGAGGGGAGAAATAAGCTAAGAATAGAAAGCCACTATATCATATCAAGAGCTGGTAATTGTGAGACCTTAGGGAAAAAAAGAAAAATCTCTGAAGAAATCCCTTGGGTTGGGTGGTGGCTGAATGAGGTTTGGAGCTATGACCTGTGTCTGTCATTTAAATTGTCCTGTGCTGAGACACACAAAAATGTGTGGATTCTCCTTATTTGAAAAACTCTGATTCCATCATCCATTTCTTCCCCTAACACAACTTGCAGAATTAACTTTTGCTGGCTGCTGGGGCTGAAGGAGCTTCTAATACAGGAAACAGAACTTTCTGTAGCTTTAAATAAGGTGAAATTTGCCATTTGCAGCACTGAATTACTTTTAAAATCCTACAGTCCTTCATAGTCCTATGTCAATCTAGATTTTTATCTATTAATTTTTCTGCTTGACCAGTCATTAAAACACTTCCTATGATTCTGAACAGGGCAATGACATACCAGTCTTCTCATAGTTACTTTTGATTTGTGCTATTTTTTGGGCGTTTTTTTGTAGAAAAAAAATCTAAGTTCAGGGTGGTCTAATGAACAAAGAATTTTTGAGGAATAAGACAAGAGTTAAGGTCTATAGTTGCTTAATTAATTTCCACAGTGAAACCTTCTATTTTCTTTGGGACACGAGAGTTGTTTTATACATATTTATATATGAAGGGTATTGCTTGAATGCTGTGAAATATTAGGTATTTCATTAGATATTCTTCCAGAGGGGAGATGTAAGTCTATTAGTTCCATGCACTCTAAAAGAACTGATATGATCTGTTTGGAATGTAGTACTAGTTTTTAAAGTTTTTACAGCTGGCAAAGGGAGTAGAAAAAAAATACAGAGTAGCAAAGATGAATTCACTAAGCCTTTATGAAGAAGCTGATAGAATTTTGGAGGGGAGAGAAGTATTGTCTTCAGCAGTTAAGTTCCTTTTCATAAGCAGATGTTTGCTGAATTGAAAGTAAAGATACTGAGAACTTTGCAGTGTTGGTAAATGCTTGTGCAAGTGTGGGAGGAATGCTAGTGGTTTAAATAAACCAGGAATTTGAGAGAGACCACTGACATTAATTTTTGCACTGATTTAATTGATTGCTCATGTTCCCAAGCTTTGTGTGCATGGTAGTGTACTTGGAGGAATAATGCATTTATTGCAGTTGTGCCACACAGTAAAAACACGAACTGAAAAATTTGAATTAGGCCTTATTCAGAAATTATTCAGAAACGAAACTTTTTCTTTCTTCTAACATTTCTTCAGATGAAGTTGAAGCCACTCTTGAAGTTTTTGTTAAAGTTTGATTGGAGATTTAATATTAGCACTCCCATGTGTATCTGTGCCCAAAACAATGGATTTGAGGGTCATTGGATATTTGAGGTCTGTGCAAATTAATCTCCCCATCCATAATTAAGAATCCAAGCCCTTGCTATTTGAGGGCAAGTCACAGACACAGCTGACTCAGCTACACACTGCTTGTTTTTCTTCTTGCTACACACAGGTGTGATTGGCACGGCACTCATCTTGAGGTAGGAAAGAAATGGAAGCAACTCAACTATGAAAATCCTGGTTATCACCTTGAATATTTTTCTGCACAGTTGTCTGATACTTTCAAAAATTGTTTGAACTGCTGAGTAAGAGAAAAATATATCTTCTGCAAATGCATTCTGACCACACCGCAGAGCTGGCAGCATGCTGCTTGAGTAGCTTTTTGGTAGGTGGCAAGATGAACAGAATATGGCTCTTCATTTAGAAACAGCTCTTTAATTTTTATCTCTTTTATTATTACTTATATATATTTCTTTTATTTCTTGTTATTGGCAGGCACTGACCAGTGTTTTAAACCGCGAAGTGGAAATGTTTAATATATTCCAATTTTTATCTCAGCCGTTCAACACTTAATGAGAGGGGGGAGAAATCAAGCTGTTATGCTGTTAAACACTAAACTATAATGGGACTTTAAACAGAAATTTCAGGATCTAACACTCCATATTTCTTTTCCATTCTAATAAAAATAAATGGTCCTCAGGAAAGACTGAAGCTGGTCTTTATGTAGATAGAAAGCGATGTCACAAAAAGAGAGGATACAAACATTTCAGTGTAAAGCTCACTGTTCCCTGTGGAACGAGACCTCTTGTACAACAAAATCCACAGAAATGGTAAATGGAAAAATAGAATGGCAGTTCCACTCAGGGTTTGTATTGCAGAGAGACCTTCCACTATCCCAGGTTTTTCCAAACCCCATCCAACCTGGCCCTGAACACTCCCAGGGATGGGGCAGCCACAGATTCTCTGGGCAAGCTGTGCCAATGTCTGGTTTTGGATAGAAACTGTCACATATTTTATGTTGATTATTTATTTTAATTCTTTGGCAGTTGAATCCATTGGTATATACCTATTGCTCAGCACTGATGGAAAAAATTGCAACCGAGTATGAGTTGAATGTAGCCAAGCTGCTGGGTGGCTGTTACAGTATCAGTTCTGGTCTTCTTCCAGTATTATCAAACTTAATGGCTGTGCATGGACAGGTTTTTTAATTAATCTTTTGTTTATAATGAGGAGAAACGAGTTCGCAGGGCACGTGCAACCCGTGATCAACAGGTTGCTTTTTTCAGGGGTCATTTACCAGCACAAAGAGACTCTGCAAGCAGGATACACACAATTTAATTAACTATTTATCAGCTAATATACAAAATAGCTAGAACTAACAGATTGCTGGGCTGAACAGTAGTGTGCTTACCACTGCTGATAAGAAAATGGATGAGTTTTAGCTGGCCAGGAAGTTTCCAAAAGGCAGGGGAAAGTTGGTCTCTGACATTTAATGGTATGGGCTGATCCTCACCATTAGAGTTATCATCGCTTTTTCTGGCTGATTGTTTTGAGGGTTTTTTTCTTCTTTTGTATCTTTTTTTTGAATCGTTTATCAGCTAACCATTGTCATCCCAGCAAGAGCACTTTCGTGGCTTCAGCTTCCTATCTTTCCTGCTGGAAACTAGACCTTGGACCACAGGAGGGCCAAACCTCTGGGCTGTGGGAGAGCTGCAATGTACAAAGCTTCAAGGGACCGTGAGTGTGTGCTGAAATACACTGATTTCAGCTAAGACGTGGTGATGTGACATCAGTGTATGTGCTGAAATCGCTTTGTCCTGTACAGAAAAAAAACCAAAACAAAAAACCAAAACCCGAATTTACTCTACTGTGTGTTTTAAAGCATTTGAAAGGCGGAGCAATGCTAAGGAGTTTTTGGTCGCTGTGCTGACAGGCAATGGAGTCCCTATTGAGGTGGGTCTCCACATCACAGAAGTGCACCTGGGTGCTCAAAGTGCAAAGGTGAGTTTATTTCTTTGCAAGCATACTGGTATTTCCATGTTCTTTAGACCTCTATGACTTTGATACTTGTATCTGTTATTTTAAATATACTGGATTGACAGTACTATGGGTGTATGAAGGCTGCCCTGAGTCACCTCTTGAATTCTACTTCTGACAACTGTATACTGGTTTTAGCCCCTGTACCTCAGTTTTATAGTAATGAACGGCAGGCAGCTGCCTAAGTTTTCCAAAAGCCGCTTTCAGATTAACAGTGGTCACTGCAGAACGCTATAAAAATGTTACTTTTGTACTTATTTTCCCCTAAGCCTTCTGCCTCATGCCCCCCGCGTTAACACAGACTGGCGCTAGGTATATGATTTGTCGTTCTGTGCCTTTTAAACAAGTAATTTGGGATTTCTGCCGGAGTTTTGTGAGTTCAGACGCAGCGAGGGCCGACCCTCTCCCAAGGCCGTGCCCCGATGGCGGGGGCTCAGGGTATTCCCCGAGCCCGCAGCCAGCCTCCCTTCGCCTTTACGGGCACGGTCCCCGCTGCTCTCCGCCTTCCTCCGTCCTCTGCCCCCTCAGCCGCCATCCAGGGCCCGGCACGTCCCCTCTGCTCCCCGCCTTCCCCCGTCCTCTGCCCCCTCCGCCGCCGCCCCGGCCCGCCCGCGCTCAGGGCTGCCCGCACCGCCCCGCAGGAAGTGATGGCGGCCGAGGGAGGAGGAAGAGCCGCCGCCGGTAAGCGGGAGGAGGCGGCTCGGGATGGCCGCGGGCGGCCGAGACACCGCGAAACACTCGGGGCTTTCCAGGGAATCTCTGCCCGGCCGCCTGCGGCTGTGCCCCGGTGCGCCAGGGCCCCTCATGGCCGCGCTCCCTGCAGCGCCTGAGGGAGGCGGACAGCCCGAGCCCTGCGCTCAGGGTCACCCGGAGCAGGTGCTGCAGGGTTGATTTTCCCATTTCCCAGCGTGCAGGTGACTTTTCCAGGTGTTCGGCTAGTCGCAGCCTGCCCAGAGAGAGCCGGCCTGGTGGTTCCTGCCCGCCGTGGTTCGGCCGGTGATGCCGGGGAGAGGATGATCCCCGAACTCCTGTTTGCAGTATGTGTTTGCGGTCTCAGCACAGGTGGATGAGTCAAGAATTCAGTAGATCCCAAGTACTTAGCCATTGAGAAGCACTGGGAACACGGCATAAAAATACCCATTTTCAAAGGCACCATCGGCAGTTGTTTACCCAAACTGAGCCAAACCCCGGGTTTAACAAGAGCAGCAGGGCTTAACAGGGACAAAAGGAGCAGTAAACACGTTGTTGGTCGTTGACCACACAAAAAATAGTTGGACTGTTTTGGTGTTGAGATGATAAAAGGCTTTCTATACTGCAGAGTAGTGTACAAAGTATAATATATGAATATATTGCTGTATACATACATTATACAGTACCCATCCTTTAAAAAGTATTCATTAAAGCTTTTCTTTGATATTGACGAGTGACTAGAACAAGAAGCACATGGACAAAGAGGATGAATTTCTCTGTGAAAAAGCCACTCTCCCCTCGTCTCCTTTCAGCAGGAGTTGATTTGCTGGTGTTTGTGGCAGTGGGTGAAGAGCCGCTCTGCCCTGCAGAACTCAGAGTGCTTTGAAATGAACAGACATTGTGTCAGTTCCCAAATGGCCAAGCTCCCAGTGCTTGGTAAGGGACGTGATATTAGCATAGGTGGATCCTCTGCACGTGGATTTCCAGAGGAGTCTGGCATGTGCAGTGTTCTGGGTTTGTGTTTGACTAGGAGGACTTCCAAGAATCTCTGTTCACGCACTTGTTTGGATAAGGGCCCATTGCATCACCTCAGTTAGCTTTTGCACTGCTTTCCCTCCTGCTCTGTTTTTATACTCTTCTTTCTTAATTTGTCACGCTAGCAGGTAAATGGAGAGAAAGTGAATTTATTTTCTGAAACACATTTTAAGTTGCTGCCATTTATCTAAAGCACCTACTTCATCCCCTTCAGTAAAATAATGATGTTGTTCATTAGTTCCTCTAGCTGCTCATGGCTAAATGCACTGCAGTCAGATTGCTCTATATTCCCCCTCCTATCAACCACTTATGAAAGTAAAACATTTGTAATAATGCTCTTTTTTGGGGGGAGCGGGGGAAGACTCTCAGTTCTACTGACGTTCTTAAATAAAGTATCTCTAGATGAACAGAACTTGGGTTTTCATGTCAAGGAGGCATTGTAGTGTTGGGCAGTTCGATGAATGTCTGCATTTTTCCCTGACTTTTTCATCACCCTCAGACTGAATGTTTAGAATAGTTGTTCTTCCGTCCCCTCCCTTTTTTGGGATAGCTGATGTTGTTTTTTGGTGTTGTCTGAGTTTTGGCGTAGTTATTTAATTGCATAGATCTGTGTTTAAAATAATTATGGAGCAGTTGGCAATAAGCAAGCTGAGTATGCAGGACACTTTAAGAGCACATGGAGTCAGCCATTAGCTCTTATGCAATCATTGCTTATCAGTTCATGTTGTATTGTGATTGAGACGCTACAATTCCGTCCTGATGGCTGTCCTTGTAACTGTTTTTCACAGGGAAAGATTGTTCCAAATTTCTAAGCCCCTTCTTTCCAAGTCCCAGACAAACCTCGCTGTTGAGAAGCAGACCAGCTGTTGACCTAGAACTTGAGGTTCTTGTTTTAAATTCAGCCTTCTTGCAAATTCATTTTGATTATAGAACACCTTGAAAGTCAGGTTTGTATGTGTTAACCACCTAACAGAAACAGTGAGCACCAACGTGTATGCATCTCTGGAGCCTGAGAAATAGTTAGTGGGTGAGAAACCTGTATATCTAGTTTGGCAATTGCATTAATGAAGCCTTAAATTTCCATCTGTCTCTCTAGGAAGATGGAAATCTCCCTGCCCTCCATGAAATCCGTGTTAATCAGTTTATAGGAAGGAGGTCAACAGCCTGGAAGGTGGGAACACAAAATTCAGGTAGTGTACAGGCACTATCAGGAATGCAGCCTCTGCATCTAAAAAAGCTTCTCAGAGCTCTAAGATGAGACTGATTAACAACCAGACTCCTACAGTGGAACTAAAATCTCATGTATGGAACAGGTAGAATTTTCCTCAGACTGTGTGTACGTAAGAGGTAAGGGCTGCCATAACATTGTCACAGCTAAGGCAAGTTGTTGAAACCATGCCGTCTTTAACATAAATATGTAGTTATGGTCTAGAAAGAAAAGAGATCAGGATACAAAATCCTAAATACTTCCCTCAAAGGACATCTGCAGCCCAAACCCGAGCAAACAAACCAGAGTCCCTTTCTGTAGCAGCATTTCAGTGAACACAGTCCTTCCCTTGAGGGAAAGTTTGGGAAAACAAACAGCACAGGAGAAAGTCTGGCCGGTTTCAATTTGCAAGTGGGAGGTGTGCAGGCATTATGACTGCGAGTGTGTTATAGGAACCTACGTGATGAGGCTGGTATGTATTTGCCACATTGTGTAAAGGTTGCATACTGAGAGACTTCCAAACGCCTCGCCTGGCAATTCCCAGCTCTGGCATGTTATCTTTGCAGAATGACTGGCAGACCCTCAGGTCTCACATATCTGGAGGAAATTGTGTCCTGCTCAGTTGCCCAGAGGTCTGGGGATGCTTAAAAACGTTGTGTTTGTAACCTTTGAAACTGCTGTCTGGTGGCTGGGCTTTATAGTATTACTGACAACAGATGGCAAATGGCTCCGCTGATGTAATTCTTGCTGGTGTTTCATTCCTGTGAAGTTGCACAGTTTCAAAATCTCAGAAAGTGCCTCCATATTTTTCCTGTGTAATGATTTCAAGCCAAACGAAATAAAAGCATTTTCTAATATTCAGATTCTCGTGGTGTCATGTGACATCGTGGTAACGATTGCCTTGCAGCAGTTTCAGATAAGTGCACGTTTGGTAGCAATTTTAAGGCCTCTGTCCTTTAAGTAATGCTTATTAGTACGTAACAGATGCCGTTTAGAAACATTATGCCTTTTAATAGGCTCTGCTTTTAGCCTGCATGTTCCCATTCCAGGCAGTGTGGATAAGGCAGGCTTGGAGGTATGCTGTCATTTATGCAAAGCCTAAGTCAATTTTCTGCTCTGAAGTCGAACCATGTGTTTTTCCTTGTTTCTTCCATTCTGGTCATAGCTGCCTTGCTGTGTTTTTCCCCCCAGTCATATCTTTGGCTGATTGTCAAGCAATTGCAATCAAAACCTTTTGCATTTTTAACCACCAGCAGTGGTTTCTTTTGTCCTTACGGAAGAGCCTGTGTAAACTGAATTTGAACACACTGAGCCTCACTATCAAGAGCACAGCAAGCGCAGAGTTAGCCCTCTGTTGCCAGCCTGTCTTTCCATCTCTGCTTTTTCCTCCTCCCAAAAGGAGAAAAAGGGAAAAGCAGAGCCATGCTGATTTTGGAGCACCTTCAAAGACATGTAGAATAGCTGACACAATGGCACAGAGAAGCAAGAGCGTTGTTTACATATTTCCTCCACTACTGGCAGCTGTTTATTAAAGCAAGTTCTGAGACAGCCTTGTGATAGCTGGTGCAGGTGATGTATTAATTTGCAGCCGTGTGATAAATTTAGCAAAGTGGAAATTACTAGGGGAAGGGATGTTGGTTTTTGTTTCTTTCCTTTTTTCCCCCCCTTTCTCACCTCCCCCAAATTAATTGCTTTATTTTGAGATTATTCTGGCTGTGCAAATTGGTCCTTGCAAGTAATTTGGAGAAAGGCTGCTGGGCTTTCTCAGGCAGACTTATGCTCTCTGCTGGTGGGAGCAGTAGGCCTGTCAGATGTAAAGCATTTGCAACTCAAATTATGTGGTATTTGAAGCTGATATCTCTGCAAATCCAGACAGTTGTCTCATATTTTCATTGCTAGTTTGTTTGTTTGGGTAATATTGTCCTTTCTGATAGCAAAGCAGGGCTTTCAGGTACTCCTGGTGTGCCACATACTGCTGTAATTTGTATGAGGTGATATTAAGGGTTGTGTGTGGTGTGACTTTAGGTTTCTCACACTTCCTTTGGACGATGGTAGTAATGGGGAAATGTATTTGATGTGATACTTAAATCCCAGCCCTGGTGCCAGGTTGTAACTGTGTATTTCAGTAATAACTTTTAATTATTCAAACACAGCCATTTTCTGAAAGTGTCCTGTCAGTCTGTCTGGCTTCTCCCCATGGGATTAATTCATCTCCATGCTAGACCATTTGTCAAACTCAGTTGTCATTTCCTGTCATTTCACTATCCCTTGTTTATCACAATAGGAGTCATTGTTTTCCTCCTTTCCCTCGAGTTACAGGATGATTTTGGACCAATGCATCTTCCTTTCTACCTTCCATCTTTGTAAAGGATTTAATTGCCACTATCTGCATTTGCACTTGTGCTTCATGAAAGATCTGCTGCTGTTCACAGAATCATTCCTGCCATTTTGCTTTCAAATCCTCCTTTTTCCAGTTCTGGAAAACTTGTGTATTTCATTTTGTTTAGGGGATAGACAAATAATTAAGTTGACAAATTTAGATTTTTTTTTTTTGCTTCCATATGCAAGAAAAGACAAGTTTGACGCCAGAACAGCTGTGGCTGCCCCATCCGTGGAAGTGTCCAAGGCCAGGCTGGATGGGGCTTGGAGCAGCCCCATAAAATCCAAAATCCATACCTCAGCCTTCAGTAATCAAAGTTTGACTTTCCAAGGAACACTTCTGCCCATTTCTTGATTGTATGAAAACCAGTATTTATTAAGAACTTGATGCTGATGCTCACAAGCTCAGAGGTATTAGCAGCAATCCCACTCAGTTGATAGAATTTCCTTGGAGAACCTGATGTGAACATGAACCTTAAAGCCTTAATTAATGACAATCCTGAATCACCCTTTTCTCCAGCACTGCATTTTTCCCTGAATTATTCTGTATGCTGCCTCTTTCTTTTTTTTACATCTAAGCTCTGTGAAAAACAAAGTTAAATGTGCAGAAGTATGAATTCTGGTATGTCACAGCTACAGCTGGTAGCACTTCCATGGTTTAACAGTATGCTGCAGTTTTTATTTGTAAAGTCTGTTTCTGGGCTGTAATATCTCAGCTTTTTTCAATTACACTGGGTTAAAGCTTTGTGCTAAACATGCCAGTCCAGATGTGCATTGTGTGTGTAATAGAACAGGGGTAGCCTGTTTACACAGATGCATTTTAGTTTATTTGTACTATGAGTTGGATGTGGCTTTATATCTCTAAGTGTGACACTGCTAAAGATCCATCTGAGGAAAAATAGATGCAGTTGGAACCTATTTGCAGGAACTTTGATTACGGGAGTAGTGCAGGTTAAAGTGGAGGAAGTATCCCTTCAATAGACACTCTGCATTACGTGATTCCCCTCAATGTGTGCTTGCTTTTCTACCCTTCAAAACATTTTAATTAACGTGGTTTCAGCTAAGTATTTTTATTAAAAAAAAGCTAAATAATTAAATCAATTGTTTAATTTTCTCGTCTATTTTTTTTCCATTTCAAAAATTATGGATTACCTTAAATTTTAGGAAATGAACAACATGTCTTTTACAGACCTGGTAACAGAAGGTTTGGAAGGCCTTCAGAACTTATTGAAGTATGTGAAAATTGAAGGTGTTTTCCTTTTTCTCATTTCCATCCAGCTAAATATGTGTATGCCTAAAGCTTTTTTCTTCTCTTTTCTGAAATCAGTGGTAAAACTGTGTTTGTGGGGATGGCATGGCTAGTGGGATAGCAGCCTGTGTTTGGCATGCCTAGGATTTGGTTTGCCTTCCATTTGAATGACAGAATTTGTACTAGTGACATATATAGCTAAACTCACCTTAATCAAACAGGTTTCTTGATTGGGAGTGGGATTAGGATTATTTTTTCCCCCTTGCCTTCACTTATTGATTCCGCAGTTGAAGATTATTTACGGACAGAAACTTTTAGTTTGTCTCCTGAAGCCCTTCTGGCCATTTGAGCTGTGATAGAATAGTAANTTAAACAAATACGGTTGTCTAACAAAAACCACATGCCTGGAGTTGTTCAGGCTCATGGGAAGGGAAGGAGAAGCGTTGATGTGAAGCCCTGATGTTTATCACAGAGCTCCTGCTCCTGTGAGAGGGTGAGGGACAGCACTTCAGTCATGTGTGTATGGTTCAGAAGGGCAAAAATGTAGTTATTCAATCCTAGACGCTGTCCTGGGTGTGCTTCTGTAGTATGGCAGTGACAGTCCATGGAGAACTGAGAACAATTTATGTTATGTGACTTCTTGGTCTTATTACACAGTGGCTTCAGAGGCACTATGATAAGGAAAGCATCACACCCTTTTGAAGTGGTAGATAAGACATACACTTAACTGATAAGGAGTCAGTCAGAAGATGCAGTGATTTCTTAGGGGCCACAAAAACACACCTGTGTTAAGAATAAATCTTAGGAGCTCAAGTCTCAGTTGCATGGTTTAATTACAACACACTACCTCCTAAATATTGACATGATATACTGTCATTTTGTTTTGGTGCATGTTTGTCTCATATTGGAAAGTGGTTTCTGGTTTAAAAAGGAAAAAAAGGAAAATACTTCTTGGACAAAACCCCTCAGAATATCATCAGAAATGCTCCAAGGCCAGGGAAGTTTTTTTGTTTGTTTGTTTGTTTTGTTTTGCTTTGTTTTTTGGTTTTGTTTTTTGTTATTGTGAAATATATTGGCATGAAAACAAAGCCAGTAAACAAAGCCAGTGCTGCTATTGCAAGCATTAGTAGCAAAACTGAATGAAAAAATAATGAAACTTGAAAATTATAAATGTTAAGTTCTTTTTATCCCTCTTGTTCCTACACCACTAGAAATAGGAGGTATTTTTCATATTTTTACATGTAAAATTATGCAGAAATGTACAAAGTCCAGATACAAGTCCTGTGGTGACTGATGGCTCTTCTGTAAACATACAGTTCTTAATGGATGCATGTAGTATCCTTCTCTGTGTTTGTAGAACATGAAAAAGTAGTTGTAGGATAAATGATTAATTCACTTCAGACATAACACTTTTCATGCTTCATCTACGGTGTGGTTGATGTATTTTGCTTTACAATCTGGCTGCATCCTAAATGCCCTTACTCTGAAATGGGCATTTCAACAAGTCTGACTTTCCTGGAAGGACCAGCAGTATCTCAGTGCATCTTAATCAAGCCAGTGGTGTGTCTGATCTGGAAAAAAAACTGCAACACCAACTTTGCTGGCTTAAGGGAACAGTATTAATTAGCTACAAGTGAATGCAGGAGTAGAAGATTCTTAACAATGAAAGCAAATGTTCCCCATCCCTGGAAGTGTCCAAGGCTGGATTTGACAGGGCTTGGAGCAACCTGCTCTAGTGGAAGGTGTCCCTGCCCATGGCAGGGGGTTGGAATAAGATGATCTTTACAGTCACTTTCCACCCAAACCATTCCATGGTTCTAGGAAATATCTCTTTAATAAATTGTGTATTGGCTTCGTGGTCCAAAATAACTTTGCAAAGAAGCTCCAGAGTATCTGATTAGATGGAAATATGTCCTTTACCTTTGGACATTACAAGAGTCTGTCATTTCACTTACGGAATTTCAGATACGACTGCAAGCATCATGTGTTTTCTCTTGCATTGAGAATAAATTCTTTTGCCCATGGAAAAATATTTCCTGCTTACTTTAACTGATAGAATGAAATCCTGATGAATCTGTAATGGTGGGGGTTTGTCTCTAATTCATAAAAATTAATTCTAGTTTAGGGTAGAATATTGTCTCCCATGTTGTGATTGCATTTTTGTACCTGACGCAGAACATGTATGTGCTGATGAGATATATCTGGATTCCCACATATTTTTGGGTCCTAACTGAAGTAAAATTTGTCTGACTTTTACCTTTCAAGGGGGATATTTGTCCCCTTGATGGAACCCCTATGAAATTCAGTTCCCTCTTCTGGAGGAGACAAGGGGTGGAGTAGCAGTGGGAGTAGAAGAGGCTGAGTTTAGGGGTCTACACTGAAACTGGGGCCTTGGTTTATTCCTTTTTGGCAGAGTTGGACAATGTTTTAGGCTGAGGTTTTGGAAGGTAGAATCTCCTCTAGATGACTGAGTTGTATGGGCAGTGCCTGCTGGTATTTATAGCTGGTTTTAGCTGTAGTTTTTCACTTTAAAAAATCAGATTCTTAGTGCAAATTGATGACAGATCACCAGAGTGAGAGGAGATGTACTTGCACATCCTCGCTTGAGAATGTGGCCCAGACTGCTCCATGGAAACAAAAGAGAGAAGCAGATGCGCTGCTAGTTTTTGCTTTAAAATCTATTCTGCATGCCTGAAATGGAAATGTGCTCGTTGGGTTTCTCATTTACTTGTCTCTAGATAATTTTTCCCTGTGGAATTGCAAAGCTTCCACGTCTGTTGCCCTGAAAGCCGGTGCCCTGCGGAAGACAAAGGCTGTACCTGTCACCCCCTCCCTGTCACTGCTGCTGCACCATCCACCTCGAGGATGCCTTGACCTTGTTTAGCAGCTTTGGCTGTTTAAGATGTCAGCCCCAGTGTCAGGAATCCCTCTGGTGCAGGAGGCCTCCCGTTCTAAATTTACTCTCCTGGTTTATGGTCCCTGCTCTGTGGCTGCAGCAGGAGGCCCCTTTTGTGGCTCGGGTAACCCTTTGTGCACAGAGCCCCTCACAGGAGCTCCTGGCAAGGTCCTGGCAGACCTTACTGTGCTCTTTTGTTGCAGCTAGGTAAGATCAAATCCAAATAAAATCCTGTAATTCCAATTAGGTCAAAAGGCTGTCCTTGGAAGGTCGTAATTTTGATATCCCAAGATGCTGATTGGGCCTCGGACTGAAGTACTCTTGGGAGAACAGTGCTTCTTTTATTCCAAAGCAAAATTAGCTTATTTTGCATTTGATTTAGCAACCTTTCTAACATCCTGCTAGCCAGCAATAATTATGGCTTTAGTTGAATGCCTAGTGACAATAGTTATGGATAGACTTTGAGGGTTTTTTATTGTGCCTGTATACAAAAGAAGTATAAAAGGGACATATACAGCAGAACAAATGTTATTTTGTCACTTTATACGAGAAAAAACTGGGAAACACATTAGTTAACATAAAAAGAAATTCAGACAAGTGGGTTGTGCCTTGCTCATGGCAGCTGAGCAGTGTGAGTGATATTTGCATGGGTGTGCACATTTTGAGGGGATGTTCACAAAAGCCAGCCTTAGTACCACTGACTTCTTGAGGCCATTCCAGAGTACCTGAAGGGACACTTCTGTTCCATGTTGTTCCTAAAGGAACCTCACTCTCTCTCCCCCACCTAACACTTTTTTTCTTCACAAGAAATTTTTTGATTCTGCTTTTATTGGAATATGTGCTCCTAACTCACTTGGGCCTTTTCTGTGCATTGCACAGGAAAGACAAGTTCACTGGAAATCTAAAAGCATTTTTTAAAGGAAAAGATTACTTCTGTGCGAAGCTGTATTGATGGCAAGTTGATCAGAAGTTTCCTCTAATGCCTCATTATTTAATTTGTGGCTTTATTTCGTCCTTCAAGTGGTCCTTGTTACCTTAGAGTGCAAGCATATTATGTAGCAGAAAGTTAATTGCTTTGTTCAGTGAGGAGGAAACATGACTGTGCTGTTAAGTTGCATTGGCTGCACCATGGCAGGAGGGAGCCTTGTAAGCAGCACCTCATGAACAGTATTTATTAGCATGGCAAATATTTTTCTTTGTGCTAAACTCAAGTCTCACATGCTGCTCTTTTGTAAAGGATTAATTTACTAGTAAATTTGCTTTTGTGAATTACAAAGTTTTGAATAATAATCTTTAATTTCTCTCCTGACATAAGTTCTTTGCTCGATGGTGTTTAAGTTCTGCCTGAGATTTTATAATGTGACTTGTCTTGCCAGTGTTGCAATATTCTTTTCTCTCCCATTTTGTCACATACAAACATGCTATGAAACCCATTTACAGAGCAGCTTCTCTTCAGCATTCTGAGTACACAGCTTTGCTGCCAAGCCTCGGGATGGAAGCTGGTTGCCTGCAAAGGGCAGGAAAATAAGTGTTTAAAGCATTTTAAGCATTTTAATTTTCTTATCCTTTTGCTGAGGAATTGGATGCTGATCACTGCTGGAGGGAGAGTGGTAGGGCCATGGGTGAATAGTAGTACAAATCCCATGCTGCTACTTTTATGTGGAAAGGTATAATTTTCAATATGGTACCTGTATGATTCACAGTTTGTTAATCTTAGTATAGACAGATCTTGCACTGGACCTTTAAAGTCTCTTCCTTGTCTCAGCCATTTACTTTACTATCAGTGCAGTTATTTCACATTTAACTTACCAAGGGAGCTGCCATGTGAGACCAAACCATCATTAAAAAGGGAGGATTCAGAACTAAGATACCAACTAGAGCTGTGTGGTAGAAGATTTGGTCCTCACTTTGGGGCTTGCAGGTGTAGCTTGCTGATTGAGAGGCCCTTAAATTGGAACTGTTTCATTCCTGTGATAGAAGAGTAGCTGGACACCATTTGGGTTGCTAACACATCTCCTGTCACGTTCTTTTTCTTGGGCTGCTGCTGAGCCACCAGACAGTCTGGTTTGTTACATCAGGAAGAGGTTATTACTTCTTCAGGAACACCACATTGGACTTTGCATTTAGGTAACAGGCATCAGATATGTGTAATTTTTGTTTGCATGCAATTAACAAATACCTTCCAGCATTGAGTCACATGGATTCGAAGTTACATTGCATAAAAGGTGATCTTACTATTTTAGAAAATCTTGTGTGTGTAAATTTTTTACATTATTTCATTGTTGTGAAAGTGCCCAATTGATGTTAGTCAAAAAAGAGAAGGAAAATTTAATGACAAACAACAGATCATAGACTGACCCAAAAAAGGGCAGTCTTCCAAGAAAGAATGGAAGCTTTGGAATTCTTTCCCTGTTATATTTTTGGACAGTGCTAAACTCAGGCTGTGTTTTGAAGAATTTTTTTGCTCTTCCAACTTTAAAGCAATTTACTTACACCTAGAGAAATTTGAGACTGTGCTTGTTGAATTCAAAGGAGGTAAGTGTGATTTGGTGCTGTCATGGTTCTGCTTTGTAAAATCGCATGTTAAGAGGTAAATAACATACAGCTAAATAACATAAAGGTTTTTACCAGCCTTACTATTTTAGACTAGGATTATACAAAAGGCTCTAATGAGATCATTAAGGGCCCAGCCACACCGAGCAGCTGCTGGGGAAAACTGAGGTTTTAAGACTTAGGTTTCTTATTTAACATAAAAAGTAAAAATATCTTCTGTTTTATTTTAATCACAGGTCGACTTTACTTGGTTGATACAATAGCAGGAGATCCAGAGGTTCTGCAAGCAGATGCTGAAACATACTATGAAAAACTCTTGAAGAAGTCATTGTCCACTCCTGATGTTTTTTCCATCCCTGGAGGAGGAGAGGTAGTAGGCTGATATTTCTCATGCTGCTACTTAGATACTTGCCAATTAGTTTATTGGTTGTGCTCATGATCTGCTAATAGGGGTAAACTGGTGTGGCTGGATTGCAGATCTCTTAAAATCAGCAAATCCTAATTGTTTCAAATAATTTGCATGCTGTAAGTGAGAGATAAGCTTAAACTCCAAGTCTAAAACACTCTGAGTGTGGAAGCGGGTTTGAAGTACTTTGGTGAACTTTGCATCTTGACCTGCCTCCTTACAGGACTGAGCCAAAAGCGAATTTTATAGAAATTTATACCGGGGTGGTGCTCTGTATTCTGCCTCTACTGTGCAGTTTACACAGGCATTGTGATACAGTCTATCTTTTGTTTGCATTCTTTCCAACACTTATATTGCTAATTTTGAGTGTGGATTCTCCCCAAAGGAATTCTGTTCCTAAGACACCTGGGTGGAATAGAGATGACTGAACAAACCTATTAAAAATTTTTACTGCAGTCAACCTGTGAAACCTTTAATTCTGGCATTTTGTAGATCATAAAAGATGTGCTGAGGTGCCTGTTATTGTACTATCAAATCAGAAATTGAATGAGTTAAAATGACTGTTTGGAATGACAGTAGCTTTTCTGCCATTTAGGAAAATATTATACAGTAGTTTCCAGAAAAATGCTGTTCCAGGTGGGATCAGCTTCGGCTTTGAGCCGGGAAATGTCGCAGGGTTTAAATACTCTTTTAATGCCCTCTAGTGGAGCCTGTAGGGCTAAATACAGACTGAACATGCAAAAATCTCCCAGTTTAGGGCTTCTGTATTCTTACCTTCCATGCCTGCTTGTACTTTCAGAGGTTCATTTGCTGTTCCAGTAGAAGGGAGGGGAGGTTAAAATCCCAGGCAGTGCTCTGTATTCCTGCAATACCCACACACTGAGATCAGTTAAAGGTGGACTTCTGGCTTTGATTCACAACTCTCTTGATTTTGTGGCTTGTCACCAGCCCTTAAATACATCACATGACTGATTTGAGTCTCATAGCAACACATTTCTCTTTGCATTCATTTAATTCAAGTCTAATCTAATCTGCAGTCAGCCAGTCAAGGGCATAAGTAATGGTAGTGTTCTTGCTGTGTTGTCTTTTTCCTTATAATCTGTCATAAATAGCTCAAAGAACGTTGATGTTTTGTAATTTAAAATAATTTAAATGTAGTAAGGCAAAACTCCCATTCCCAGTGAACATCCCAGCTGACAATCTCCACTACAGACCCACAACCTGAAGGATGAGGGGTTTGGTGTTTGAATAGTAGCTGCATTGCCAAGCATTTTTTCCCCCTTCTACATCTGAATTAAAGCAGGTTTCAGGTGGCAGGACTGGCAACAGTGAATAATTATTTAGCAGGAGCTAAGTGGCTGTCAGCCCACTTGCTGGGGTCACAGAACTTCTTTTTGGTATGGCTTGGTCAAGCATCCAGGACACAAATAGCCAGGATTACTGGGAGTGAGGGTGGGAGCCCGTTGGCAGCGGCCACACACAAAGCTATGCTTGGCTCGTGCTGATCTTGTTAACACCTGTGAAAGTGCACATTACCTTATCAAACAAAATAACAATCATGGCAGTATTGGAAGTAGTCCTGGCCTTTTCATTATGGAAATGCTCCTGGGTACCATAATGACATCGATGCTGTTATGTTTGAAGCATGCAAAAAACAACTGAATCCCCAGATTTGGGCAAGCTCATGAATACAGATTTCAAGCAGTTTTCAGGTTTTTCTTTTTTTTTTCCCTGGAGTCCAGTGTTTGCATAGATGCTTCCAGGATTCTGGCACTCATCAACTACTGAACACTGGTTTCAGCTTAGAGTTGTTATCCTGAATAATCCATATTCATATTTCTTCCATGTACCAAGAAATATTAAATGTAACACGTGACTGATTTGAGTTTCATAGCAAACTGACAAATGGGTGCAATTAGAGGGAGAGGCACACCCACACATACACAATGGACCAGATTTTGGAAAGTACAGTACATACTGTGCTAAGTCATGCACGCTCTTTGCCTGTACCTAAACTTACATGACAGCATTTGCAATATTCATATGGAAATCGTCATTTCTATGCATATAGAGCTGTTTG
Organism: Hylia prasina; assembly: GCA_013397195.1. Lineage (NCBI taxonomy): Eukaryota > Metazoa > Chordata > Aves > Passeriformes > Sylviidae > Hylia > Hylia prasina. The sequence continues at coordinate 768,939 of VYXD01016583.1, read as the reverse complement.
AGCACAGTAATTTTGTGTTTATGTGTCACATCATTTAGAAGTTTAGTCTAAGAGCAAAAGCTTGAGAGCTGCATTTTGGTTTTAGCTTTGCCTTCAACTTAACCACCTTGTGCCAATTATCTACCCTCGCTGTGCCTCGAAGATAAACTGCCCAGGCACTGCCCTCATGCTTTGATACTCCCTGTACCCTGAGGCTTAATTCATTGTTTGCAAAACACCAAAAGTACTCAGCTGGAGGATGCTGTAAGAAGTGCAAGTTGTATTTGTTTTCATTTGATGTGTCTGGTCTTTCATAACACCATTTGTCTGCATATGACAGTGTTCAAAGCCAGGTTATGTGCTAACCCAGGGCAAGTCAGCATTAAGGTCTTCACTAACTTCAGTAGCTTGATTTCTTTTAAATTAACTTTCCTTATGGATAATATTGTGTGTATTTCAGTGCCTTGAAGTTGAGGATTGAGAGGGTGTTGTGCTAAGCTTGTACCATGCATGTCAGCAAAGCATGTCAATAAAACATGTTGTAAGTGCATGTGATACATGAAGTACTTGTTGTGAGCTTTGCAGTACAAAGAGCTACAGGGCTTATTTGTTTTTTAGGTTAAACTTGAAGATTCCTGTGTGTGTTTTGTCCCTCTCTACCGAAATAATCCTACTTGCAAACTGTTGCTGTTAACTGATCCAAAGGATAAAGAGACAGGTTAGAATTGGTCAAAATATTTTGCAATTTGAGTAGTTGTAATTTCTTTACCTTTAAGATGGTCTGCTTGTTTATGTATTCAAATCTTATGGGTTTTGTTTTGAATATGAAGTGGTTTCAGTTTATCTGTCAAGGATTTGTGTCAGTGGGCTGTTGATTAGGTGGAAGAATTGACAATCAGGGCTTTTAAATTCTATGCATAAATTCTCTGCTGGTAGGTGAAGAATCACCTTGGGTAAATCTGTTATTGGTTCTGACTTCATTCAACAGGATAATATTTTTTTCTAATTCAGAATCATGTGAAATTTAACACATTATGGTTTGGATAGAATCCTGAAATCCTTAAACAATGAAATACAGGTATGAAATTGTATTGCTTCTCACTGATTCTTATTCATATTCTTTTTTTACTTCACGATATTTTTTCAGTTCTAGGTTTAATTCCCTTTAATTTCCAGTACTGGTGTGTGAGGGCTGCTTACTGGTGTGTAGATTAAATGAGGAGTGTTGTGAAGCAGTGGGCTGTAGGATTTTTGGAATATCTGCAATGAGGACATGAACATTTGCATTGACTCATTGCATCACTTAGGAAATACAGAATACCTGAAACTTCTTAAACTTCCAGCTTCCAAATGTGGCAGCAAACTAATGACATCTGTCATTAAAAGTGGACCTTTTTTTTTAAAGGATAAGCTATAAATTACACCTGAAAGGCTTCAATAGTCAGTATTCTCAACAAAGAAAAGACAAAGCAAAATTCTCTGTTCAGTTCTAAGTGTGGCAGGTAATGATCTTGCACTCCTAGAACAGGTTCTGTTAGTGTAAGTGTTCATTGTTCAGTCCTACCCTATAACCAGGAAATTTCTTCAGAAGAACAAAAAGCAGATTAAAATCACCTGTGGTTAGAGGTGAACTCTTCACTTTTCCAGCTCCTTCTGCTCAGGATTTCAGTTGGACCTTTGCTAATGGGCTGGGATTCACAGGACAAGGTAGGAGACCTTTCCAAGTTTCAAGTGTGGTCAAAAGACTTTCTGGTCCCTCTGAAACTATTGATGTAGAATTACTCTTCTGACACTAATTTATATATTCCATTAATGTTTTTCTGAAGAGAGGTACACACTGGTGTGATAAAGGGGAGAAGCATCTACACCAGAGGCCAGACTTGCTCAGAGTGCAGTTGTGCTCTCCTGACTCATGTTCAAAGGAACGTAGCTGAAAACAGCACTGAGTTAGTTTAGGCTGCACAAGAGGAATTTGGATCTGTAACTACAAAGCAGAAATAAAGAATTATTAAATAGATGCAGGTGAAAGTGCATTTAGCACAGCTCTTCAGTTAAATGATCTCATAGTATTAGGAACAAGAAGTATTAATGAGATACAAGCGCACAAGGAAAAATGATTTCTCACAGGAACAAGTCAAACAAGTCCAGTTGGAGCCTAAATTACATGATAGCTATCTTCATTAAAAGCTTAAACCTAGCAGAATAAACACCTTATTATATTATAAACAACAGCCTGACTGACTGCTGTGATCCTCCCCTTGCAGAATTTCAGCTTAAGTTACCAGTCCAGAGTCAGAGGGACAGAGATCTCTAAGCCTGGTTATTTAAATAAGGCCTACATCATCTGGCTTTTGATATTTCCTTCCAAAAGTATGACTTAAAGGATTTTATGGAAGTTCTTTGTTTCTGGATTTTATATACTATAAATGTGTGGCCAGTTTTCCTGCACACATCAAATTTGACGGATGTGATTTTTTTTTTTCTTTAGATGAGTTTTAATAAATTTTCATTAGTTCTCTAAAGCCTGCTGGGATGTGTGTGTGTACCTATACATAGGGTAGGTATATACATATATACATATACATATACATTTGAAGTATTTTTGTCCTAAAATTTTTCCCACAGCTCAGCAGATTTGGAACTGACTTTTAGAGTGGCAGACTGTGCTAATGGGGCAACTCCACCTGGATTTGCTCACCTACATGACCTTTTGTGCTGACCAGGGAACAGATCAAATTAATTCAAAACCAGTTCCTTCCCAGAAAGGCAATATATTTTAACCTAGTCTTTGTTACTTTAAGGGCAGAAAATGAAAACATTTAACAAGTTACATAATTTTCTTTTCCTGACTTGAGCTTTACACTTTTCTTGTGAAACAAGTTTCATCCAGATGAAAGAGGGAAACAATCTTGCTGTAGTTGATCTCTTCTCTTCCTCTACTTGTCCACTGCATCTGCATTTTTGTTCTCTTCCACAGCAGGAGCACTCTTAGAAGCAAATTTCCTGGTTGTCCCCACATACTCGGTTTCAGTTTAATGGCATTTAATTCTTGAAAATGGGTTTAAAGAGGGATGGATTCCACCACTGAGATTTATTTTTGATCATCTTGATAAGATGGGTTGTCCAGAAGTGATGTGTAGCTTGTGGTTTGAAATTATCTGCAATTTCAAAGAGAAAATGGGTATGGCAGCTTTTCTGTAAGACTTGGTCTTGGTTGGAAGCATTTTTAATTTATTTTTGATGGGCTGAGTGTTGTGTTCTGTTTGTATGTCTGTACAGATATTTTTATGAGAATGTAAATTGCATTGTAAGGGCTTACAGAGCATAACATGGATGATTAACATCTTTATAACACTAAATAAACATACCTTATTGTGGCATTTTCTGTATGCTGCATCTAATAATTCACAATAACTGTGAGATGCCTTGGAACATTTATCACAGGACATTTGCAACAAATCACTGAGTGAAGCTTGAATTGTAGAAGAAAATGTTGCAGGAAAGATCTGTCTGAGACACCTGAATGGCTGCCATTCCAGCAGGAATCTGCCTGCCTCCCAAGCTTTAATGTATTTGTTTTGATAAAATTCCTAGAAAAGAGTGAGAAATGCTCTTATTCCATTATAAAGAGAGGGAACTGTGGGACCCAGCTAGTTCAGGGTATGTTGGAGCTGCAGGATGCAGTTCCAAGTAGGATTTCTGAGCTTGCTCCAGTATCAGAGTATTTCCACAGAGGAAGTCTTGCAAAAGCGACCTCTTTAAGTGTGTCAGCAATCTGAAATAGGGACAGAATTAAGGTAAAGATGACTTTACAGAAAGTCCTACTACTTTATCTTAGATATTTATTAAACAGTCTCTAATTGCGTCTCTCATATGTAACAATGTAACATCACCCTTATTTAGTTTGTAACTGAGGGATGTGTTTCAGCAATTCAGATGAGGCAAGGGAAAAAGAACAACTAAGCTGGATGTTGCTTTATTTTTTCTTCTTTGCTCTGTGTGTAGAATCCTGATGTGCACATTTCATTTAAATAGTTGCATACCAGTGTGGGAACATTTGGCCAGCATAGCCTAGGAAGTAAAAATATAATCCAGGCCTGAGTTGGGAAGGGATCCATGTTTGCCCAGCAAAAGTAGACATTTCATAATCACAATTGCATTATGCTTGGTGCCTAATTCAGTCAGTCCTGGATTCCAAACACTCGTGTGCTGTGGAATCCTGTGCTCCACTGCCTGTCAGCTTCTTGCAACGCTCTGTCTGAGAGCAGGTGATGAAAGTACTGAGGTTTAGCAAGCTGATGCTTACAGGGCAAGCCACCCACCTGAGCATGTGTAAACCCCATTAATTGTGACCTGAAAAGCATTTCACTTGGTCTTGCAGCTGCAAGATCCAGCACATCAAGTCTTGCAGTTGCAAGGTCACTGTAGTCACACACATCATGATTCACAGGGTTCAGGTGATGTGTGTTGGCAATAACTCCATCTCATGATCAGGTGAACTTAACTGAATGTTTTGGAAAGAGCAACAAGACTGGGGAGGGAGAGAGAGGGAACATGTGGTCTCACAAATCATGTTTGCATTTGAAATAGTGTTCCTCAAAGTTGATTATAAAATGAAAATGAGAGTATGGGGAAGCATGGATGGATTTAACTGCAGACCAGATGTTGACTTGAAAAATGATAACAAAAAGCAAAGTACATATGTTTGTGTGAAATTTGGAGAAATGTTTTTTCCTTCAAGGAAGGCATCCATATAGATAAGGTTGCTCAAGTAATGTGATGTGACAGTTGCTATGTCAACTAGTGTTCCCTTCCACACATTTAAATTATTGAATAGCACAGTAAATGTTCTATAAAAGCAACTCCTTCCAACATGGTTATGCATCTTCCTGTTTTCCTCAAAGCTTTTAAAAACTTTTCTGACCTTTACTATGTGTTTTGTATGTCTGAACTGTGTGCCAAACCTCTTTGCAGCTCTTATTAAAGTCAGCATTTGGCCCATTATGTCCCCTTTGTGTGACTCAGCTCCCTTTGTAGCTGCATGTTTCGTGGATGTGTAATGGAGCAGTGGCTGCTGCATTTGAAAGCAGAGGGAAGGGTTTGAGGGAACAGATTGAATCCATCACAGAAAGAGTATGAAAATCCCATGCAAGTAAGTGCATAATATTTAATGAATTGAGTCTGGTGCTATAAACAGGCATCTGCCCTTGCGTGCAATACTTCTTCCTTGTTAACCCAGCACACAAAGTGTAATGCTTTCTGGCACATGCTTTAATAATTTATTGGAAATATAAGTTAGCTAAGCGGAATCTCCAGCCTTAAAGCCAGCAGGAGTGATAGAGTCTGAAGCAAAAAGGGAAATTAACCTGTGTGCATCAGTGACATTTGTATAACCTGAGGCTAAAACAGGTAAATGATGAATCCTGTCCTTAAAGTAATTTCATTTCCTCATGTGTGAATTTGTTTCAAACTCACAGATGGTTTTGAACTTTCTTATATTTGTCCCTAGCTGAGCAGGTTAGATCCAGTTGTTGGTGCACTCTTGTAGGACCCAAAACATGTGAACTCTGTGCTGTTCTTTGCAACATTTTTCCTGCATTATATTCTATTCTATCTTTCTATATAAAAATGGACATGGTAGGTGCCCTGTTTGACAATATTAAGGATTCTTGAGCAATCCTGGAACCGTGGCCATGTACTTTAGGTGAATGTCACCAGTGTACAGATAGTAAAAGTTCTTTTTGCAGAAATATTTGCTGTTTGATGTGTTTGTGGTCATAAATGATCAGATTTCTGTGCTTATTCCAAAACCTCATCTAACCTCTTAGCATTTATTCTCTATTCTTTGAAATGACCCCATGTCAAAACTTTTCTTTTTGAACAAGGCTTGGAAGTAATTTCAGTGTCACTGTTGCTGCTTCAAATCTTTTCCTTGTAAATCTATTGGCAGGCAATGAATTCTGTAGATGAACATGTAGGAGTAGGGTTTAAATACTTGTTCCTGCATATGTGAAAAATTGAGGAAGGATGGGAAGAAGTGGGGTGCAAGTTTTGCATCACACCTACACGAGGACTTGACTTACGTGGGTTGCTGATACACTTCTGCTTCAGGGCAAAGTGCATCTTGTTATGTGTCTATGTCTGTCTTTTCTTGATAGAAACCTCTCTGTGCATTTGAACCTTGGAGAATATCTGTCCATGCAGAGGTTTAGGAATCTGTGCTCTAAAGGTACCCATAGATAGAAATTCAATCACAGAGAGGGCTGAAAAGCTGTTTGATAAAGCAGATATGAGAATTTTTGTGTTTGACTTGTGTGAGTGCAAATATGTGCACTCAAATATATGCGAATATGTGTGTGTGGGCAGGGGAAAGTTTGAAAGAAACTTGAAAACTGTAACCTTTATCCAGGTAGCTCCTCTGTCCCAAATGCCACTCAAACCTACTCTGCTACTGAACTTACTATTAATCAGGAAGTGCTTTATTCATATGGAACACAGGCTGTCACACCAAAGTCACATCAATTCCTGAGAAAAATTACCTTCACTTGACGCCTCGTGCAGTACTGAAAATGGGATATCAAGGGACATGGAGGTGAAATTGAAATACAATTGTTGGTCTGCTGTCTCACAGGGAGAAGTAGATCTGAGGCTGCCTGTGGTAAAATTCAGAACCTACTCTGTATTTGCAGATAATGTGTTCCCCTGTTTTTGTTTTTGTAGTTTTGGCAGTTTATTTGAGCCAGCGTTGGTGGCCTGTGGAAGATGTTGTGAAGACGGCTGATCCTGCTAGAGATGGGCTTGTTTTGGTGAGGATCCTGTTTTGAACAGTTGCCTTTACCCTGGAGCTTCCCAGGCAGAACAATCATATGGAATTGTCTCTGGTCTCCTACAGCTCCTGCTCTGAACCTGTGGATCTGGGCTCTGTGGCTCACAAAGTGCTTCACATCTCCAGGACACAGTGACATGCACATTAGACCACTCTAAAAAATTCTGTGCATGCAATTTATAAGTCATCTGTGGGATTTATTTTCTTTTGGTTTTTAGTTTACCCTCACTGCCTACTAAAGGAATAATTACAAATTGAATTGCTACATTAGCAATAATTTCTCACATTAACTGTCTGGTGGGAGGTGTTACTACCCTTTGGAACAATGTCTTATCTAGCTAGTTATGATTTCTTTTCCTTGGGTACTGTTTACATTGTGTTCTTTTTATGAAATGGTTGCTATTTAGTAATTTCTGTATCCATAATTCTTTTTCCAAATAAATTATTTTGGTAAGATAGAACTACTTTTTCATAATTTGAAAGATTTGGGTAGCCTGTAGTCTGTTTGCAACTAAAAAATCAGATGTTTTCTGCATATGAGCTTTGTGTTGCCATGAGGTTATTAAATCAGTTTTGTTTCCTACCCAACCCTCAGTATCTTTGGTCCTTAATGATTCCATTCCTTTATTATCTTTTCCTGTCACACAAAGAGTTTAATTATTTGCAGAATTAAGTAGGCTTTTTATGGGTGACTGAACTGGAGGGCTTTTGAGATACCAATCCTTGCAAGATAGAAATTGGAGCAGGAACACAGGCCTTCAGGCTTTCAAGCATCTCTGTATCAACAGAGAATAAAAATGATGTCTGAAAATAGCAATCTTAACCCCTCTAGCTCATTGCCAAAAGGTGAATTGCCATTATTTGTGGAAAATTTCATTTCTTTTTCAGCATTTGTGTGAAGCTTGTTGGCACCAGTTTTCACCTTGATGGTCAATATAATCTTGTTCCTTTATATATATTCCTCCATTTCTCTCTCCTGTCAGTTGTCTCCTAAGAAGCCCAGCACAGAATAATTGTTTATGTTACACCTGGATTATTATAGCTGGTTGGGACAGACCATTCTCTGTTTTGTATAGTGTCTATCTCAGTAAGGTCCTGGCCCACTACATTTTTCGATGCTGTGGCAGCTGAGGTAATAGAGGAGAGGTGACCAGGCCCACAGTGTGAATGCAATCTTTATTTCACTTTTGAACAGGATTAGATTGCCTTGATCCAAATCTGTGACTAGTTCACTGTGACTGCAATCAAGATACTTCTGGTGCTTTAGAATTCCTCTCTGTGACAACAAGAGATATGTCAAGCTTTATAAATAGTTGCTAAATTATTCTATGCCCGCTGGATAGAGGGTGAAACACTAAGAAAAACTGTTTTTGTTATTTTAGCTGAACCAGCTCAGGAGGTATTTTCCCCAAATTAAGTGTACATGTTTCCTGACCTCCTCCTTCCCAGCCTCTTTTGATTTTGAAACCTTTTATGAGATGCAAAATACTACTCTCTGCCTCATTTTTCTTTGGTCTGTTTTTGTTTGTTCTCTAAGGTCCAGACATTTGGAGAAAGGATTGTCCTCTTTGTTCTGAACTGCATTATTTTTGGAATGCTGGAAGGGAGTTCAGCTAATGATGCATTCTTTCTACCTCACTCTGCCACTGAGCGTGCCAAGATACTCTGGAGAAACGGGGAGGCTGCTGCCTTTTACTCGGTCAAGATGAAAGGTAAGGTCATTTTAGAGACAGAGTTCCACTGGTTCCTAATAGCTAGAAATGTAATCCTTTTGTTTATCTTTCAGTATAAATAATCCTGGCTCTCATTTACATTTTTATATGAAATCTCCCTCAGAATTAATCTGGGGAACAAACTTTCCCAGAATTTGGAAGCCATCCATGTTACTTTCGTTTAAACATGATAGTTCCAAACCCTATTCTGATCTGAGGTACTGGCTTACTCCAATAACATGTGCTTTAATGCAGCCAAGTAGGAGGTCGTATATCTAGGAACAAAGAATGTAGGGCCTATCCACAGGGTGGAGGACTGCATCCTGGAAAGAATGATACCTGAAAAAGGAGTGCAATTCCCAGGGGAAAACATATTGAGAGGTGGTGGTGGCAAGAAGAAGGATCTTTGGATGTGTGAGGGGCAGTGGCTGGGTTGTGTAGAGGAAAGTGTGTGCTAGATCTGTCCTGGAATGCTTCGTGCATTTGTGGCACTCCCAGTTTAAAGGATGATGATTAATTGATTTGGTAATTAATTGATTAAGTGGCATAGAAAAGAAACAAAATGTGTTTTAATTCTTTAGGGATACTTGATTAGCTTTAGTAAAGGTCTTTTATTAAACGCAGAGTGTGTATTAATGCCAATAATTGCTGTTAACCAGTCTGGAGTGGAAGAGGCTTAATTGGAATAACTCCAGGTATGCAGTTCAGCCTGTGCCCCCACACAGGTGCTGGTTACTAGTCTGTGGTTAAGATTCATGGGAATCACCTTGATACCAGCAGCTTAAACACAGAGAAGGTAAGATCTTTGGAAGCAAAATATTCTCCAAGTCAGGACTCAATAGCCATCCATCCAAAATGGGAGAAGAAGAAACAGCTTGAGTGATGAGTTGTTTTGGATTCCAGAGGACATTCTGAAGGTGCCTTCTCTGCTGCAGTCCCAAAGGCCAGCAACAGTAAGTTGTGTTGTTTCATGGGCTGGAAAAATCCTGATACACACAGAGGTGTAGCTTGTACAGCCCCGTGCTGGTGCTGCTACACCATCAGTGAGGAATCAGGACTCAGCCTATCATCAAGGAGCCTTGTTTGTATCTCTGATTATGCTGATGAACTGGTTTGTAATAGCAAACACAAGTACATTTTACTTTAAGTCCATAAATACTCCTGAGCAAAGCTTTTGGAAAGAAACGTTTGTAGGGGCTGTAATGATTCATGCTTCAGTAAAATAAATGTGCACAGTAGTCTGTTATGGGTGGAGTATTAGCCAAGTTGAAACTGTTCCTGAGTAAGTTGAGAGTCACAGTTTGGTTTTAAACCAGGTCCACATAAAACACAAATCCTTCAAGTCCGGCTTTGTCAGCATCTGCCTTTTCTTGCCAGTGTTTTTTTTCTCTGGGCAGCTATATTTGTTAGTTTTTGGCCTGTGTCACAAATTACTGCAGTCTTTTGCCAAAGCCTTTTCGGGAAGCTTGAAACTGATTGTTTTTGCTGCTTTTTGCTATTTGATGCACGCATTTAGAAAATAATCCCTCTTTCTGAAGTTCTGTGATCTCAATTTCATACCAGCCACGCTGTGGCTGATTCTGTTCTCTCTACATTTTAGAAGAGCCCTGGATTTATTAGGCCCAAAAGAGACTAAGATAAATATCTTCGCTTAGAAGCTGTATTTCACATGGTTGTTTTACATATTTTCATAATTTATTTTTTTAAATCACAATGTAAGTTCTTTTTTCTTTTGCTGTCCTAGTCAGAACATTTAGTAGAGGCAGCTTTAACTACAGGACTCTATATTGTGCTGGACCTCTGCTACAGCTTCTGGTCCTAGGAAAAAATTATTTTCCTTTGTGCTCACCATGTGATTCTGATTCCCTTTATTTCTGTGCTCTGCAATTACCTGACCATTCTTTCCAGTTTGATTTTCTTCACTGGGTAATTGAGATTCTCATATTGATGTTGTATTCAACTGTATTTCTCATCTGTGAATTTTCCATTATCTACAGCATGACAAAAAACATGCTTCAGTGGAGGCAAATAAGCCAGAAAAGGTCTGTGGAGCATGGCTCTTTCAAACACAAGTCTTCTGGGTGAATCACAGAAGTGGTGACCAAGGAACAGAGAGTCTGTTCTATCTTTACTACAGATTTAATGTGTCGTTATGCAAACTAAATTTTCAATGGACTTCAGTGATTGCAATTAACTATCTTGGCAATATCATAATGTCATTTCCATTTGCCAGTTCCTAGGTGGCCTGTACAAAGTGAACTTGGTAGTTTTGGTCCGGTTCCATGCTTCCATCCATCTCATGACCCTCCTTAACTGGATCTCTTTTAATAGTCCAGCTAAGGAGGCACAGATGGTCTCGGGCACCCGCCTTGCTCAGAGATGCAGTAACTGCTGCAGGTCAAGGTTTTGAGACAGTTTGGCCACTTCTGGCACTGGCCACCCTGCACCTGTTGTATAGATAAACAGAAGTGTCATTCTTCAAGGCTATCACTTTTCGTGAGCATTAGACACCTTTATTAAAGCAAAATTTATTCATGACTACACAGATCATCAACTTGGCCTCTCTGGAATGTGCCTATTCCTGTCCAATGACAGGCATGCAGCATTTACCACTGGGTATACTAAAGATTGATGAGATGTACTAAGCCACTAATGAGGCTGATAAGACACTTTGTCACGTGCCAAGATAAATGTCTCCAATTTTATCTATGTCAGCGGCTTCCATATCAGACAGCTGAGCAGTTAGACCTCACTAAATGGAGCTACTTAAAGGTACAATAGGAAAAGACAGTTCCCTCTTCCTGTACCTTTCTCTGCAGGCAGCAACCTGAAAATGAAATATTTTGCAGGAAGCCTTCAAACCTTGGGGTTTGGGATCTGTTTTATATTGTTTAAAGTATTTATTTCGTGCTCTGTGTGAAAACCTCAGAAAGAATGTGTTCTGTGTGGGGATGTAGGATTAATTACCACGGTTACTGACACTTGTTTCTTGTGCAGTGAGACCATGTAATTCCCTGAAAGTTTTTTCCTTTCTTATTTACTGAGGACTAGTAATTACTAAAAATGGACTTCACCACCTTCACATAAATGCCAGGAGAATGCAGAAGATTCGTGATGCAAATAAATCAATAAGGAGGTTGGGGGATGCAATGAGCCAGGAGTGTCTTAATGCTTTTAAGAACAAACCAGAACAAAATCCCTTTTTTATAGAGCTTCTTTTTTTTCCCAACTGTTATGTATTACTGTCTCTGTAACACATATGAGCTGCCCAGCTGCAGACCAAGCTGTCTGTGGTATGAAAAACAAGAGTCAGATTTTGTCAAAGCTTGTCCCTTCCCTCCTGAAAAATCTTAGTAGTAACAATGTGGAGGGATGTGAATCAAACCAGCCTTAACCAAACTGAGTCCTCTGAGAAGGCTGTAAGGCATACAGGTTTATCAGGAGTAAATTCATTATTGGCTTCTCATTCATTCTTTAGAAATACTCCATAAGTCACAGTTTGGGAACACCTGACTGCAAAAACTATTAAGCAGACATGGAGTAGGCATGGAGTAAGCAACCCTGGCCCAATCTCTGCTTTTTTCCTACACCAAAGCCTTAGAGGTGGTCTTTGGAAGTGGCTTCCTGAGCTCCAATTCATTTCACACCTTTCTTCCTACAAGCCTTTGGAAATATATTTTGATACTTGTGGCCCAGGTGCTATTCTGTAAAAAATGATCCTTAGAAAGATAACAGGATTTTACTTTTTCATCGATCACATACATTTCTTTTAGAAAAAAAAAAAAATTCGGCATTGACATTAACCTGACAGACAATTAGCTGAAATCTTGTTGAATAATTGCTTTTGTCTCCCTCTGTTTGCTAGCAATAATATTTTTAATGTGCATTTCTGAGGTGGATTGAAGGTTCTGGCTATAGTGAAAATGAAATGACTACATACCAGTCCAGACATGAATTCATTTAATTTTATTGAAGCCAGAACCTTTGTTTGCCTTCTCACATACAAACTCACACAATGGGTTGACCTTGGGTTCTGCTCTGCAGAAATATTCCCCACCCTTTACACAAGTGCTCAGCCTGCTCCAGGCCTGTCCAAACATGTGTGTGCCAAGCCAGCTTGTTCAGCAGGGAAATAGTCAGTGTGCACAACCTTGTTTTGTTTGGGTCTGTTGGATGTGGGGACCAGATTGTTTTTTTTTTTCTGGTTTGTGGCTCTTTGGGAATGCTAATGGCTGTCTGCTTTTCCTGCCCTTGTAATATCTGTTTGCCATTTTGCTGGCTCCTAAGTTGGTCATTTGGCACTCGTGACCTAACCAAGCAGATCAAAGGCTTTCAAAGGGCAGACTGCATGAATGCTTCCCTCTCCATCACCAGTGCCCTTATTTTCCCTGCCTCCTCCCTCACCTCAAAGCTTTGTGTGTTCCAACAATGAAACAAACCTCTCAACCAGATGTGTGAGAGCCCAGTGGCCACCTCCAGGCCACCATTAGCTTATGGTAACCTTGTGCTATTCGATGGGAAACAGGGACAAAGCGCCCTTTGTTCCAAAGGTTGGCTTGTTTGTTTATTTTATTTCAAATGCCTGTGGGCTGTGAGTCTCCTAATGTGTTTCCCAGGGACAAGGTGAAGAATGGCTTCATGGTTTCTTTATTTACAGTGCCTTCAGACATGACAAGTTTTCGTCATCTTCTCAACACAAAATTAGGAGCTCAGACATAAATCACTCAGCTCCTGGGGTTGCTGCACAGCATTCTCATCAGGATTTATAGGAGACAGGCTATATGAGATAATAACAAACTTAAAAGAACACTTGCAACATGCAGGAATTCTTAAAGACATCATGAGGAAAAGTTTGTCCCTTAGAATGGATGGTGCAATTCTGCTGGAATTTGACATCTCTGTTGGGTTGGCAGCTAACAATGGGACCGGGGATATACTCAATTTTTTGGCTCATGACAAAAAGAGTAACTACCCATCATGTGTTACAAATATTGAAAGGTTATAAACACCACCACAACCCACCCTTTTCCAACAATGTGCTGGAACATGTGTTTGAAGTTAAGCATGCACTTTGATTAAGCAGGAGTGAACCAAGCTTAATCAAGATGTGAATGGATGGTTATGTATGTAGTACATACTGTTGTTGTATGGTTCAGTCTGTGAGATACAGATTCTTACTAAATATGAGCTTGACAAATCAGGGACTAGAATTAAAAATAGTCATGTATGCTGTACTGAGTTGGCATCCCAGAAAAGAGTAATAAAAATCAGGCCTGTCCAGTATCGGCAAAAGGTGCTGCACACCAGCTGAAGGGGCAGAAAGAGACCCCAGTTAAAGTTGTGGGGATGTGACAAAGAAAAAATTGATCTGTTAAGTAAAAGTCTTTTATTGGAATTTAGGAACAGGCCTTCAACAGGACATTGATAAAACTGTGAAATAGGTCTTAGTGAAGTGATGAAAGCTTCAAGTCTCAAGACACTGGAAACTAGACTGAGTCAGGTCCACTAGGAAGTAGTAAGAAATATAAACAGAGAAGGTCTTGATGAGACTTAAGCAACAAAGTACGAAAATAGAGCCATTTTCTGTTATAAAGACCTGGATATCCATTTGTATTTAACCTGCCGTGTATTCAAAAGCAGCATAAAATCTTCACAAATATTTTCTAAAAATTAAAATAAATCAGTGAGATTTTTCTATGGGGACCTTCTCCTATATATAGGTGGTTGCTGTAGTGATGTTGGTCATTCATTTCAGGACTGAGGGCTTAATGCTGTAAAGTAGTTTGAAGTTCTATTTTTACGGTATTCTGCACTGAATGGAAGTGCAGCAATTGAACCCTAGGTTTGTTAGGGTGAACATCAAAATTTTGGATGCTGAATATCTGTTCTTAATTCTCCTGACTCCAGTTTGAGTTTACCATTTGTGATTGCAAAATAAATCCCTTGGTTCTGTGTTTTGGGGTTTTTGGACAATTTTCACTGAGAACTAGTTTCAATAGTTTGGAGGCTTTTGCTTGAGCCTGTGTTTTGTCCACATGTAGAGCATTATGTCATGACCCCGTGATTACAGTTAATTGACTTAATGTGTTTGTTAGCAAGGACGGTCCTTGAGTGAGACCCCTGGTTTAACACTGTAGTAGTAGTAGTTCAAGTGATGGAGTAGAAGCACCTCCATGTGTGATAAATTATCACTCAGTGGAAATGGAATGACTTAAAAAGGAGCTCTTAGAGTGCTTTTTTAAACTGCACCACTCAGTTGTTTATTTAAAGGACTATACTAGTTACATTCAGAATATTTATATCTCTTTGGTTTTAGACCATTTACATCTTTTCAGTGAGCTTTCCTATATACATTGCTTGTGCACCAAGATAGTGTGATTATGAAGAATCAGCCCAGCCACATGTTAGGCAGGTCCTCTCCATTTCATGGCACAAATCATCCTCCTGGGAAGTGTTTTACTGTCCATGGAAATAAACTTCAGGTGGGATCATCCTCACAACCTGTGGAAAGGTACCAGGGCATTGTGTGTGGCTGGAATCACACAGCAGTTAGTGCAGCAATACCAGTTTTGTTTGCAAATGGATGTGTTGCTCTCTGTGTGTTTTCAGGGAGCCTGTGTGATGGTACAACCAGTCAGTGTTACCTGCTGCCAGTTTTGGATACTATATTCGTCCGGAGAGAGTGCAGAAGAGTTGGCCTTGGGATGAAAATGTTGCATGATTTCTGTCAGTCTTTCCTGGCTGAGGATGCCTTGGGGATCAGCTGCCCTATTTCTGCTGCCATGTATCAAGGTAAATCCTTTGATGTGGACACGTTAGGTAAGGATCATGTATAATGTATAATTTTCAATATGGTCTTGGGTAAAATTGTCTTCACTGTGTAAGAGTTCAGTGCCCTTATCTGAACTGAACCGTTGTTAGCCTGCAACTGGTTCCTTTTCCAGAGCCATCTGGAATTTCCTGTGGAAAGGTAGGCCAGTATTTATGTAAGACAACAAAAAGCCCAAAACTCATAGTGCCTATTTGACATTTTGTGTTCTTAGAACTGTTGTCTCTTAGAACTATGTCATTGCCCTAGACAGGGACTTACACATTTTATTTGACACCACAGGGAAAAGACTCATAAGATCTTGTCAAGCCCACACTATGCAAATAATGCTCTGGTAGATCTTGCATTCTTAAGAAATTACATTTAATAAGCCAAATACCCAGGCTCTACTCAGTCATCCGGTTACATCAGTACTTGTTTTGTATCAACTGTCTTTGAACATTTGTCACTTTTAAAAGATCACAAAGTAGTCATGTATCTTCTCTGTCTTCAGGTCAAAACTCTAGTTCTGCTAATAATATTCACAGAAAATATTTGTGCTCACGTTATTAATAAAACTGTCTTCTTTAGAAAAGTACTTTGTTCTGAGGTTGCACTCTGTGTGGTGCAGTCTTCTCCATCATTTCTGGGGAGATGTTTTGATGGACTTACAGCTTTCCAGTTGTTTCCTAATAAATGTCAACAAAATTTTGGCCACATCTGTTCTTTCTGTTGGTTAATACGTGCCCTTGTATGTATTCAAAAGCACCTGAGCAGGTATTGCTGCTTTTAAATTCAGGAGGGAACAGTATTGACAGCATTCCTTCTCTTCTCCCGATAATATCCATTTTTCCTTTGGCAGAGCTCAGGGCTTTAGAAACCCTGGATGAAAAAGCTGCATTTCTTATGTGTTAACACCAGCAATATATTGGAAGACTGTGCTTTTGTTTCAATTAAGTTTAGAGCTAATAGTGAATAAATTTGACTTGCATCGTGTTTTAATTAAGTTTTCTTTTATAAAAATACCAATACTGCAAGTTAAATTTTGAGTGTATTGAAGTCGCTGTCTGTTTTTAATTTCATTGGAACCACATTTTCGTACTTTGACAAATGAATGCAACCTTTAAATCTCTGTGCTGAAATCTCTGAAGCTGTGGACAGTTTATTTAATATGGGCATGGTATTTAAGCTGCTGTAGAGGCCTAAAAGGGAGGAAATAGCTGTTTAGCAGATACCTGGATTCTAGTATATATGTTAGTTTCAGTAACTTTTATTGGAATGGTTAATTAATCTGGATGTCCTTGGATAAAATTAATGTCTGCAATCTGCTCATCACTGTAAGGCAAATGTTTACATACCAGAATTAGGGTTTTTGTTTTGACATCCCATTGTTAAACTCAACTGAAAGTTGAAGATAAGTTACCCATTCTGTAGTATGATGAACTACAGTGGACAGAGTATGACAGTAATTTTGTTGTTTACAGATTGCTATCTTAGTGCAGTTGATGCAAGTGATAGGATGGTGATTAAGGGAAGTTTAAAAATCCCCTTTAAATGTTTTGCCTCCTCTTGACACTGCACACATCCTAAGGATACCACTGAATAGAACATACTTCAGTTTGATAACATAAGCAGACCTAAATTTGATAGTTTATCCAAATTTTTGGCTGGTCAGCGTGTATTGACAGTAGTAGGAATCTGAGGCAATATGGTTTTTAAAGGTGATTGTACATCTGTCACAGGTATCCTGAATCTTTTCTGTTGGTTCTTCCCATTTCTGTTTTTCCACATCCAAAGGAATAAATGAACCCAACAATGGGGCATAGGGTAGCAGTAGTGAAAAGGAGGGTGGTGTTGGCCCAAAACCAAACTGAAGCAGAGCTTTTCTTTATAAACAGAAATTAAAATAGCATTCTGAATGGTTAAAGCTGGGAGACAGAGGAACACCTTCCCTTTCATAGTAGTGAGAATAAAAAGCCCCACAGTGCTGTTAGTCTGAAACCTACTGAGTGTCTGGACATTGTTCTGTGCTGCAGTGCCAGAGGAAGGTGCTCAGCAAATCATTTCAAGTCCTTTATTTCTGCACTCACAAGGAAATAATCTAGACTGAAGCAGATGGCAGGATTCACTTGTGACTGTTTAGGCAATTCCACATAGACTTTTACTAAAAGTCCCAGCTGAAAGAAAGAGGAGGAAGATGAAAAGGGAGAAGAAAGATTTCTAAAGGAACTAATGAAAATAGGTCTGAGAGAATTTCTGGGATAGAACACACTCCCTCTTCCAATGTACTTTTCACTCATTCATACTTCTACCCCTTGGTTTCTCCTTTCAGTATGCCAGAAATTCCTGAAGGCTCATCCTGAGGAGCAGAAGCGACTGTGGGAAGTGGAAGCACCAGGAGATTGGAGCCAGCGAGTGAATATCTGGTTAAAAATTCAGATGGAGTCATCCCCTTCAGGAGGTGAGTTAAAATGAACAGTGTGAACTTGTCTGTGTTATAGTTCTATAAAGATCAGAAATGTAATCAAGGGTTAGGTAGTGATCATGGAGAGGTGATGTCTCTGTTGTTTGCACATGGAGAAACTACTGAGTTTGCAGTCCAGTGCCCTCATCCTTTCACAGAACAGTTCTTAGAAATTATGAGGTAATGAAATGGAACCACAGAGCATCGGAGAGATCCTGAACAAAGCACAGCCAGGCTGTAACTCCTGTTGCAGTGCACTTAGAGCAGGGTAGAAGTTAGCCCAAAAAATCCCTGTTGCACAACACATTGTCTGGGTTATAGACAGGGGTTTGTTTCTCTGAAATTGTTACAAAGAAGAAATTTGTATGGCCAGTGGGCAGTGTGTTTAATTACCTTCAATTCCTGCCAATACCATTCTTGGATGGAAACACAAAGGTTTTCATTATGGGTTTTGGAAGATTCCAAGTACTCTCCTACAGGGTAAATCCTTTTTGCTGGGAGGATTTTTCTGCCTCCTTCACAAAAGATAGCGACAGAGTGGGGAAACCTTTTGACAGTTCGTATGGGGATCTCATTGATGTAACCTGTTCAGCTGGTTGGGGGACCCAGACAGGCCCCTCTGCTGCATGCACACATGCTGTGAAAAGCACTGGGTTCCAAAAGAAGGGCTCACATTGTCTCTTTCTGGAAGTGCAGCAAGGAGTGCTCCAGAGCAAATTGCTCCCATGCTTTCCCACATCCATCCTGCTCTCTTGGCTCAGGAACCTTCTGTTGAGACACCGCGTTTCATCTTGTCTGCAGCACCCACAGGAGAGTTAAGTCAGACTTTAGCCCTAGGCTGGGTTCCTCTGAAGCCATTATATCTGTGTTCCTCATGCTTTAAACCAACAAAACCTGATGTTGCTCTTTCCTTTAATCTTGCTAAGTGAAGTTTATTAATGGCAACTGAACAGAACTGTGATCAGATCAAAACTTAGCAGATCCTGGGGGAGAGGATTTTCCTTTTTCTTTCTTCTTTCTTTCTTATTTTTACCATCTTCTAGAAAAACAAACAGATGAATGACCCAAAGAATGGGGAAATATCATTCCACCAGAATTGCTGTCAGTAAAAAATACACATGAGGCTAGGGAGCTGCCTTGACTGCAGCTTTCCACTACCTGAAGGGGGACAGTAAGAAAGATGGGGATAAAGATTTTAGCTGTCCTGTTGCAACAGGACAAGGGATAATGATTTTAAACTAAAAGGGGATAGATTTAGGCTAGAGATAAGGAAGAAAAATTACTGTGAGGGTGTTGAGGCCCTGGTACAGGCTGCCCAGAGAAGCTGTGGCAGCCCCATCCCTGGAAGTGTCCAAAATCAGGTTGGACAGGACTTGGAGCAACCTGGTCTTGTAGAAGATGTCCCTGCTCGTTGCTGGGGTTTGGATTAGATGACCTTTAAAGGTCTCTTCCAGTCCAAACTATTCTATGATTCCATGATTCTATCTTTGGGGGGTCTCTTGGGAACAAGGATTTCATTCCTACTTTCTCTGTTATGCAGAAAGCAAAACACAATGTAATACAGTATTGTCAGCTCCAATCAGGATCTATGGCAACAACTGTGAAAATAGACAAGTCTTATTCTGCTCTGATTTCTTAGATTCCTGTTGACATTTGCAATGCTGTGTTTTGGAACAAAATTACTGAGAAGAAAAATTGAATATTTTGCTCATATTATGTTTGGTTTTTTTTCCCCACACCAGCACTCAGAATTGAATACCATTAATGTTCTTGTAAGAATTCTACAGTCATACATATTCCAAAACAAGTTTCTGTAATCCTGAGGTCAGAATTTTCAATTTTGCAACCTGAGGTCAGAATTTTCAATTTTGCAAGGTGGTGTGGCTGCATCTAGTGGCAGTTCATTTGAACTGCAGCCCTCTGTTTGCTGCAGCTGATGCTTCAGTTTGGATGTGCAGATACATAAGCATGTATACACACACACATTTCTGTCTGCATATATATCTCTATAAAAGTGAGGCTTTTTAGCATGTTGTCACACATAGCTGCAGTCATTCATTCTGAATTAATTCTTATTGTTTGAAAAATGTAGGAGATTTAGTTTCATCAAATAGTCTCAGCAACAGGAACATGGTGACATTTCTCTTCTGGGACTGATTGGAGGAACAGAAATCATTTCACATGGTTTGGTCGTGGTTGCTAAATCTACCAGGGAGTGAAAAGAGCTGTTTTGAAGTAGTTTAATAATATACATAAAGCATGTAAATGTGAAGCTCATGCAAAACCAAGAAGGCTGAGAAGAATTAAAATAAATTCCAAATGATTGCATATAGTTCTTTGTCAGAATTGGTCAGAGTACCTGTATTTTCTGAAAAGGAGAAAGGGATATGGGTTTTCCAGGTATAAGATGTGAACAGTTTATCTATTTAGCAGAGCTTTCAAGACCCACAGACATTTTGTTTCTAGTACAGTTGTTCACCTTAGGTTTTTGTAGTAGTGTCATGGGAACCCTGGTTTAGTTAATTAACAAAAACAAGGCAAGAGAGATTGAAGGCAAGAGTCAGGTGGCTTTTCCTGGTGTTTTTTTTTTTTTAAATGGAAATAGTCATAGAAGTATGATAATGTTTTTTTCCTTTTTAATCTCTTTCTGGGGGAAAATATTCTCCCAATTTCTCCAGAGGCTGAAGTGGGCTCTTGTATGGACAAGACTCCAACCAGTAAACTCAGACAATCGGATATGGAACAGATGAATAAGGTACAGTCATTAATATACCATCTTATGACCTTGTTTTCCATTGGTGGCCTTTTCCCTTTTGAGTGGAGAGGTTTAAATATGAGAAGTTTCCACAGGTGTGTTTTACTACTGTCCCCTCTATCTATGTAGGTAGTCACAGCTATATTATATATATATACATGCACACTTATAAATGACATTTATAGCTAATTTACACAGCTGTAGTAGTTTGAGAGGCTAAAGAATGCAGAATAGTTTTAATAAAATGCTTTAGCTCCATCCTTACTGAGATAAGGGAGCTGTAACCAAGCAGGTGTACAGCGAATTCCAAGGTTTGCATATGGAATAGCTTTCTGAACTCCACTTGTGGTCTTTTCTGTGCAGGAGCTTGAGTGTGAGTTTAGAATGAATAAGCCAAACTCTTTATGGTCCTAATTATTTTGTCTCACTGCTGAGCTGCAGATCTGGCTGTGTTTAGCTTTTTGTAGCAGTGAGGCCTAAAACCGGCAGTGAGGTTTAAGTGAAGCCTAAGCCGTGTATCTGAGAAAACAAATCACAGGAATGAAGCTTTTTCAATTAATAAAGAAAAAGGAGAGACTAGTGGAAGCAAAACAGAGAGCTGCAGGGGTTGTTTCCCCAGCACATTTTGGTTGCCACACAATTAAATCAGTTTGTTTCCTTCAGCCCTGAGTGTCCCAGGGGAGCTGTGAGGCTCCGGCCCCTGTGGTGCACGCTCTTGTTGTGTGCTGTGGCCACGGCTTCAGAGCCCACCCAGCCAGATCAAGGCTCCCTGTGCTACCAGTTTTCCTTCTGCTGACACTTCTGGGAAGGCAGGCAGAGCAGCAGGAATGAAGCTGTTCTGTAAAAAAATACAGCTGAGTTTCTTGCCTCGCACCTTTATGGCGGCCATGGCCGAGAGAGGTCTTTGATATTAGGATCAAGTCACTGTTTATTTTGTCTGTGTATAATTTGCTGTTCCTTCTGTGTGGGCTCTAATTTCAGGGTGTTGACTGCTTTCCTGGGGTTGGGCAAGAGGCAGGAGATGCCACAGAGAAAAAAGATGGCACAAAAGCGGCAAGGACCCTAAACTCACAAGGTCCTGAAGAGGAGGACCTGGAGCAAGGTGAAGGCAATGCTCAGCCACATAAAGGACTCAGGAAAAGAGCAGGTCTTGGGGACTTAGTTGGAGACAAGGCCACCAAACAATTTAAAACTGCACCATAATTGCTGTTTCAGAAATCAGCAAAATTCAATATGCTCTTAAAAATTGTAATTGACACTTACTAACTTGTAACAAAGGAGAAATTTCTTCAGGTATGATGACATTTCTTTGCAGCACACCTTCTTCATTTTGTGTTTTGTTTTAAATAAAGCTTTTGTTTACTAAGTGTCCTTTTCTTTTTCTTCTCACCAAGTAATTAAGTAGTAGCTGAGCCTACTTATTTCCCTGCTCTGAGAAGATTTTATTTGATTGCATGAGGTGTCCAAAAGGGAATAATTGGAGGGCTTTTAGGTACTGATGTAAGAAGATATTTCTATGGAAACCACATCCTGCATTATGGAAGAGATATACCACAACACACGTTGGTATCAGAATGACAGTTGTAACCTTCCTTTCAGAGCAAACAATTGATCTTGAATTGATTTCATTTGGGCTTTTCTAGCAGAAAAATCTGCCTTAAACCCTGTGGTGGACAGGATGGCACACAAAGGCCATTCATGCAGAAAAAGTTTGGTGCAGAGAAGAAGAGTGAACAAGCTACAGGCATTAAACTGCCTTTCAGTTCAGGCACTGTGATAATTCTGTGTGCAAGCTCAGGGTGGAGAACTTCATGTAGATTCCATATTGCATATTTTATTTCCTGTAGGCTCTTTCCTTGTTTTGCATTCAGTTAATTTGGAGATACAACATACTTCACTAGATTACCATGCTGTGGCTTGGTAAAGAAATTTTGCTCTTTTACCACAGGCTGGGTCTGTGTTAGAATATTTTAATATTTTTTTCCTTGGGGAATTTCAAAATCCTTCATGTCATGTTAATGAATTACAGGTGAAACTCATAAGGATCAGATCTTCAGTCCAGTGGCAGAGAAGGCTTTGCAAAGAGGTGAACAGCAGGAGGGTCCTGATAATCCTGAACAGATCCAGAAGCCTGTAATTCTTAAGTGGCTGCCTTGGAACAAGGAGAGGTAGTTGTTTCTCTCCAGAAACTAATCCAGCATTTCCAGGGAGACAGTTCTGTAGGCAGGCATTGTAGGTACACTGTAGAGATGTATATTTTTTTTCCCTGTACTGCATAATTGCTCACACATAGCCCCATCACCCTGTTTTTGTTTAAGGTTGTGATTTAATGCAGCATTTATTCATGTATCCAAGTAACTCCTTCCCTGTTGAGCTGCTCTGTAAACCATATGCCTGAGACACAGTGAAATCAGACCTTCCAAAGCATCTCTTAAAAAAAAATAAAAGAAATGCTATAATTGGAGCTTACAAGTTTTTGCCAAGAGAATTAAAACACTGGATCGTGTGCCAGCCTTAATCATGTTGCTATGGTTCTCTTGTTGCAAAGAAAGTGCATTTAGGACTAACTTTAAAATCAGTTGATCATAGGGTTGTTGAAAAGTCACCAGGAGTGTGCTGTGAAGACTGCTAGAAACTCCATGTCCTCTTGTGAAACAGCCTTTATTCTTGTTAAAATTATGGTTAAATACATACTTTAAAAAAAATACAAATTTGTGAAGAGTTGCAATACCAGTTGCTTTGAAATATGATAGAAAATTATTATATCTCTGCTCATGAAAGCTCATCTGTACTTGCAGTGGCCTGGGAAACTGAACTCATGTCCAGTTTGCACATTATATTATAATGGCAGAGTAAGGAAAGCTGTGGTTGTTCCAGCAAGTGAGGAACGTTAAGAATTTTAATCTGAATTAAGTCTTTCAACAAAATTTTATCTAAGAAGGCCCCAGGAAACTCTACATGAATTTATATGAGGATAAAGGAGAAATATAAGTTACTGTCTGGAATGGGCAGATGAGCAATTAGATTAAATTCATTCTATATCTGGAGACTCTTTTAGTTAGAGGATAAAACCATCAATTTTTCAAAATCCCCAAAATGAGTATGTTTCTCACCTATTAGTCAGTGATCCACGGCTATATTAACAACCACTACTGGCTGTTCTCACAGAAACGTTGCTTCTTTCCTCTGTGTGTGAATCTCCTTCCTTGATTTTGTTTAGGTTTTTGTTTTCTAAGTATCTCTTTGTGTTCTAAGAATCAAAAATTCTCATGGTGACAACAGAAGTAAGTAAAGGTGCATTTGCTGAGGTTGTGGTGGCAGGTGCTTGGTTCTCTCTAATCAAAGAGACCATCCTTCTCATCAAAACTTGTGACAATTACAGCCAGAAATTCTGAGGTCCTACTTAACTGTACTAAATTCCAGGGCTACAAGTTCCAGGAGGGCAGAGGTTTGTTCCATTTTGTTTCAGAAATGCTGATTTACAGAACAATTAGTCCAAATATTGATTTTGTCGTCCCTCCCCTTTTTTTTTGGTTATATTAGTGCTTTAAGGTATCTGATTAATGCAGAAGCTTGGACCTGCAACTCATTCTTAGCAGTCTGAAGCTCTGCTTAATGAGATCAGAAGAATCCTAGGAGGGTCTGAAGCAGAAACAAAGCCAATATTTTCACTGTCCTAATAGAACAGAGTAGAAAAAACACACCCAACAGCGCAAACACATTTTTTTTTCTCTCAGTGGAAGATCTTTCATTTAAAACAAATCTGCATTTACTTAGGGGGTAGGATGGTTTCAGGGTGCTGAAAAAGTTGGCAAAGGGTTGAAAGAGCATGCCAGTTTTTGGAGGGAAGTTTTCAAAAGCTGGGATTTAATCTCTGAATCTGCACTTTGGTCATGATGAGACAATGGTGATGGTTCTGCTCAGGAGATGAGGAGGTGAGTGTGTCTGTGAGAGAGGGGTGGCAGATCTGCTGAGAGGGAGTCTGTGTTTATGGTTCTTACAAGCAAAGACACTGAACTCTGGCCTGCAAATAAGATGTTAAACATCAAAATCAGTGTTAGCAGTCATCTGGTGGGTGTGTGCCAACTGAAAAAAGGATTTGATTTGCTCTGAAGACAAGTAAACATATGGATTTTAAGGCTAGAAATTTCATTACGGTAATCTGTCATGTTCCACATAATGTAAGCCAGACAATTTCGTGCATGGTTGCTGTGTCAAAAAATCATTGGTTTTGGTTGAAACAACCCGTTTTTTAGAGGGATTGTTTTGATTTGGCAGTTTTGATTTTCAGATGTTGGGCAGTGGGAAATCTGCCACGTTTGTTGGCAAGTTGTTCTAAAGTTTTGTCTTTACAAGTGCATACAGTTTCTTGAGTCTGAATTAATTTTGTTTCAGCCTCCTGTGATGGATTTTGGTTTTCTGTTTAACACTGAGCTGTGGCTCTGGTACTGTCATGATGCTTTCAAATGTGGGGATGGAGACCTTGTGGTCCGTCATGACATCAGTGAACAGCACTGGTTTGGTTTTGCATCTGCCTCTGTGAGGCAGCTTTTCCTGACCTTGCTGCATTCTTCTTGTCCTTTCAGATAGATTTCCAGTTTTTCAAATTCCTTTTAGAGGCTGAAACATCATCAGAGCCCCTGTCCTGGTCCTGGTCACGCTGAGCGATGGAGGCTGCCGTGACCTGTGGTTGTAAATCATCACGGAATTCTCTTGTGCTTTTGGATGACCGTGCCCTGTAAAACTTAACCAATCTGTTTTGGTGTCTGGTTTGTGATATCTGCGCTGAAAACGCAACTTTTGCAGCGTCACCTGTCTCAGTACCACGAGATGGCACCATTACACAGCGTAACTTTGTCGTCATCTCTCGGGGCTGGAGACCGTGCTGGGGTTTAAATACATCCCAGGCTGGCTTGGTGTCCTCGAGAAGGAGGATGGGGACCTGGTAAAGCTTGTCTTGTGTTTGTCATTCAGGCTCATTGTCTGTGGAGTTTGTCTCCAGTGAGCTTCGGGATGATTTTTTCAAATTTTTGTGAAGTCAAGGTGAGGTCAGAGTAGCACAAAATGCAAATTGCACCCAGATTTTGCCCCTTTGCACTCTTGTCTCATCAGGAGCTCTGGGTGTGACTTCCCGTGTTGTATCTCATTGTTTCCCAGCAGGTGATTCTGGCTCTGTTGTGCAAAATTTTTAGGTGCTTGGGAATAGAAATTAACACTCAATAACCACTTTTGACTTGTATGACTTGATTCTGAGAAGTGAGCCATCTAAAAGTCTGCCAAACAAGTGGGTCCCAAAGTAAAAAAGAATCAGGGATGCTCAGATTCACATTTTAGTGTCCTTTCCTATGGATTAAGAAGGGAGGGAACAGTGTAAACTTCTTCTACCTGGATACTTCTTGACATTTGCATATTAAGGATGTTGCAGAAAAAGGGGAAAGTAAGGTGTCCAAATTGAATTTCTCCTTTGTCAACTTTATTGCTCGACTGCATAAGCAAAGAATGCATCCAGCTGTAGTTCATTGTTTGTTACTGGCTTAGGCCTTTCTTTATGTATTTCTTGTTGCAGATGAGCTTGCAATAAAATTTAAGTACATGGGAAACAAAATTAGGAGTTTGTAATTAGCCTGCTTTACTATTTGTTTCTTGCAGTCCAGCTTGATGGTCAAGTCCCAGTTTAATCTCCTCTATTTGCATTAGGCTTTATTGACTTTTTCTATTTTGAAGGTTGGTATTTTTTTTTTTGGTGGTGTTTTTTTAAGAAGTCTTTTTGGTTTTAATTTAAACTGAAGGCTCCATTTTTGGAAGATCAATAAACTCCATCTGGAAGAATTCTTTTCTCTAAGCCACCTGACACTTAGATGAAGCTTGACTTTTTCCTTTTTTCTTTTTTGTTTTTTTGCATTCTCAGGGAGGAGATCAGAGGTTGCATTCACCATGATGAGAGTATTTGGGGATGTTGGCATTCATTCACCAACGTTTGATTTGTAAATTAATAGCTCAGCCTCTCTGGACTGTGGTATGTTAAAGGTCAGTGACCATGAGAGGAGAAACACTTCAGAGCTGTGTGTGCCCTCTGGTCAGCACAGTGGCCTTGGCTTAATGGCTTTAATTTCATGCTGCTTTTAAAAGATACAGATGTGCAGCATACCTTCAATCCTCCTACCTGGAACCAGTAATCCTGTCCCAGCTTTCTGCAAGGAGTGGGGAGGGAGGACACAAAACCCCCTCCTAAAAGGATTAGTTGAACTGGCTAATTTTCTGAGTTTCTCCTTGCTTGGCATGTCACCTCTCGTCCAAGCCTTTGATAAGTATCTTAACCAAGATGCCTTTTGGTAAATGCTGTCTTCAAGCCTCATGATATAAAAGAGCCTTCTGATTCCCCCACCCTTTCCAGATCTTGGGGCTGGTTCAATCTTTTTTAAAGCTATTTCTCTTGTGCTGCATGCAGAGCCCATCTGCTGTAATACAGACTGAAATGCTGCTTTTATCCTTGTTTGCGTAGAAGGTTGATGGGTAAATCAATTGGAGTGAAAGACGCATTGTGCCTCTTTGCTCTATGTCACAAGCACAAATATCTTCCTTTTAAAGTGTCTCTTGGTAGAAGCCAAAGCCTTTGGCACAAGCCACCTCTGCTAGTTTGACCCCTTTTGTGCATCTGGGATGGAGAAGCAGCTCTGAGAAGCACAGAACAAAACCAGCAAAATGCCGAGAGAAAAGGTCAAGAAGGGGTCTTGCTCCCTGTAGACATCAGAAGTTTCTGCAAGATGATATTTAGCATGTCCTGCCTGAACAGTTAAGGCATCAAAGACACGAGCACTTCGATAGGTAATATCCTCATGAGTTGTCAAATAGATTGCAAGGCACGTTGCTCTGCCATGCTGGGCATGGGAGGGAGGGACCTTATGTCTTTCTAGTCATTGAGGTAACTGAGACTGAGAGCTTCAGAGAGCCTTTGCTTCCACAGATGGATATTCCATGCTGTGCTCTGTCCTTGCCTGGCTTTTGACTTACAGGCCTGAGCTCACAGAGTGGTGCTGTGGGCCTGTAGAGGAAGGGGAAGGCAGGTTTCTACCAAAGACAGAGCTGACATCAGTTCCCAGCAATAGAAGTGCTTGATTTTTGCCTCTGTATTTTTGCCTGGTTGCAGCCTTGCAGTGACTTACTCTCAGACCAGTCATTCTCTTTGATGCAGTGTAATTACAGTGGCAGAGATGATTCCAGCAATGGGATCTGGAGGGGAGGTAACATGTATGTGGATAGTTCTCTCAACACAGCAGGGTCAGGATAACCAATATTGCCTGTCCTAGTCAAGGGAAAAGGTCATTGGTATTAGAAGTCTAGGAGGCAGAGAGCATCCTATTGCTCAGGACCTGGAAATGCAGGGAAATAAAACCCTGGCAGCTTTGATACTGGATTATTCCCTGTATTTATGGCAGTGGATTGGTGTGACTCAGATCAGAAAGAATCCTCTCTGCCAAATCCCGTGGCTGAACCCCTGCCCAGGACAGTGAGCTTGTATGGTGGGGTCATGGGCTGAGTTCTGTTCTTCACTGTTACAGATTTTTCACAGCCCCCTGGTTTTGTCTGCAGTTTTTGCTGCCCAGGCACAGTTGTGCTGTCCTCCCTTGTATCCTGCCCAGGAGTTACACAGATCCTTAGAGCAGGCTGCTCTCCCTCACAGAACCCTACAATCGATTCAAAACTACTTACCTGGGATTCACTTGTCCTAAAAAATAAACATGGACAGCCAGCTTTTATATATAAAGCCTGAAAAAAAGAAAGAAAACAAGGAAGCACAGAAGAGAACCCAGCTGATACAGGGACACACAGTATAGTGCCAGTTTGGCTAAAGTCTTTTCCTAAATGCTGGAACTCATCCAGGGTGAAAGTCACAGTGTTGCTGCTTTCTGATGCTGACCTTGCTTGTTCAGCAGCCGTAGCAGGGCGCATCAGTCCTGCTTGATCCCAGCCTCTGGGTAGTTTGAGCCCCACCATGTCCTGGCAGTGGATATTCCTGGGAGCCAGCATCCCACACCACTGCTGAGGGAGCAGTTTGAACCCAGGGATGCCCAGGCTACAGTGAGTGGCCATATCATAGCACCACTTGTTGAGAAATACCAGTTGAATCTGTGGCTTCTGGTGCTGAAGAGTGAACTGTTTGGGAGGCAAAATTAGCCAGGGTATATTTTAATTGTATTTATTAAATTCCTTTAAAGCTTCCAAGTCATTTGCTAAGGCGCGGGTGAGAGCTTTAGTGAGATGGTAGGTTAAGGAAGAGAATGAGATTGTTGGCTTGGAAAAAAGGGGGCGAGGAATTACAATGCCTTTGTATAAGTCTCTTTCTGCATCAAACTGTAGTTTTTGACCTTCCTAATTAATATTGTTGTTTTTCTTCTTACTGCAGTGCAAGCGGTCCCAGGTTGACCTGTTGGTTTACAAGATAAAAGGGGTTAACTCATCAGAATGGAGATCCCCTCTATTGGCTTATCCAAATCTTTACTAAAAGTGTGATATCCATGAACACAAATAGAAAAATGCATCCAAGAATTATGTATGTGGGAGTTTAAAGGAGGGAGTGAAAAAAGGAAAAAAGTCCGTGTTGCTTTGAGGTTATGTTAAAAACTGAAACTGAATAGGTCAATACCCCTTAAGCTTTTTGGTCTTTAATTCTCTTAATGGTATGGCAGAAATCGTTAATTGTATTATTAAAAAAGCTTTGAAGACTGTATTAATGTAATGTGACCTCGGATCAGTCAAGATCACATTTTCATTATGATTAAAAGATTCCTTGTCCTGAAACATTGATCTCATCTCCAGCTGGCTGTGTCAGCCTGAGAGGGGCTGGCTGCACGGCAGGGCAGTAGATGGCAATATTGCATTTCATTCTGCAGCTGCTCTGCGAGAAATGCTCACCTCAGAAAGGGGCCATGAACTTTTCCCCTCAGCTTCCAAGAGCACGTTTGCACTTACAGACTGCATTAAGTATTCCAGAAGGGAAATAATTAAAAATTCCATTTTGAACCCAAATTTCTTTAGTGACTGGAGTCAAGTGCCTGAGCTACAAACTGCAGGACCCAACCAGTCCTGATCCTGCTTGTCAGCTCTGAGAATGGGCATTTGCATGTTAGGGATCATCAGCACTGTCTGTCCTGTGGCAGGGATTCGATGAGGCAGTATCTGACCCCTGGAAGTGACATCTCCCACTTGGCTACTGTCATTTGTAAAGGTTTCTGGTAATTTTTCAACCTTTTAATTTATTTATTTATTTATTTGTGATTCATTCTCCTTTTTGGTGAATTTCACACCTTTGCAGTGAATTTTTCACCTTTGCATCAAGGGAGTGAAAGCTGAATCAACTCGTTGATTTTATATCATAATTGGGGAAGGTCAGAGAGGTTTGTAGCGCACATGTTGTTTTCCTTTCAGCTGTAATATTTGGCCAGACCTTATAGCAGGTCCTGGAGAGGAAGAGAAGAGCCACTTAGCAAAGAGCCAGGGCTGGGGAGGGTGTGTGTTGCAGGGTCTCACACTGGCTGTGCTGTGCCCTAATGTGCTGTGCCGCTGAGTAGGCGGACAAGGATTTCAGAGCGCGGGTGACATCTGGGGTCAGGGATTTATGGAAATGAAATCTGCTGTGGCAGCTCCAAGGTATGGTGTATGTAAAGTGCTACTCCTCCCCTGTCCCGTGGGCATATGCCATGTGTCTCCACAGTCCTGGGAGGTACCAAGGTAATTGCCTTAAAACTCCTGGCCCTGCAGGGTGTAGCAGGATGCTGGTGCTTACACCGAGTGATGGGAAGCAGAGGGGGGTGTGCTGGCTGGTGTTAAAGCCTCAGTGCTGCTGACTTTTCTATAAATAACTGCTGTCTGCTGTAATTGGTCCTATCACAGCCCATGGTGATCTTTTATATTATTGCAGGCTGCTGGAAAACTCCTGGAGGCGTAAAATAGATACCGGGAAGTTCCTGCACCCAGCACTGCTTTTCCCCATGCAGCACAACAGGCTAGAACAGAAATAGTGTTTATCAGGAGCTGATGAAGAATTTTCTGCAGCAGGAAGGATGAAAAAAAGAAAAAAAAAAGAGATTGCACCTCTAAAATGATAGCAGCAGGTCATCTCTCCTGCAGGATATTGCTGGGTCTGTTGGAAAGAGAGAATCTTCGTAGGGCTTCTAGTGTGGAACTGAATGGGTATTATTATTTGTCTGCAACTTAGGGGTATTTTTCAGCTCTCCATAAAATAACAGTGTCTTGCAAGAGATTGAAAACTAGAGAAAAATGTCAGTAGTTGACTTGTGTAGTGTGTGTGTTTAAAATGTGTAGTGCGTTCTATCCTGAAGGATTCAGAAACCTTTATAGACCGGGAATGCTCTGTGCCACCCTCCCTTAAATTCAGCCAGCTGTATTTGATGTGAAGCACAACACTGAGGTGAAGCTGCCCAGCACCAGGAATTGATGTTTTTATTAAGGGAGGGCAGGAAATGGTTTGAGTGGAAAGGGCTGAATTGCCAGGCTCAGCAGTGACCAGTTGAAAGAGCAAGAGGCTCTAAGGCCATCAGGTGAATGTAGATTGTGTGTTCCCCACTCTAACTTGATTTCCACCTCTGTCTTAATCAGTTTTTCCCTCAACAACAGTGTAGTACCCTGTGTGCATTAGAAAATTTATGCTTCACTGGCCTAATAGAAACTTTGCTCATGTCGGCAAAGAGTTTATTAGAACTGAAATCTTTCCAGGGTTGCACAGAAGCTGGCACGGAGAACAGGACTGTGGAGGGACTTGTCAACAGCCTCTCAATTGACTTTTGCTGACTGATCCTTCAAGACTAGATGTTATTGTAGGGCATTTAATGTAAGAAAGGATTGTTGTGAGGTCTTAACTTCTGTCCTGGTTATTTGCTGTTGGTGGGAGCTCCTTGGTTCCAGCAGTTTGGTTCTTTGTGTTGTGGGAGTAGCATTGAAAGTCCACATAGCTTTGTGTCAGAAATGTTTTTTCCTTGAAGATTTGCCAAGAAAGTGTCAATGTGACGGAAGCAGGGCAAAAATTCTACAGGGAAGAGAGCAGCAGGATGCCTTCTGTGGCTCCAGACAGCTCCACCAAGTGAGTCCTTGGGCCTGGCTTGAAAGCAAGCTGCATTGCTGCTGTAAGAAGGCATTGTTGATGGAAAAGTCTCAGCTATTCTGTTTGGATACTGAAGTCTCCAAAGCCCTGGGGAATCACCCTTGTGCAGCAGAGCCCCTCAGTAACATCAGGCTAGGCCAGGACTTACACCTGCTGCTCTTCAGCCTCACTGTCAGCCCTGCTGTGTGACAGTATCAGTTTTTGTGGGTGAAAATGCATACCCAGAGCCTGATTCAGACCACTTGGTCATGCTTAACTTTCCTTGGTTTCCCTTCTTCCAGCCACGATTTAATTGCTCTCTACAGAGAGTCATCTCAGTTGTTCCTTGTGGTCATGGCTGTATTTATCTCAGGTGTCTTCATGAGCAGCCTGCATGTGGCCTATGTGTATGGATTGATCTTAAAATACTGCATTATTAATTTAATAGCTAAAAAGCCAAACAAAATAGAAAAATCACAGAGGCAATTGGCAATTGATAGAATACTCTGGAGAAACTGGAGGAAAATCTTTAGTGATACCTGAAAATTCAGATGGAGAATTTCAGATGGTTGCCTTAATTTGAACAACACATGGATAGGAGTTCAGCACTCAGAGTCCTCAAACTAAAAGTGAACAATGTTTAGTGGAGACAACACACATTCAGAAACAGCAAAGTGAATGGTGAGAAGAAGGAAAACTCTGGGAGTGTAAAATCCCGGCTAAAAACAACTCTGCAGTCAAGGAAATGAACACATCTGGCTCCTTGGGTCCCCGCAGTGATCATGAGTGACCATTCCATGCTGGGAGAAGGCAATGAAACTAAGAGTTACACCTGGAGAAGACTCTGGTCTGCAAACTGCAGTACAAAAGCTTTTCTCACTGCCTGCTTTTGAGGACTGTGCACCAGGAAAGAGCCCCTCCAACCCAGTTGTCTGAAGGCAAACTGGTGCTTTCCATGGTGCTCTGTGCACCCCTGGCACCTTGCAGAAAGATAAAGGTAAGCTGGTGAGACACCTTCGGCCTTTTCCTCTTATTCTAGCAGTTATTTCTCCTTCAGATGACTTGTTCTCACTACAAGGAACTAAATTCATGAGGGAAGAGGAGGCTCAGCTTTTAAGATTGTTGGTGTGGAGTTAGGTTTTTGTTGTACTAACTGTTTTTTGTGGTTTTTTTTTTCTCCAAGTCCTCAGGTTCCAGAGAAAAATATGAACAAACCCCTCTGACACCAGTTTTCACCATGACAGTAATTTGAGTGGAAACAGCTTTGCCAGCAAATAAATAAATAAATATTATATGAAAAGCTTTGGATGGAGCTGCCATGTTCATTCTTGTTTCTAGAGCCCCCACAGGCCATGTCACATATGTGGGTCATGGGGTCTATTGATTATGTGTCAGACCCTTAGGTGTCAGTAATCAATAACACTAACCTGCAGAAAATGCAGCAGAGGTTTGCTAAACCAACTCTTCACATTGTTCTTTTTCTTGTATTTAAGTTTTCTCACTAACAATAACAGAATTCACAGCAGCAAAGGCAGGGCAGACAAAAACCTCATTTGGCTGCCAACTCATTTGCTGTCCGTTTTCATCTGGTTCTGCATGGTTCTTGGTGAGAAGGCAGGATGAGGAGGGGCAAGACAGGAAAGGGTATTTCCAATTGAATGGCTTCTGAGAAGTAGAAATGAAAGTGATTGAGTCGGGAGGACCTAAACATTTTGACCCCGACAGCTTATTAATATTTAACAAGGTGCCAGATTTTTCTTTGACACTGGAAATTGTTGCGACTGTCTGTCTCCGTCAGGCTGAGTCTGCTTTCTCAGTCCACCATATCTAATGTACCTGCTTCCAGCCATGAATAGTCCTTATTCACAAATGCTTGCCTTTATTTGCTTTTTCTGAGAATAAAGAAGGTAGCTTGGCAGATTAAGTTGTGAATTTTTTTTTTTTCATTCAAACTTCATATCTCTGTATGTTCTCAATGGGTCACCGAGCAGACTGTGGTTTTCTTGTGTTGATTGTGGTTTTTAGAATCATTCCTCAAATAACTTTTAACAAAACATTTATTTGCCTTTTTCGTTTGCAGATTGTCCATTCACTGTGACAGTTACATCTTTTAAATGCAAGCAGCTCTGATGAGATAAATACAACAATTTGGAATTCAGATTCTTACTTTTATTTGAATTAATGCAATTTTTCAGGATGGTTTATGAAATGGGGATCCTGTTGGGGGTGGGAGAAAAGTCTATGCCATAAAGATAATGCAGCATCGAACGAGCAATACTCAATAGAGCAGATGAAGAGTAGAAGAAAAAAAAATGTTTATGTATTATTTAGGTGGTCTGCATCCCCACTCTTTTGGTGCCTGTCTCTGTCTCTATGCATTGTCTAGGTGAATTAGCTGCCTAATGTGGATGTGCAGACCTAAATGGTTTTGCCAAGGTCACACAGAATGTCCATGACAGAGCTGGATATTGACCTGGTCTTTCGTTTTGCCTTTAAAAAAAACAAACAAAAAACCAAACCAAAAAAACCCCCTGAAAACCCACCAAAAAAAAAAAAGACTTTAAAACATCCATGCATCCATAAGCATTTATTATTCTCTACTCCAAATTAAATTTTTTTAAAAAAAGCCCCTTTGCTAAAGAGTTAGCTTAGTGTAAAATTGAGAGAGGATCCCCAGACCAGAGCTGATTGGTTTGGCTTTAGGAATTTCCAGGCAAGACTATGAGTTATCAATGCTATTTTTGTGAATCCTCCACAACGTGGGTGTAAATTTTGAGATCTCAATAAGTATTTGGGGTTTTCTCTTGGTGATGCTTGTCTGTCTACTTTGGTAATGTTTTCATTGCACCCCAAGATTGATGTCAAGGAACTTCTGTCTTTTTGGCTTGTTTGAAGAGTAGCCCAGAATATATTTTAAAATTTTATTTTTTTTTTTATTGCTCCAGCTGCTCTGTTAAGTCTGATTCTGATAATTCATCTGTTCCCCTTAATAGAACTAGGCAAACATTTGGTGATTTGAGTTTACAATGTGTATTTATGCCTTGCCATTGGGGAATCAGCTTCCATTTTTGCATTTAGAAAGTTTTAAAATGAAACCTGAAAATATTTTCCCTCTCTTTACAATGTTTAAATTGCAAAGCACCCTGTTGCTGCCTTGAGCTTTCTGCACTGGGCATAATCAGTCATTTCCATGATAATCCACTTACAACTGTGCTCAATTACCCACTTGGGCTGTGAGTTGCCAAGTATTTGCCTACTTGCAGAGGATAAAATCCATTTGTAAAAAAAATGGGTAAAAAGTGAATGCCAGGATGGGGTAAACCTGGAGGGAAGGATTACCAGGGGAGGGGGAACACTTGGGGTTGAGAACAGAGGCACTGGAGGAGAGAGAAGAAACGTGGTAAATGCTGAAAAGGCAGAGAATCATTACAGGTTTAAAAAAAAATAAATAGGAAATACGAAAACAATGTGACTCGATGGATGAGGTGTGGTCTAGCAGATGGAGGAAGGGATTTATGCTCAGCTTTGCACTTGAACTTCTGGATGACCGTGGACCATCTGTATCACCTCCTTGTCCTCAGCTTCACCCTCTGGAAAATGGGTCCTGTGGTACTTCCCCTCCTCTGAGGTGCGTGGATGAGAAGGGCTGGGCAGGAGCTGCAGGAGCACTGGGTATCCTGATTTATTGCTTTTCCTTTGCTAAGCCAGCATTTAGCCAATGGCACTCTGCTCTTTCGTGTGCAGGAGAGCTAGAAGCCTAAAGAAAGAAAACCACGCTGCTCCTCAGCTCTGTTTCGGGAAAGGAGGGAGGCTTTTAATTATTTAAGCATCTCCTTTTCATGTTGCTTCTGGTTTTTGAATCGTTATCATTATAGTTGTTAAGGTTATAGGCTCTACATAAATCATTTAAATAATAAATAAGTCATATCGTTAAGTAATACACTGATATTATTTATGGCTGTAGGGAGAGGGTAAGAATACTGTGGGTAACATCGTGTTTAAAATGAAAAGGAGCCTTTATGAAGCTCCTTTCAAATACTGCCTTTTGGAATTATGGCATTAGCTTTTGGAAATGGTCCTGGCAAGTGGATTTGGATGTCCCATCCCTGGAAGTGTTCAAGGCTGGGTTGGATGGGGTTTTGAGCAACCTGGTGTAGTGAGTTGCATCCCGGCCCATGGCAGAGGGTTGGCACTAGGTTATCTTCCAACCCAAACCATTCTATGATTCCATGATTTGCTCTGAAAGAATTAGCACCAAATTGTCTCAGATCCTCTCTCCCTCAGTAAAACCAGAACTAGTCATTTGAAACTGGAATATATATGTATATTTATAATATGTAAACAAAGTTAGGAAGTTGTCACTTGAAAATCTTATTTATGAAGTGAAAAATCAATTTAATTTTTAATATATTGTAGTTTGAGAGTGTTCTCTCAAAGATACTTTACTTTTTCTCTGATATTTTGTTCATCTGGTTATTTCTTCTTGGCTGAATTTTCCACACAATTTAAGTGTTTGAAAGAAAAAAATTGTCCCAGCTAGTCTTCCTTGTGGCTCATCATTTTCAAGTGTCTGGGAACACATCAGTTCTGTAATTTGGTAAAAATAAGCAAGACAGTTGTGGAAGAATTATCAGTGGGTGATGAGAAGGATAATTTTAATAATAATTATGTTTCTGTGCAGGGTGATAAGGCTTACTTTCCCCTGAGGAGTGTAGTTTGTCACTGGCGTGTCCTATCTGAAGAGTGTATATAAACACAATTTCGTGGTCTCTGCTTTTGAATTACCTTGATAGACCTGGATGCAATGGGGTGGAAAACCAGAAGTTTCTTTTGCCTTGGGGCAGGATCCACCCAACTCTTTGCCAGTGAGAAATGCCATCGAGTCTGCAGGACCAACACTGGGAACTTGCTGCTGTCCTTGGTGCACAACCCCAGCTGGGACAACTCCCTGCACTGACAGGCAGAGGTTCAGGGCACAAAAGCAGTAAGTGCATTTAGCCAGCACTTTCTGATCCCTCACCCAGCCCCACCAATCACTGATGCAGCTTCCTCCTGCTTGTTCTAAATTGGCTTTAATTTTCCTTTAAATAATTCTTAAGTGTGGCTTTTTCAGTACAAGACTGGGAACTATGACTAATTATAAAATCATTACGTGATTAAACTCAATTAACTTCAAATAACCCTTGAAATTTGCTTAATGTCAGCCCTTGGCCCTGCTTGAACCAATAAATATTGCTCACCTTTTGTAATGGGGATGAAAAGAGGTGGCTGCAGAGCAGGATTGTTGGGAGTCAGAGAACAGCCTTACAGGACTGGGTTAAACTGGTCCCACAGAATGGAACACTGCCACACAGAGAAGGGGGACAGGATCTTCTGCTCCTAACAAGGATGTTTTTTTCCCCCAATATTTTTCTCTCAAGTGATAAAGCTTTGAAGATTCCATTCAGCCCTTCCATTGAATGGTCCCAATCTGCTTTGCTAATGTTAATAAGGGTTAAACCTCACAAAACCACCAAGGCATGGGAAAGTGCTGTCATCCTCATTTGGACAAGGGATACCAAGGCACAGATGAGTCAAGTGAATCAAGGATCATTGGCAGGAACAAAATCCTAAGAGTTCTGATGTCCTATTTTATATTTTAGCTAAAGCTGTTTATTGCATGATGCTGCAAGTTTCATGCAGCTGTATGAAAGGAAGGGACTTTTTTTCTCAATTAGCTGCCACATCTGGTCGATGGGGATTTTTGCTGTGGGTTGTTTTGTTTGTTTTTCACCTTAGGAGGCCATCTCTGGTTCCAGTCTGTCTTACAGCTAGATCCTGGCAAGAGAGCTGGCAAGGGTGTGCAGAAGAATCCCAGCAGCTGTATTTCTGTGCTGAGTTCCTGTGAGGACAGGAGGGGATGTCATTATTGCTGCTGTTCCTGGCACTTGGCTCTGACTGGGAAAAGGGAGCGGGCAGTTGTGCTGTTCTCACGGAAGGCAGTCGGGGGATGATGGATAGAATTTTTCCAAAAGGTAATTAGATGGGCATGCTAACTAGACAGTCATAAAGATGCCTGATCATCTACTCACAAATGTCCCTTGTATGGTGTGCTGGCCATGAAATGTTCTCCAGATTTTAACTGATTGATTTCAAGCCCTTCACCTTGAAAAATCTCAGCGTTCTTGCTGAGTCCTGCCCGAAAAATGGATTTAGAGGGTCTTGGGGAAAAGATTCCCCTCTCCCCCTCCCTGTTTTTTTTTTCCTCCTGGAGACAGCACATACTTCTATGGTTGCTGTTGAAATAATTGTGATTTAATTGAAATTGTGAGCAGGCTTTTAAGGAAGCAGGAGAACAGTTGATTAATGCACCTGTGTGCAATAAAGCAGTGTGTTTGGTCTTCAGAATTTTGGACACTTGATTTATTTTTTTTGGCATTTACAATGAATGCGAGTGGATCACTGGTGTGGACTGTTAACAGAATATCCTTTCCCTTTTGATTGCTGGAACTCGTAGCTCTTGATGGACTCTTGAACGATATCATATGAGGTCTGAACCCATTTACTAAACAATAGAAGTAGTGAGAGAGACAGGATGTAAACACTCATCCCTAAACATGAGCGTTTATGTCCCCACTTGCTGTTTGAGTCTGGTTTCATGGCTGGGAGTGCCCTCAGGTCATCATTGAGCAGCTTGTTCCACTGTGACTCCTGAATGATGAATGTCACCTCTTAAATTACAGATCACTGCCCCGTAACAAAAATCAGCACAATTATTGGCCTCTGCAGGGGCACCAAAGGGTGACTGGGCAGTGGTGGAGGGCTTCACCTGCTACAGCACTGCTCTCTCCCTGGCAGTAAAAAGGCATTTGTCAACAGTCTGGTTTGTGGGGTGTGCGGTGGGGAAATTTGGCTCAGCTCTTGACGTTCTGTCATCTTACCACAGAGTTTTCCTGTCTGTGGAACTGCCCAGCAAATTAGTTAGGGTCAAAAGCTGAATACTTGGATTTTTGACCTTTGAATGAACCCTACAAAAAATAGAGGCAAGGAAATCAGTTCTGCAGTGCTTTGTCCAGTCCTTGAGGATGGATTTGAACATCAAAGAATGGGTAGTTCAGAAAGACAGAGAGATAGTTGTGCTCTTGAAATCAGAAGTGTATAAATTCCCCTCATCAGTTTTGGGGAAAACCTCCTCCATTGGTCTAGCTCATGTTTACTGTTTGTATTGTGTTGCTCTTTTTGCCATGAAAAGTCCTGGTAAAAACAATTTAACAGAAACAAGCTGGGGTCCAAGATGGCTGGGAAGTGAGGGGACCATTGTGTTTCATTACTTCCATTAGAACAGTTTCTAGACTGGAATTAGTTTGGGCATGTCTGTCCTTCTGTTTAGATAAACAAGGACCTGGCTGTCGTAGAGGATTGTTTGTGATTTAACTGCTGGGAGCTAAGTGAAGTTCTGTTTCCCCTCCAAGATGAGCTGGGGCAGCACAAGCAGCGATGGTGGGTGTGCAGTGGAAATTTGGGCTGTTCTGGAACGTGCTGCAGCTACTGCAGAATTGAGGCAAAGATTTGGCTGCAATTTCCTGCCAGCAGCCTGTGGGCCCCCTGTGCTGGTCAGATGAGAGCCTGTTGCAGTGGTAATACCTCCCTGCTGCCCCTGACAGATTGATTTTGACCCTTAACTTCCCCTTCCACCTGCTAATGACTTGGTCGTGTTCCCTCCCAAAGCCCTTTCCACCTGGCAGTGGCCTGGTTTTGTCATTCTCCAGTTCTGCTGTTGCCCTCTGCACCTCTTGGCTATTTGTTCTTAAAACCCTCCCCTCCTCACTACCTTCCTCCCCTTACTGGTCATCCAAGGGTCATCATTAATACCCAAAAATACTTGTTTCTTTTGCTGCCCAAATTTCTCCAATTTTTTTTTTTTTTTTTAAATTTTGCTGACACCCAGCAGTCTGGTCTCCTGGTTGATAGGGCAGGGGGTGTGAAAATCAGAGTTTTCCCTTTTAATTTGTGCTTTGTCACTGCTGGTTTGACCTTTAATCAGGTGTCTGGCTGTTGTTTGCTTGCTGATGGTTGTTACAGAACGGTCCCTTGTAAATATATACAGAAAGGGCAGGAGAGTAACTGGAGATTGTAACCACTCTTTTATTTCCTGGGAGCCTATTAAAGATGGTTTCAAGTTTATCCATCCGTCTCTTTGTCAAGCTGCCTCCTGTGTCCATCCACTTGTGCATTTATTTAGGAGTATATTAGGTACTGTATCATCCTCCAGGATGGTAACTGTGTGTTTCAGGATAAAGCCAGAGATACAAAGTGCACTGAACCTATTACAAAAAAAAATTAAAAGGGCTTTCCTTGATGGCATTTAGCTCAATAAACACAGTTTGTCAGAGATGTCTTTATCTCCTTACATGTAAGCGATTAAATGTTGGTAAAAATAGCTTCAGAAATAAAACATGAAGAGAGCTTCTGGCAAAGCCCTGTCCAGTTTAATTCATACATTAAATATTTGCTAGTAGGGTCAAAAGCTGAATGCTTAGATATTTTGCCCTTTGAATGAACCTAGCTAAAATAAAGACAAGGAAACAGTTCTGCAGAAGCTGTCTCCAGAATACCAGGATCAATTTAAACATCAAAGGATGGAGAGATCATACAGACAGTCAGCCATATTATTCTGCACAATTTGTACTCAGAGAGGTGCTTCCTGAATTCGGAGTGTTGTGCAGGGAAGATGTGAAAATTTCAGATTTTTAATTATGTAAAGGCAGTCATTGA
The DNA here is from genome assembly GCA_013397195.1 of Hylia prasina. Classification (NCBI taxonomy): domain Eukaryota; kingdom Metazoa; phylum Chordata; class Aves; order Passeriformes; family Sylviidae; genus Hylia; species Hylia prasina. The sequence goes on along the minus strand of VYXD01016583.1, from coordinate 728,543 downwards.
TCCTTCGCTCCTGAAAACCAGAGCAGTTTATTTTGCATTAATGAATATAGAAAACATCCCCCAGCCCGAATCTCTGTTGATGCAATCCTTTCCCAGTCAAATTAGCATTTCTATTTCTGAAGGTAATTTTTAGACAACACAATAAATAAATGATTCGCCGGGAATCTCCCGGTGGACAAAGTGGTGCTCGCGCAGCGTTTCCAATGCAAATTGGCCCAAGATTACATAATGGTCGGCTCTGCTGATTTGGGACAGCCACAAGCAGGGAGGGGAGAGGGGAGTTCTGGGTCAGGCTTTGGGCTCCTCAGCCCTGCAGAGTCCTCATGCCTTGGCAGGAACGCCTCACTCCCTGTGGGATTAGCTATGGACCACACAGGCTGGCACAGGGGGCACGACCTCTCCTGGCATCAGGTTTGGCAGCAGGATATGTGTCTCAGACCTCTATGTTCATCAATATGTGGTGTAGGGTTACATTCTGGAACGGTTGCTCCAAACTGGAGCTTATTTATTTTGGGGTTGAGCTCTTTGAGATGAGCTCACTTGGTTGGAGCGTGGTGCTGATAATGTCAAGGTTGTGGCTTTGGTCCCCGTAGGGGCTGTTCGTTGAATAAATGATCTCCTTGATCCATGTGGGTCCTTTCCTCAGGATATTTTGTGATTCTTTGATTCTGGGGTCCTGAGAAGAAGGGAGAGAGCAACAGACAATTCCTCTGAGCAATTAGAGCTGAACTTTGTCTGAAGTTTGATCTATGTCTGCACAGCTCCACACAGGCTGCGAGTCACACTTGTGATTTATGTTTCCAATAGGGGTTTTAATCTGCTTTATTAATTTCTGTAAATGCCCTATTTTAAAAAGATATTGACCATGTTTTCTGTATTGATTTTTATAGTTCAGAGTAATAATTTTAATGTTGGGATTTTTTGATGGTAAGTAAACTAACTTGAGCTTTCTGTATGCGTCTAAGAATTGTCCTTGTTTTGATTACGTGATTTCAAGAGCTGCTGTGCTATTGAAGATGACACCATGACTTACTAACTTGCCTCACTTAAGTATCAGTCTTGAAAATCTTAGCCATAATTATTTGCTTACTCTGTGTGTCCAAAATCTTTCTGTTTTTTTAGGAGAGTACTGAATTGCATTGTGTGGGTTTTACCGTACCATTGAGTTTGGATGGTGAATGATATTAGGAATGGATTGAAATAAATAAAATAAGGCCCAAGGTGTTGGTCTTTATCCACTGAAGTAAAGGAAAATTTTATCATTTACTTCCACTGGGTCTATCAGAGTAATTCAGTGAGGTGATGAAGTATTTGCTTAGTTTGGCTCATGTGGCAGGCAATGGGGTGAGTTCAGCAGCAGAGCCGTGCTGTACATAATTAACATCACAGAGCTGGAGGTTCTGCATGTGAAAATCCAGGCTATTGTCAGTTGTGGTTTCCTTGCCAACCATATCTCAGCTCTCCCACTTCTGTGGTTGTCTCTATGATGCTTTGTGCAGTATTATTACCCCTCACTTAATGCTGGAGCTGGATGGAGCTGCAAAATCTAGCTATTATTCTTTCCATTTGAAAGACAGTAATATGAAAATAAAAATAAAATTTAAGATGTTTTCACTTCCCAAGTAATTCTATTCCGGAAATATTAAAATAAGCAGACTTGACATTGGGAATGTTTCAAAAATACATATTTTTTTTGGCAAGTGCTTGTAGCTAATGAATTTGCATTCATAAATGTAAGCGTTTATAGCAGGATCGTGATTAAAGCATTAAAATTGACTCGTCTGCCAGACTGTAGGTCATAGAGCTTGAATTTCATGTTTTGAAAATTTCATACTTGGAGCGAGCTGCTTGCCAGCAAATTACAGGCCAAGACTTACCTCTAATAATTACTTTCTGGTGCAGCTCAAATAATAAATACATGTTTGTGTCTGTGGAACATAAAGAAGCTGATTTCACTACTGGTGTCTTTCACTGCATATTATTTGGGCAAAAGGCCACAGAAAAATCTTTCTTGAATTTCTTCTTGGTTCTCTTTGACTTGTCCCTGGAAGATACAGATCTGGCTGGATCTGCAGCTGTGGGCAGGGTTCATTGGCTCTCCACAAAGTTTTACATGTTCTTGGCAGTGTTTTCTGACTTGGAATTACCTTTTCAAAAGGCCAGTAAGAGCTGCAAGGAGCATGAGAGTGAAGGTGCTGCTCCTCTGTGCTTAGGGAGTCAGTAAGGCCTCAGTCCTGCTCTGTCCTTGTGGAGACAATTTGTTGCACTGTTTTTGTGTTATTTTGGTATAATGTATTGACTGGGAGGTGGATCTTGTTTCTTCTTTCCCAAGGCTGCATATGGAAGACCTCTCTAATCCAGTTTATACCATTTGCAGAATCCCTGACGTTGGAAAAAGACCTCCAAGACCATCGAGTCTTGGATGGATAAACTTGCAACCATCTTTAATAGGCTCCCAGGAGATAAAAGAGTGATTACAATCTCCAGTTACTCTCCTACCTGTGGCTGATCCTCACCTTGTCACCCAGCCCAGAGCACTGAGTGCCACATCCAGGCGTTCCTTGGGCAGCTCCAGGGATGGGGACTCCAGCACTGCCCTGGGCAGGCTGTTCCAATGCTTACCAACCCTTTCCATGAAGAAATTCTCCCTGAAGTTTTCCTGCATGATCCCCTAGGGATGAGTGGAATATGGCAGCTTTTCTCCCTCGTGGTGACCTGGTACCATGCTGCAAGTGTGGTGCAGTTGCACCTTAAAGTTCAAGGAGAAGAGCTCAGTATCTGGCACCACCCTTGTGGAATCAGAGATCCTCTGTGCTCTTCTGATTTCTTCACAATCCCTGGATGAAATGGGGGTTTTGGCGAGCTTTTGGAGCCAGGTTGGTTCCTGGATGGTGGTGCAGTGCATGGCCATGAGGGTGCAGAGGACAGGGTGGTGCTCTGTGTGCACTGGAGCAAGCAGGGACAACTTGGAGTACCTTGGGCTGGTCCTGCTGCCAAGAGCAATGTATAGTCAAACTATGGCCTAATTTTACTTACCTAGGGTGTGTTTAAAGAGGGATTGGCACCAGGAACAGGCCATTAAGCAATTGAAACTCTAATAGAAAAACATAACCTTATCACGGATTTTTTTAAAAAAACCCTCAGAAAATAGCTCAAATATAAGGTTAATTGGAGCCAGAAATGTCAAACTAATGTAGCAATTTACCCTGGGAGACTGCCCTGGCCTTTGAGTATAGCAATAGTACAGACTACTGAGTAGGATAGTGAAGAAATATAATAGGATTTTATGTAGTCCCCTGTCATATTAAACGTTCTTTGCAATTAATTTCTTGTTGCAATGTTATTTTCACTGACCTATTTTTTTTTGACCTCCTACAATCTTTAAGCTACCAAAGTAGGGCATACGGGAATTCACATTAAGAAAAAAAAAAAATTAAAAAAAATCTTAACTTAAACCACTACCAGTATACACATTGTAGTGTAGACTAATATTAACTCAGAGCAGTATAAAAATGCCATTGGCTCATTCTAGAAGAGCCTTTAGTACGGAGCTGTACTGATCCATTCAGGAAAACGCTGCTTTTGAACAGCTCGTTCAAAAAGAAGTGGGAGTTTTCTTGGACTGAGAGTTTGAGGATGTCTGCCCAGTGAATGAAACACAATTGGTGGTCCCTCTTTTCCTCCTTCTGGTTCCTGGCTCTGTTCCTTTTACTGTTAACTGGACGTCAGACCAAGATAGCTGGGTATCATGATCTGCTCTGGTTAATCCAAAACTGCTGGATTCAAAATTAACAGTGGTGAAATTCAAAAGCTGTGGAATAGCCAGGGAACCTGGCAGATTCCAGCTGCTCTTAGTCCAACTGAATCCCTTTCCACCTGGGCTGGATACATACATAATCTGTTTTAATTTTTTAATCTAGCATCACTGAAGTGATTTGCTTCTATATTTTTATATAAACTTCCCCAGTTTACTACAGAAATGGCAGTATTTCTCTGGAGTTCTGATGTTTCCTGACAGCATCTCTTTGTCTGAAGGTGTGAGTGGGTAGGATAGTCAAATCTCAAAATGAGCATGAAATCTCCATCACAAAGAAAGATAAGTGTCTGCTTGAAACAATCAGGTAGTTTGGAAGCAAAGGGAGTGACAAGATCTCCAGAAGTACCTCTCACTCCTATTTTTCTCTTGTCCTAAAGGATGGAAAGTGCTACCCCGGGAGAGGGTACCTGGTGTCCAGGTTTGCAGTTGAGGTGACCAGCTCAAAGGAGAGAGAACAATACAGGCGAGAAAACTTTCTAATCTTGAATAAGAATTCTCAACATAAGCCCAAGTGTTTTCCAAGCAAATGTCCTTAATATTTTTCCCTCTGGTAGTAAGGATTTTTTATTTTTAAAGTGGAGCTGGAACCAAATATCATTGAATCAAAGAAAGCAGCATTAATCAAAGCACATCAAAGATGTTCCTCATCAGTTGCCTGGAGCAACAGAATCTACAGCGTATCATCTTTCTTATGCTAAGCTGGAGAAATTCAGAGAAGAGAATTCTGTCTGTTTGCTCTCAGATGAACACAGAAATAGTGTTTTCAAGGTTTCTTTAATATTTCAGTGATTCGGTCCCTTCAGCCCTCATAAGTTCTGAATCCCAGACTTAGATTTCAGAGGAATGTTTTTCATATGAAAGTCAATCAAACGAGCTTTTAAAACTAAATATGTAAGTTGCCTCTCCCAACAAAGTGACAGGAAGTGTTTCCCTTTCTCACAGTGTCTCTTTCTGTTCTCTCTCTCTCTCTAGGTCATGGCAATGGTACCCCATGGGCCCTCGAGCCTCACTACAGATGTGTTTTCCTTGTAGTTTCATAGTACCTAGAAGGAGCAAGCAACTCAGCTGGATAAACACACATCATTTCCTGTTCAAGAAATCTTGCCCTTTGTTCAATCTTTTCTGGTGTTCCCTAATGCAGAAGTTATGGGTGCTTGTATTTATTATCTCTTTACAGAAGATCCAATTGTCACCTAAAAACTCTTGGATACTGGGTGCAATGAAGTGGGCATAGAAAAGCCTTAATTTTAGATCTTAGTTACAATTACTCAAGAAGTTGACAAAACACAGTAGCAAAACCTCTTGATCCATCCTGAGGATTTTGGGTGCAGCACTGGAAGATACCCAGGCCTTTCATGTGGATTGCACTGCCAGAAAAAAAAATCCAGCAATGTTGAGAGCATGATCAACCTGCAGAGCCACCGAGGTCAGATCTGTGGTTTTATGGTTTTCTAGGTCATGCATTGTGCACCTCCTTGCTAACGAGTCCCAGAGCATTTTGCAGAATGTGAGCCCATGGGCTGAGTCCTGTTCCCTGGCTGGGACATGTTGGCATTTCAGTGCCAGCAACACTTTGCTCTGGTTGTTGCAGGAGGAAGTGAAGAGCAGAAGTTCCCCATCTGAAACTGCAGGGGGAAATTTAGTGTGCTAGAATGTAATTATCCAAACTGGAGCATGGCCAGGATCCTGGAGTTAATAATACCCTCTGCTCTTGCAAAAAGTGTCATAGGAGCTTTAATGACTGCTAGTGGTCAGCAGGCTTCACATCACATCTCCAAGACTGATATTAAACAATCAGGAGTGAGGGTATTCCAGTCTGTCATGTAAAACAAATATTTCTGGATGGCCTGTGGCTGCAGCCTTCAGGTTGAGGAGGGAATTAAGTTAAACAGCCAAGGAGGAGACATTAGTCTTAATGCAAATGATCCCATTAAGGGCAAATGACATGCAATTGGTGAAGAACAGCTGAGATGTTCCCTGAAATGCCCATAAGGTGGTTTTGGGTACACCAAATCACTAACTATCTTCAGTGAGCATCAGTGCCATGGAGTTTGGGGGAATGGAATAAAAGAGGTTTCCAGCATTCTTTGTGTAATAGGGTCATCTCCTGTGGAAATCTGTTGTATGACTTTACCCTGATTTCTGTAATAGTGGGAGCTATGTGCAAATGAGTTGGGACGTGGGTGTAAGTGGCAAAATTACATTGTGCTAATTAGCCTGGCATTGACAAACTGTACAAAGCCTGGGAACTTCCACAGCAGGAAAGAGAGCGCGTCACAGAGAATCCCTTTCGTCACAACTGACTTGTGCCATGGGACTTCAATTAAAAACCAGACCAGGCCACTTTTAATCGCTTTAATGAGAAATTAGGTTTTTTTAAAAAATAATCTTTTAAAATTGTCTGTCTGCTTCTAACAGTGCAGCCCATCGTGGTGGGAGATGAGGTGCTAATTATGTCTTAGCAGCTTTTTCTGGGCACAAGGTTTGTTATTCTGTACTGCACCTGGCACCACAGGCTCTGGTCCTTGGGATCAGTGGGCATTACTCTACTGCCAGCTGTAATAAAGAGTAGAAGGCCAATGATCCTGGATGTTGTTAAAATGAAGAAAGACTTGCACGATTCTCCCTCTTAGTACATCCCAGTACATTGGTACTTACACCATAACAGTATTGTCTCAGGGAATATAAGTCTGCGACAGGATATTGCCACTTTAACCACCTGAACTGCCTTTTAGTTCCAGTTTCAACTCAGTGTCAGAAATATTACCCCTGTTTAAGATTAATTTGTGACAAAATGTCATATTAATACAGCTATATTTCCCAGGGGATAAATATGGCCTTTTGAAGAGCAGCCATGGCTGAGTGCTATATGGGACTACAGAGAATTATCAACAGGCTTTTGCTTTAGCAAATGTCATGCTACCAGAAGAATGGTGCAGTTTGTGGGTAAGTATAGCCCATGAACCATTTTATTGTAAGAGGGAGGTTATGATAGTTTCTTCCTATTAATCCATATCTCATCCCTAATTATATTAGCACCTCTCAGTGACACCTGATTAAGGATCTGGGGAGGAAACTGTCAGTTACCTACAACTCCATCAGCATTGTATCATGTTTACTTTTGGCATCTTAGCTGTTTTGATGTTTGCCTCGAGGTTTGTGTATCATTGGTAGAATTACTCCAGATTTACACCAATGGCTGTGCAATCACAGCTGATCTCTATGTGATGCTGAGGAGTTTTCTTGTAAGGAGATAAATCCAGCACCAGTTGTAAGCAACTGTAATTTCAGTGAAACCAATAACATCTGCACCTGCATGTGCTAAGGCTGACTTTGGAACAGTTTATCAGGTATTTTCTCTGTACTGAGGTAGAATAAACTTTTGTATTTCATTGCACCTTCGGTACCTGTAGTATGCCTTGGATATGCCTGAGCTATTGAAGCCAAACTTCTTAACAGGCCTCAGATGTAAAGAAAAGGAAGATGAAAAGAAGTCCTAAAACTAATCTCTTGCCTCACAGCATTCCACCAAGATGACTCAGAAAATGACAAGGGAACCAGACTGCAAATTAGGCTCTAGTGCTTGTTGGAGACATTTGCCACCGGTTAAAATGAGTTATTGAAACAGTAAAGCTGAGGACTTCAGAGAAACTTTGATTGACAACAATAATTACAGTTATTTTTGTTCCTCTAAGAAATACAGTGCAGGCTAGGCATAATAAATGCATGAAAATGATATTCAAAATCTAAGCAGAAGTAGATGCAGGTCCAAACAGTTTAAATGTCTTCTGTACAAATTTCTGCGCATTTTTATGTGTTAAAAGTAGCAGTAGTTACCAGACAGCTGTGTAAGCTTGCTTTAATGGGTAGTGAGCTAATAATTGAATGTTTCCTAAAGAAGCCTCAATGAGTGAAGGATTTCTTGCACCCAAATCAGGCTGTGGGTTCAGGAGAGCAAATGCAGTTCATGGGGCATATCCACCTGATTGCCTGTCTCTGGAGGAGATGCCTAATGATTGTTTGAACCACATCCAGATGCTGCCAGAGTGGTCAAATGATGTCTGGCACCTGAGGACAGCCCTGTGCTCAGCCTGAGCTTCCACAATGCTTCTCATAGGCAGAGAGGAGGTGGAGCTGATGTGTGTGGCCTTTATATCCACACACAGCCTGGTGCCTTGGGTGGGGAAGCCTCCAAAGATGCAAAATTAGGAGCTCTTCTTTTTGGCTAACCAGGCTCACTCTCACCTGACGGGCGAGTGTTACCAAGATCAGGCTTTTTTAGACAGTGCCTTAGGACAGGGCTGGGCACAAAATGGTTGGGAGTACTCAAGTTTTAGGTGCCCTTTCTTCTGTGTTTCATCTCCCCAAGGTGATATCTTCCTTGCATTTCCTGCTGATGCTGCTGCTGCAGTTATGATTGTTACCAAAAGACCTTGTACCCCTTCCACCCCTCTCACACAGTGAAGCCAGGCTTGTAGCTGTGCTCTGCTAGCAGGGGCTTCCAATTTCTGCAGTAGATGTTTCTGCTGGGAGAAAATGACTTTCCCTCTCCCCTGGCCTGGTCAGGGCGCTGAATTCATTTTGTAACACCAGGCATAGTGTGGGAGAAGGCTGTGCTGTAACTGACCCTTCTTACAAAGCCACAACAGTGCCAGGAAAGTGACTGGAGACCAGGGGTGAGTTTATTCACCCTGCTGATCACATTGCTGGGAGTTCATCAGCAGGGTTAATATCCACAGAGAAAGGGAAAATAAGAAGTTAGTCAATTCATAAGTGCCAATAAAGAGTTAAATTAATGGAGGAAAAGGAAAAAAGAAATTCTTAATACTGGAGAATGATTCTGCTGGCTTACTTATCAGGTTCATGCTGAGCCCAGTCGTAATTGGAATGTACCCTTTGTAAAGTTTATTGGGTCCTGGGGCAGCTTGTTACTGAACCGGTCAATTAATCTATTTTTTTTTTTTTTAATGAGTTAGGGGATTTCCTTTTGTGGAAAATCACCAGGAAACCTGACCAAATGCCCACAGCTTGGGGAAAGTGTGGCCTTAACATATAGAAAACCCATCCTCCACAATTAGGAGAGGAAATAGACACCTCCCCTTATGGGCAGCATATTTGACCAATCGAGGAACAAAATAGATGGGATTTCACTATTGACTTGCAGGTTGTTGAGGGAGGATCACCATGAAACAAGATTACTTGAATGCAGCTTGGTGTTGAAGGAAATAAAACTGTTGAGTCTCCCTGCTGAGAGACAAATGATTTCCATTTAAAAACCTGTTTGTTCCATGCTGTAACTCCCAATGTAGCAATAATTAATGATATCAGAAGGTTATGAAAGACATTCTGTTGTGCTTGCTCTGTTCTAGGCATGAAATTGGATTAACATGAAGATAAACTTAGACTTTAAATCTGTTGAGGAAATCAGTAATTATGTCAAAATTCACAAATACTAATCTTTTTAAGTGCGGCAAGTTACTGTTCATCTATCAGCAAAACATCCTTCTTTGTCAGAATTCTGTTGAAAGGTTAATTTCTTAAAATACTTGGATTTCCGACGGCAGAATGTTGTGGAGATGCAGCTTGTTGAATAAACACAAACAATCTTACCTCTGGAAACGTGGTTATTTCTGTTTCAGTGGCATCCAGCCAGTGCCCTCTCATGAGGAAGAATCAATTTGCAAGGTATTGAGTAAGTCCTTGGGCTCTGCTGAGGAGAGGTGACCACCCATGAAAACAACTGACATGAAAAGAATGCAAATGGTATGGCAGTGCATACTTATTAAAAGTGTATCTTTGCTGGAAATGAGCACATGGAAACACTGTTGGCTTTAGGGATAAGCAATAGGTACAATTAGAAAAGCTCTGAAATTAATTTAGGTAGAAATTCACAGTGTGGTTGGAAGGGGAAGGAACTGCACGTCTTATCTTCTCAAATATTTCATGAGTCCAGTGCTGGCCCTGATGCTGCTACAGCTATTTTTGGACAGCTTCAGTAAGACCACAAGAGATGACAGAGCTGTGTCAATGTGTGCAGTGATTCAGTCTGCAGAGGAACCTGTTCAGGTGTAGCTTTGTGGCTACTGATCCTCCTGGGGTGGAAGCTGGGCCCGATGTGCCTACTGTAGTTGCAGTCGCACCTTCCCATTGCAATTTAGATCTACCCTGAGGGAGCACATTAGCTTTGAGTGCCCATTTAATTAAGTAGCTTTGTAGTACAATTGTAGTAGAAATAGGAAAAATAACCTTCAGTGCTAGATTCCCTTCTCAATGGGAACGCAGGTAGTGAACACTTGTATAAATCTATTAGGAAGGGTCCTCAAGACCATCCACTGTGAAACATGCATCCAAAATCACTTGAGACTTAGAAATCTGCCTAGTGCAAGAAAATTACACTGGTTTCATCCTTTCTTCATTCTTTTAAAAATGCAGGGGAAAAAGAAAAGGTTTCAAATCAGGAAGATGGCTGGGAGGCTGAGAAAGTCGTGTCTGTAGGCTTGTGTTGCTGGGGCAGCGCAGAGGTGGTGAAATTCAAAAGGCTGGCAAGTGTCTCAGTAAAATGTTACTTTTCTTCAGTGCACAGTGCTGGCAAAAAGAGAGGCTGTTTGTAGCATGTGAGAACGGTGAGTTTGGCAGCTGCTGAAAGTTAGGAAAAAATCTAAGCTGAAGGCTAACAGGTAACCAGTATTTTGGTGAATGGGCCTTAGAACAGAAAACTGTATTTTTTTTCCTCTTAGGTAGGAAAANAAATATAATAATTATAATAAAGCAAAACAACCCCCCCACCTTTTACATACACCCAGCCACATCTAGCCTTTTCATAAAAGAGTATACAGCCTTTCTAGGTATTTCTTGTAGCCCTGCAGTAGTTTCTCAACACTAAAAAATCTCACATTCTGCTTACCTGCACATTAACCTAACTCCTTTTTCTAGTGGGGATCATTTGGTTCTTCTAATCTGTGAAACTCTTTCAATTTTTTGACTATACTTATCAAATCTCCCTCTTCTCTTTTCTAGAGGAGCTGTTATCTTGGTAAACATGAAGAAACAGGATATGAATGCAGAGAGTGGCTGTGGCTGTGTTTTAACTGTGGTGCAGGCAGGGACAGGCAGCTCCTGTTCAGCAGGTCTGGTCTTTGCATCTGCCTGGTCAGAACATGACTTTTTCCATTTCCTGGCCAGAGGAGTCAAACCAACACAACCTGAGCTGTGGCATGTGGTCTTAGTGGTGAGTTGGGTCAAACATAAAGATACTGGTTCATTATTTTTCACGTTATTATATGCTACTTCTCTTTACCAATTCTTTTTCACTTTTTCCTCGGCCTCTTTCTTTGTCATAGGCTGCTTGCATGGGCTCAGCCATAAAATCATCTCTTTATGAAAGAAACATCCTTCTATTTATTCTGTCTATTTTTATGATGACTTTTACTTTGAATTTATTTTATTTAACAATACTCTACTTCTTTCCTTTCAGTACATTATAACTACTCCTTCCTGTGTCATTTGGAACTGGCCAAAGTTGGCAGATCTCAAATTTCTCTTTGCTCTTTGAAATGTGCAGTTTCTTTCTCCTTCAGTGATAATGGGCATTGTGTTTCCTTAGAAATATTTTTGGGGGCCTATTATTCCTCAGCCACTTCAGTTGGCAAACTGAAGGCTTGGAAACAAATTAGCTTGGATGGCAGCCCAAGCTGTCAAAATGAGCCTTCCATTCATTACTGAATCATCCACCTCCTGCATTTAGATCTTCAGCCCCACTTTTCCAGTAAGCTTCTCAGCAGAGTTCTTGGAATTCTTTTTTCTGTCACTTTTGAACTAAACTCCTCCACTCTACTTCATTTACGACCACACAGCAAAGCTACTTCCCCATTATCTGAAAGCACTGAACTCATAATGCCAGTCTAGAGGGCAGAGCTGGTCATCATTTTCGGTAGAAGACATTAAAATTATATTTTTCTCACATATTATTCCTCTATGAATTACCTGAGGCCGAGGCCTTGATCATTTTGTCAGGCAAGAAATTCCAGGTAGAAAAACTGATTCCTACATGGGTGTCATTAAAATTGTATTACTAGCCTTGCTCTGAAATGATCTGGAGATGAGGTAGGAAGGTCTTGTATCACTTATGGCCTTTAAATATTCTCCCCCACTTCTTTCTGGGCTTTGGGGTTTCTTTGTGTGTTTTTTTTTTCTGCTTGGTTTTTCTTCTCCCCTGTCTTTGTCAATAAACATTTTCTTAGAGGAATAAATCTCTCAGAAATATTTTGTAGCACCTTTTCCCTCTTCTCACTTGGTGTTAATATGGACTTTTTTAAGGCACATTTAGGAACACAATGTTTTGTGTTGGGCATGAATTTGTTTCGGGCATGAATTTGTTTCTTCCACCATTGTAGTAAACTTTTTGTGTGTTCCTATTTCAAGCAGTATTTTTTAAAATAGAAAAAAACTATTCTGATTGCTAGTGAAAGGTAGTTAAAACAAGTTAACAATTTTGAAGGTTCCAGTATGACCTGGAAGTAATCTGAACTGTGTGGGGAATTTGTGGAGGAGGCTAGCATCCAGGCAGAGTCATAGCCTTGGCACTCGTGGGATAGACAGGGAGGGCTGGTGTAGAGACCAGGAGGCTTCAGATTTCTACTGAAAATTTCTTAAAAAGTCCACGAAATTACCCTTGATTCTATAATACAATCCTACCTGACTGAAGTCCAACAGAATGAAGGGAAAGGAGGCAAATTTCTTGGCCAAAGCCCACGTTCTCAGCATGTACAGTGTTTAATATTAAAGACTCTGGAGAAGCTTCCACTGGCAATGCAGCTGTTGGGATGAGGTGTCCAGGAAGGGACAAGTGTCAAACCTTGAAAAGTTTTAGAAGATAAAGTTAGGGAAAATGCATATATATTTATAGCAGAAAGGGAACTGTAGTTCTTCATTACTGAGTTTGAGGCTGGCCCAGAAAAATTGTTTAGACTTTTTTCATGGGAAGGGTCACAACTTTATTTCTTATTTCTCACTAGAATCATGTGTGTCCCTGCAGTCTGAATACAGACACCAGCATGACCTGGTGCTTGGACAACAAAAGCCTTGGACCACAAGGACTTCAGGTACCTGGAAAAACATGGAGAGAGCATGGGGACAGCTGCTAGGCTGTGTAAGTCTTGAAGGCACCTATTCCCTTGGTCGCTACTGCCTTGTTTTGGTCTCCAGAAATGTTTTGCTGCTCTGGAGCTGCACTCTTTATTCAGCCACTTCCTGATCTTCCTAAACCCAAATTGGGCCAATAACCCCAGAAACTCTGTTTTTGCTCTGCTTGTCAGCAGGGAAGTGAAAAATAAACTGCAAAACTGCTTTTTAGATTCAAGTTCAGTTGTAAATAACTGCTACTGTACACAAAAAGTTGCACAATAATAGCATGGGATGAACTGAATGATGCACAAAATGTAATAAGCTTTTTTTTTTTCCAAATAACAGAATTCCTGATTTATTGACAAAGCAGATCATGAAAAGACAGGACACCCACAGGTCTCTCAGTCAGTAGCAGCAGAGTTATCCATCGATGTGGTCTGAAACAGGTACAGCACCAAGGCAGCAAGAGGTTGAGGTTCTGTGATTCTGCCATCAGGGGAAAACAAGCACATTGAGCAGCAAATTGATAGGGAGAAGGCAAGCCCAGCAGGGCACACAGGGGTTTTCTGTGATGTCTCCTACAAACTGAGGTCATTTTCTAAGCCATTGTCTGCCCCCCACATGAAGATGGATACTCACACAGCAGTGAGTTAGCAAAGCAGATTTGATTGCAGTTGCACTTCTTGTGATGCAACTTCATCTCTTGTTTTCCTTAACCAACTTCTCTGGGATTCTGACACAATTATAATTCCGTTACAAAACCTAAAAAAAATACTGAAAAAGTCTATAGGATTGTTCTTCTAAGCAGGTAAATCTATTTCCCTCTTCTGTCATGCAGGAATGTTGCCTCCCAAATTAAGTACGCATTTAGCATAAATACACTGTGGTGATTATTGCAATTCAGGGAATAACGATTTCCTTTTTCTCAAGCTTTCCTGCTATGCAGTTGGTTGTGTTTCCACACTTATGGCAGTGAATTAACTCCCTGTGGATAATATAGCTTCACTTGCGGCAGATGTCAAGACTCTTAATCAGAATTTAAGTAGCTTCAATTACATTTACTTAATTCACTTTGGAAGTGAAGTAAGTTAAATTGAATTAGACCTACTTTAATTCTGAATGAGTATGTCCACACAGATATTCAATGTCTTTCCGCTAATCTGTTCTAAAAATTAATTCAGGTTCTGTTTGCAAGTACTCTCCAAAGTGCAGATACAGAGCCTGTGGGTGCTGGAGATAAGGAGGGACAGACAATGCTGGTGTGAAAGGCATGGCTGAGGACATTTGGGTGCAATAAGTGCAATTCCATAGCAAACAAGAAGTATGTTTAGCCACAGTACACAAAAGCCTGGATCTTTTTGTGCCTGGTTAGAATGAAATGTGCTCAGAGAGCAGCTGCCCCCATGCCTGGGTTTGCTCTTTGGGATGCAACTGCAATCAAGGTGGTTGGAATTGTAACATATAGACAGAGGTCATGGTAAATGGAACCAAAAATGTATCTGTTCCTTTATCTGTTGGCAACAGTGGCCAACTGCAGAGCTTCTGAGGAGGATAAAACTGTGCATTATCCTCTGGTGCATTCCCCTGGCAGAAGTTAGCAGGGGTTCAGGATTTCCTGAGTCAGAAATGGAGTTTTAGAGCAATTATTAATTGCTCATAATGTATTTTTCCTCTGAATTGCTGAGCACTTTAGCACTTTACTAAAACAGAAATGTTTACTATTGCTTGCATGGTCTCTGTCATTTGTATTACCTACCCATCATTTGTAGAATGCAGTTCTGGGATTTACCCTGCAGGTACATGGCCAGTGTGACTGTTTTCTCTAAGTCAACAACAAAAGAAATAATGATCTTGTATAAAGCTTGCAAAGTTATGATCCACCATGTCCTGAACAAGCACAAAGTCCTGATCATCCTCTCTCAAAAAGGATGTGATAGACAAAGAGAGGATACAGAGGAGGGCAACAAGGTTGTAAAAAGTTCTAAGATGGATTTCCTGGAAGAGATTAAATAAAATAGGGCAGTTAGGTTTGGAAGAGGGACAGGTAATACAAGTGTGTGGAAAGTCATAAAAGGCATGGAAAAAATGAACTGGAAATTACTATCTCCTGTTATAATGTAAGACTAAAGGGGCAATGAAGGGAATTTTAAGGCATCTACTTTAGACCAGAACAAACAGAAGTGCTTTTTCACACAGTGCATAATTCAGTTGTGGAACTTATTGCTGACAGATATGGATTCAAGAAGCAATTAGACAAATTCATGGAAAATAGGTCCAGCAGGGGCTATTAAACATGCTGATGCAGATGCAACCTCTGGCTCAGGAAATCCCCATATGGCAGATTGCCAGAAGCTGGAAGGTGGAAGAAGCATCACTCTGGGCCTGTTGTGTTTCTCTGGTCTTTCTCTGAGTAACCACTTTGGGTTGCTGCTTAATGTGAGTTTCAAGCACATTTCAAGCACTTCCTCCATGGAAGAGTGAGCCTTCCTAGGCTTTTATTTATCCTTTCTTGGGCATTGCTGGTATTCCATGTATCACATTGTTTAATTCCCTCTCTTGACAGGGCTGTGTTATAATTTGGATGTTTGATTTTTGGCAATAGTTGAATTGTGCAGTCTGAAGCACAAAGTGCCAGCCTGCTGTCGTGACAGTACAGTAATGCATAAGCCACCATCATTAACCCTGTGACAAAACACACAGGTTCCAGGTCCCCATCCCTGCCCACATGGATGAATGGGAAAGATTAGCAGTTCAGTGCTTGCAGGAAGATATGCAATTGATGGTCTGGCAGAAAAAGGGAGGGAGTGAGTTGCAGAGTAGCTCCTCCATCCTTTCAAATCACTTTAACAGTCACTGGTGGGGCTGTCCAGCCTGCCTGGCAAAATTATAAAGGGTGCTGCATTTCTGGGCTGGGTTTTCCTCTCATACTTTCCAGTTGTAGAAATCTGTGGGTTGCATTAATTCATCTGTAGAGGCTGAGTTAAGGCAGAGAGATTGGTTTGCTGGAATCATGCCCCTGAAATGGAGAACAGCAGGGAAGTGGCCCCTGCAGAGCTGTGTGATAGGAGCAAGCAACACCAGGTACAGTCCTGGAAATACAGACCCAGCTCCTGCCTCAGCACTAATTTCTGCCCCAATATTGAGCAAATCCTCTGTTCTTCCAAAAAACTGGTTCCCAAGGGTGAAAATACCTCTGTACATTCAGCTGCAGAAAGACCACAGCTTCATCCCTTTGTCTGCCTTTTCATTCCTCTTGGGTTTGGGCTTCACAGAGCTCCACAAACCCACCAACTATAGATCAATGTATCTGATACTCTTATTAATGCTGTATTCAGGTTCCAATTCTATGCTGAATGATACCCCACTGCTTCTGGGGGAAAATCTTTGTCTTTTTCCTTCTGTGACTAAGAAATGGCTCATGGTGCATTGAGCTCATAGATTCTCTTTGATTGTGAGTGTAACCTTTCAGCGTGAGGCTGCTGGTGCAAGTGAAATCAAAAAGCCTTTGTGAAAGTGTCTTAACAAGCCAGTGGTGTGATGGTCTAAGCTCTCACCTGGCTCCCAGTCAGCCTGAGCTTGACCAGGTTCCTAAGACTGACAGAAGGTGATTTTCAGGCATATTGGGTTTTCTCATTACTTGCCACAAAACAATTAAAGCATTGGTTTTGCACTCCCAGAGTGTTTGTCCCTAACACTGCCTAAATGAATCACATCCTGTTTTTCTTAACCCAAATGGAATAGGTTTGGAGTTACACTGTGATAACTCCTGAGTATAATAAATAGAAAAATATAAAGGCAACCCCTTTTCTCATCACAACATCCTAAAGAGAAAAACCGCCAGTGTTTAAGTGACTTTGCAGAATGAAATGAGTTGATACCCAGGGTCTGCTCTTAGTGAGGGAGAATAAGAAAATCTACATTCAGGATAAACAACAGTGAGCTACCTGCCATCTAGATGAACCTATTCCTCAGGGAGGAACCCACCACTTTACACCTGTAATGCCTGTGTGCCTTAGCCCTGAATGCTTTCAGCATTTGCATTTTTGTCATCTAAAAGCTGTTGCTCTGAGTTCTGTGACTAGGTGTACATAGCACTAAAGGAGAATGAAAAGCTCTTCTGCGACTGTAAAAGTGCCTAAATCAATCAATAAATATTGGTTTAAATGAGTGTTAGGTGCTGCACAAACAGTATTGATGTGAACTGGGGAGGAAAAGACAAGCCTTGAGAGATGCAGGTCTGTTCCCCCAGGAGGTGCCCAAGTGTACTTATTTTCCTGTACTTTTAGCTTCTATAGTGAAAATAAGCACCTAAATTCCTTCGAACAGCTGAACTTCTATTAATTTATTAGGAAGAGATTCTGGTACATGTCTGGGGCTGCTGCTAGAATGGCATTAATAAGTTACCATTTTTTAAGCTAATCTTCCTGTTTGAAAGGGTTTAGTGACTTTGCAGAGATCTCACAGTGGAATTGTTGTAGGACTGTTGTTAGAACCCAGGCCCACCAGTTCTGAGGTCTGAGCACCATGGGCTGTTTGTTTTAAGGCTGGCTGTTGATTTGAAATGCTGTATTTACCAATAACTAGGCAATCTTAATGGGGCAGGACACATGAAAGAAATCTGTAGTGTGTCCTGCCCAGTTCAAATAACTTCAGCTGCTGTATCGTGGAGGATTTTCTATCCACAGGTGAACCCTGTGAGATTCCAAAGGGAGACACTGAGAAAAGGGCAGGAAGGCTGTCAGATACAGGCTCTTCTGCAGGGCAGGAGGGACAAGGAGCAGATACCTGCAGTGCACATGCAGGAACAAAGGTGCATGTTAGGTTAATTATTAGGGTCTAAAACATATTGTCTGTGCTGCCTTGGAAAAAGTGGCAGAGGAAGGAGTCGTAGGAAAAAACCAGCTTGGCTCTCATGGGCACTGTGGCACAGTGGAGAAGAGGCCTGGATGCCAGGGTGAGATGGGGGACTTTGAGAAGGCCACCAGTAAAAAGTTTCCAGTTCTGAGGTTCTGTTCTCAACTGTTCAGCTGCTTTGCACATTGCAAAAATAATAATTACTGTTTATTAGGAGCCTATACATCAGCTGACGCCTCAGCTGCCTCTCGAGATCAGAATATCAACCAAATTGGGCTGCTGCTCTCAATAAAGAGATTTTTAATCTGTTTCAGAGCAACTGCATGACACTGAAGTCATTCTAAGGTTAAGTGGGAAGGAGTTCCAGGAAACTGAGGTTGGAGGAGAATTATTTGTACAAACAGTGTCTTTCTTCAAATACAGCCAGTCTGAGGGTTATGCCTGTGCTTATTAAGGCAGAGCAGTATGAAAAGAGTTTGAAGATTGGAAGCAGATCTTAGTGCCTGCCCATTAAATGCCTGAGACGTGAGAACCAACTTTTTAAACTCTACTTTTATGATCGTGGAGTCTATGACAGGTCAGTGTTTAGTCTATTATCTTATCAGCTAGTGGCTACATATTCATTGGAGAGAGATGAGCTGTCCATTATATGTATTTTGTACTTTTATGATGAAAGATAATTTGTGTAAAAGCATCCAAAGCATAGGCATTTTGGGATGCTTTTAACATATCAAAAGAATCTGATCTGTATCTGTCTTTTTCCTCTAGCCAAATTACTCACCAGGAATACTGATTCTTTTATTTCCTTTCCATTCATTTTCCATGCAGTCTGTGTTAAAAAAAAAAAAATCTTTATTATCTTTTTATTTTTTTGTATAAGGCGTGCAGAACAGGAAGTGCAGGGTAAGACACAAAACAAAACCACAGAAATAAGGGCTTTTTCTATTGTCTTTTAAAATATTTGTTCTAATTATTTATTGCATCAAATGTTGGTATAGAGGGAACATTTTTCTGCTCCCTCTCTAAATTTCCCCCTAATGTTCCCTCATATTTGCCAGTGGGAAAATTTAAAGTAGCAAAACAATCTGGAAGAGAATGGTTTCTTTATAAACCTCTGCTTTGTTATCAGGGTATTTTGAATGAATTGATCTTAGCATGTGTCTCCAGTTATCCAGTAGAGAAGATGTTTCTCTGCCTGCCAGGCTGGAAGCTTGGAGCAGTGTTAAGTAGCCAAGTGAGTTAGGTCTTGGGGTTGAAAATCTCCTTTTTCTGGAGAATTTTGGTGAAGCCAGAATGATTTAGAATGATGTTCAGTCTTTTGAATCATGTGGAGTTGTGGAGCTATGCCACAATAAATTCACTGACCAGGAAAAGATATTGTTTGACTGGGAAGCTGTCTTCCACTGTTCCTTCTTTTCCATATGTGGAAATACACGGTTGCCATGGAGTTGTAGCAGGCTGGTCTACTCATTTTGCAAGTCTCTCAAAGTTTTAACCCTTTTCAATTTGCCAATCTGCCCTTTTTTTTTTTTCTTCTTGGACAGGAACTCTTGGGTTTAAGCCTTTTGACAGCTCTCTTGCCTTTTTTTTTTTTTTAAGTTACTTTGCATAGATGTATTTCCAAGGGAACCACGGATGCCCGGGGCTCTGAAGACCAGAGATTAAAATCACCATATAGAAGATCTAGAAAGGTTCAGAGCACATCACCCTAGTAATGATTATTTCAGTGGTTATTGTGTTTACTTTCAGATGTTTTAGGGAGAACACACAACATGTCTAACATGTTGCCTTGAGGAATATATCAGGAATATATCATAGGAATGGCTGATGGCTTCCTGTAGCAGGGGAATTTGTAGCTGTGAGCTTGAAGTGTTTGTTTATGCTCAGAGTCTGTGTTTTAAGAAAATGCTTCATTGTCTTATAGCACCTTTTGCTCCTGATCAGTCAGGATGAGGAGTAACTGCTTGATTTAAGGCAGCGATTCATGGCAGGTTAAATCCATGGTGAGATCAGTCTCTGGCTCCAGCAGGTGAGGTTCCCCAACAAGCTTTAGCTGCAGTCTGCAGCTGCTGGCCAGGGAAAAGGAGTATCTTGGTGGAAAAAGGAGAATAATAAACCTCCTCCACTCCGGGTCCTTCCCTCTCCTTCCCCTCTGATTTGGGGTGACAATCAGAGTTCTTACCACGGTCTCATCTTCCCACCATGTCATGGGATCACTTCCCTTCATTTCTGGTTTCCCCTGCTCCTATTTCTGCACTTTTTTTGACATTTGCCTTTGCAGCTCAGTTTCTTGGTTCCTCTCCTCCCTTCTCAAGTTTATCTCCTCCCAAAACCGTGGAGCTGTGCTGCCCACATCTGCTTCCTGAGTGAGCTCACCCTTGCTCTTCCTCAGTGTGCCTTAAGACAGGGCCCATTCCATAGCTCCTCCTAAGCTTCCCTTAACTCCCTGGAGCTCTTTTCTTGTTGAATCCAATCTCTTACTCATTGGCCTTATGGGTTTGTATGAGGTTTGGGACTGGCTTCTCCAATTATTACCATCTTTCAGAGGGCCATCCATCAGAACAATTAAGCAGCTCTCCCTCCCGTTGCAATCAGGAGGAAAGGTGTCCCTATCACTCCATAAGTGCTTGCTTTACATGCAAAAGTGCATGTCTGCATTTTGCCTTCAGTAAATAGTGCTGCATTTTTAATGAGCTTGTCCCTAAGTAACAGATTGTGCCGCCAAATGCTTTAAATTTCTGTCTTTTCAGATTCTAAAATAAGTTTTTGCTGACTTTTTGTTGGTAATGGCTGAAGGGGATGGTTTTCAAAATATGCATGGCTGGCACCAGCTGAAGATTGCTTTTTATTTTCCTCATGCTGAGTGTGCTGGCTCTTTTCTCTCATTTCTCCCAGGGAAGCTTGTTTAAATGTCCCTTGCATGCCATAATTGAATCCATTGTAGGAACTCAAACTTGTAGCATCTTTCTCTGGGCCTCTGGAACTTCCTGGGGGTGAAAAATCTTCGTTTAATGATGAACTCTGCAGTCTGAAGCCTCGTGTGAGAGACTACCCAAGGAGTAAGACAGGAAATGTGTCACTGTGCTCTGTTTTAATTCAAGAGGTAAATGAGGGCAGCGCGGGTCATGGCCATAGGTGTCAGCTCCAGGCTGAAAGGCTCAGCTCCTTGGCTCAGCAGTTTGAACAACAGCCCATGTGGAGCCTCTGCCTAGAGCTTGTTCTGCACTGAGAATTCAGAGTGAAGAGAAACATGCTCTTACTCTTGAGTTTCTGAAAGAGATTTGGCAATGTGAAATCCCAGGTCTGCAATGGTGTCTTTGGAATTGAACTCAGAATTAGTGAGTTAAATCTATTCAACTGTTTGATTGTGGGGGCAACTTTCCAGCTGATGTTGCTCAACACACTTTAATAAAGCCAGTTATCCTTCATGGATGTCAACAAAGCCTTATCAGCTTTTGCTCTTTGAGAATCCAACCCCACTGTGCTTAGAGATATTTCATTTTAAGTACTGTAATATGGGAAAATGGTTTAAGGTTTTGCTTTGAAACAGGGAGCTTGAATAGTTCTGAGTGAAATATAAGAAATGGATTTTAGGGAGATGGTGCACAGCTGTTAATGCTTGGCCCAAAAGGTGTGAGACCTGGGAAAAACAGCTTGTCACCTGAAGGCAGTGGGAGCATGAGGCTGGGGTGTAACTAAAGGAAACAGAAAAATGTGCCATTAATTTTATTTTTCATGGTGGTAGTGGTTATTTTGATGTTACAAAGTGAGAAAGAACTAAACTTACTCATAGACATAAGAGGTATGGATCTGACCTGGTAGAGAACTGTAGCCTGATCAGGTTTCTGGCATATACAAGAAACTCTAGTATGAGATTGGAAGAAAGTGATGAACAAATTGTCTCCTGGGAGAGCTGAGGAGGGCTAGGATGAAAGGGAAAAGAGGGGGAAGTGGAAAGAGTCAAAAGAAAAGAAGTTGTGCAAGGTGCTGAATGTGAAAACAATAAGCTTTGATGTGATGAACATTGTCTGGGAAGCTGAAGGATCTGAGGATGGCAGAGAAGGTAGGTGAGTCTGGATAAATGGACTGGAGGGGTTGAGGGCAGAAGCCTGGAGGGGAGAAAGCTTCAGTGAGACAGGCGTGAGATGACTAAGCCTTGGCTGAAAGGCTTCAGCATTGTAAATTGGGCAGGAGGATTTAATGGCAGCTTTGACGTCTGGGAGGAGAGGGAGGAAGAGCTGAAAATGCCCCTAAGAATTTGGATCTGTGAGAAGCACATCGCCACTGGCAATGTGGAAAGGAAGGAGAAAACGCAGTAAGCCCCCAAGGCTGACAGTTCAGAGGCTGAAATTCTGAGCACACATGAGGAGTTTGGGGGCAGCAGGCACCGACTGCCCTGTGAAGCCCCTCTGGTGCTGGCGCTGGGTGGTGAGAGGCTTTTCCTGCAGTGGGACAGGAGGGTCACACTGGTGTCAGGTCACTGTGTCAGCCACTGAGCTCACTAGGGAGATGGGAAGGAGATGTTTTAAGGCTAAAGTGGATTCCCATTCCCAGAGCAAAAGGTGATGTCAGGGAAATAATGTGGCTCCCTGTGATAGCAATTTACTCTGCACCTGGAGTGTTGCTCTCATGCACTGTCCTCATCTCCTGCAGGGCTGTGCCCTGGAGCTCTCCCTGGCCTGGCTGACTCTCCCTGCTCCACGTGGAAGTTGCTGCCCTCCAGAGTGTGTGACACTGCAGTCCTTTGAGTCCTCCTTCCCTTTCTCCTCACCCTGCAGGTCTGGTCCTGGTTTTAAAGCTCCAAGCCTGATTTGGTACTTTGAGGGAGATCCTGATCCCCATTGTGCTGTGGGTGCTGGGAGTGTGCACGTAGGACATTCACTGCCAGGCTTTGGGGACTGTGCTCCCCTTCTGGCACCACCCAGAGTTTCTGTCTTCTGGGTACACCACAAACAGCAATTTTTCTTCTTTTTTTTTCTGTTTTGTTAAGCATTATATGGCTTTTCTTAGGCCACATGCAGTGCACAGAATAGAACATCAGCTGGGAGAAGGAGACCAAGGTTGACCTTAAGACCCTGAATTTTTTGTGCCTTTTTGCTGCGGATTTCCCAGGCTGTGACTGTAACAAAGCTGCAGATCCCTTTTCCCTGTTCTTTTTCCAGATCTGGTGTGTTTTCTCTGGTTCACATAAACCAGAGATTGCCCCTCTCCTCCTTCCAATGTGCACCTGGCCCTGCCCAACCTGCCCCTCTTCAGGGCACTAATTTTCAGTGCAGCTGTTGTCAGGCTGGGTCTTTTAAGCTCAAAACTTCAAGGCCCACAATGTGTCAATGCCTTTGAGAAACTTGGCTAAATGGCTTTATAAATGCAAGGAAATGAAATGGTAAATGTCAGTATGTCTGTGGTGAAAATGTGAGTGTTCAGGGATACTGAAGGATGGCATTTCACAGGGAGCTTCTCCCACTCCTTTTTTCCTTTCTAAGAATGCCCAGTTTTTTCAACAAGCCACTTTCAAGCATGCAGACAGTGCAAGATCCTGAGTTACATTTATCCTTTCCACAACTCCACCGACTTCAATAGAGTTGCACCAACACTTGTCCCATCTTTTGTAGCTGATTAATTTATGTTCATTTTACTTCTCCGGTGCCAATGAAAGAATTTAATAGACTCTTATTGTTCCCTGCAGATTCCCCCCCTCTGTGCAGAGAGGCATCAAGCTCTTCTGTGGCTTGGCATTGTTGTTCTTTCTCTTTTTGATTTCCTTCATGGAACAGAAAGAGATTACACCAGGGGAGCTAACTGTGTACTTGGCTCTCCAGGGAATTCAATACATGCCTGCAATTAACCTGCATTGAACTGGCCATTGGATGTTGCTATTCCCCCACAATAAACACAGATGGGAGGCAGTTTTGACTGAGTATTTGTATACTGCAGGTTGGCACAGCTCAAGTCAAAATAAATACAATTTCCAGACGGTTCAGATCCCTGCCTCTCCTTTCTGCTCTTTTTTTTTCTTTTTTGATGGAGGAGAGGAAAAAAAATCTGAATAGTATAAAAAAAACCCCCTTCTTGTTCGTTCCCCAAAATAAATATTTCACCTAAAAACTAAATTTATTTCAGATCTCAGCCCCATCAGTCTGTCAGGGAGACAGTAAAAGGGGAGAAAATTTTTAATCAGGATTTAGCAGGGAAAGTAATTCAGTGGGAGGGAAAGTACAGTTTGGATTGCACTTAATATCACAAGCTCTCATCTTGCTGGTGCTTGGAACATTGTACAGCTTTACTCCTCTCATGGGCAGCTTGAGTTCTGAGGATTAAAATAAGATTCTGAAAATTTGTGGGCGAAAATACATCTTTATATGTTTCTCAGGCTAGAAAGTGAAGAGAATATGTTCCAAATGAAACAGTTTTTTCTTTACTTCTTTGAGCAGGGAAGGCTGTGGGTTGGAATGAGCACCTCATTAGCAATTAATTATTTTCCTCATTCACAAAAACAAGATGTTTCCTCTATTGCCAAAAATGGGTTGTCTGTGGGAAAACCTGAGTTCTGGGAAGATTAAAAAAAAAAAAAAAGTAAGCAAAACAAAGCACAATTGTTTAGTTTAAAGAAATTGAGCTAAGCATATAAAAAATCTGCCACCAGGGTCAGACTTGATGCCATGTGTATTTTTTTTTTTCATTAAAGGAGTGCAGATTTTGAGCCCAAGCTATTATTTCAGGTGACTTGAGGCCCTCCGGGGGCAGCAGTGAAATGGAAAAGAGCACGGCAGCCTGCTCTTGGAACTGATGCTCACTGAATCTGAAAGGTCATGTCATGTTTTCTGGCAATTGACTCAATGGGTTTGGATTCTACAACATAAGGTCGGGCCGTTTTCACTCAGCACATGTTTACTGGGGAATGTGCCTTCCAGTTGTTTTCACATTGACCTTATTACCCTGCCACACTGATGAGCCTGGCACAAAACCTACTTTTTGTATTGCTGTGTGCACCACATTCCCTCTCCCTTTCCTGCCCTCTAACATTGTTTCTTTGGGCTGCAGATGGAGGATTTGGTGTCTGTTTCCCCTCGCTTCCCGTGCCTCTGTTGCAGCACAGATGTGCAGAAGCCCCTTGGCTGCACACTTTGGAGGAACAAGAGGGTGCAGTGGGATTGCCTGCTGTTTGGTTGCCAGGTTTTGCAACAGGAAAGCTGGGGAGGAGAGGAGACACAGGCTCTGGGCTGTGCACTCGAGCAGGAGGATTCACAGCATCTGAGGTAAAATCCCTCCCCAGTGCTCCTGCAGGAGATGTTGGCCACGAGCTGGACAGGCACTGGCAGGGCAGGACTCACAGCCCAGGGCTGGGATGGGCTCCACACTGAGCAATGTTTGAAGGAAGGGAGGCAGCACTTCCCTCCCTGGTGGTAAATCTGCTCCTTCATGCAAATAGACTGGCCAAGCTTTGCAGGGATAAATAAAATACTGCTGCTATTTCTGCAAGCGCATTGGCAGCTCTCTCTCCTCGCAGCCACACCAGTTCTTGTGCTGAGAACACAATATGCGTCTCTGCCACCTTTTCAGGCTTAAAAAAGTGTTTTGGGATTCTGTCAATTTTAGGAGTTATAAATTAAAGACAAGGAGTTTATTATTACTTGGAACGCTCCCATGTTTTAAGCAGTTTGAGACAAAAAGGAGCTGAGACATTTGGAAAACGTTGGTAGAGGGAAGGAAATAAGCCCACAAGTGCTTTCTTCTTGTGAAGAGAAGAAGTGAATGCATTGCTTTACTTTGTCCTGCCACCTGGTTGTCAACCCTGGCTGCCCCAAGAGGGAAAAATGTTGGGATGCTTTGTCATTTTTTGGATATTGCTCTTTCAGTAAGGTCAGAGCACACTTGCAGCAAATCCACAAGTCAGAGAGTGAGGCACACTGTGATGTTACATGGGAGTGTCAGGACCTTGAGAGATGAGAGGTTTGGTTCTGGCTTGGACTTTGCTGTCTGAGCATGGCTCTGACAGGTTATTTTTGGAGACAACCTCACACAGTCTGCAGCTCAGGAATGCTGTGTAAGACCTAGGGATCAGTTGTTACCCTGGGCATCTTTCTCTCAATAAAATGAGAGCCTGCCTTGAGAGAGGCTTCAAGGGTGGCTGCTACAGTTACCAGGATGAGGGCAGTGTCAGTGGTCTTTGCCACTGACCAGGTGGATTTTAAACCAGAAAATGTCCCAGTCATGTTTTGCCATCAGGATAGCTTTTGTCTGTGTGTTGCACTTGAGGAGGGAAGTTGCTGGAGAACAGTGAAGGAGCGTTCCTGGATGCTGAGGGTTGACTGGATTCCCAATGCAGCCATGTCCTGCACATGCTTTGTGCTGGTGTTTCAGCATCTTCTCAGGGTGCAAAGCTCCATGTGGACACACCCAGTGAAGCGCTGGAACAGGAGCATGGAGCTGTGTCAGGCTCCTGCTGTGTCTCAGATCCATGAACAGGCTGAAGGGGAGAGAATTGCTGAGGAGGAGGAGGAGGGTTAATGCATTAATTTAGCTCAGAAGGTGCTGATCATGCTGAGGAGACACGCCAGCCTGTTTGGCACTGGCTTCCTTCCACAAAGCCAGTGGACAGTGTAGAGAAACCTGTCATGGCAGATTGTTCCCAAAGTGTCGCCCAGAACGTGGCTGCTAATGCCGTTTTTGGAACATTAATTGTTGCAGGACAGGCAGGCTCACCTTGTTCGGCAAGTCCATCTTGGGTAAACCACTGCCTGACTTAAACCCTCAAGTGAAACTTTCTTGAACAAAATCCTGGCTTTTGTCTTTATCAAGTGAACCTTCTGCACTGAAAAGTGTGGACTGTGCAAGCAGAGCAACTCTAGAAAATACTTCTAAAACTGTATTTGCTAAAGTCTGGAAATTATTATTCATCTCAACAAGAGGCCCAAGACAAGGCTTGACAAACACATGCCCATTTTAAACAGGAGTAAAGAGTCAGTGCAAATTTCCCTTACTTTACACTCATATCCATTACGCTATTTGCTTTGACTCCTAGAGTTCTGCTCTGTTTTCCCAACAATTTTGTGGTGCTGCACAGCATATTTACTCTGAGTGGAAGCCATTTTAGTGGATCAGCCTGCTGATTTCACAAGGGCCTAAAGGGTAAAACTCCTTGGAAGAGTGTTGAGGACACAAGTAGTTTGTCTTGGTAGGAAAAAGCCAGTTTAAATGGTGCAATAGCCTTTCTTAACTAAGATTGCAAATGCCCTGTGGCTGGCTGTTCTGTTCTCACTTTAGGTGATGGCTGTGGATTAAGAGCCTGAGGCTTTGGCTAACATCTATAGGCAAGGCAGTGCATCCCCAGGGTCTAATTCAAGGCAAGTTGTGCAGGTGTCATAATTAGCAGTTTCCTGTTAAAGCTCCACAAATAAGCTCTAATCCTCAAGGCACTACTCTCCAAAACCCCTTGCAGGTTTGTTTTCAAACCAAGTAATATTCATCTGTAACCTTTTTTTTTAATTGCCCAAGCTGCACATTTAACTACCCTGGGCCCACTGGCTTAGATGTTGCCGAAAATCAGATGTGAGCAGGGATAAAAGGCTCCAGTTGCTCACACTGAGCCACCAAGCCACCACACTGAGTGCAACCTGCCCTTAAATGAGGCTGAGGTGTACAATAGTTGAGTCAGAGCTGAATGGAGGACTTTGGTTTCCTGTTATCCCTCCTCGCCCTTCAAGGCCAATAAACATGTCATAAAGGGAGGAAAAAGTGTGAAAAGTTAGGAAGCAAAACACAACCCTTAATGATCTCTACATGTGCTGCAGCCACCTCCAAATGAAAGTTGAGGTACAAGATTTTTTAGCACTTGGAGAAAAGCCTGGCTCCCCCTCCCCACCACAACAGAACAGAGACTCCCAACACAAGTGTTCCTGGGCAGAATAAGGTTTGGAATGTGTGTGCACAAGTGTGTGTGTGTGTGTGCACATCTGCAGCCAGGGAAAAGAGAGGGAGGAGTGTGTTAATTGCAGTGTGAGCACATGTCAGGCAGCGAAGGGAAAGTTTCTCAGATCCCATGATCAGCGGGGCATCTGAGGACTTTAATGTTTTTCACAGTACAATAAAACTACCAGTGCCAGCTGGAGTCTCCAGCCAAGCTGTGTGCCTTGGAGCTTAGATGTTTCACATCACTGAAGGCTACATAATACTTTCAGCTGGCATTGCATTCCGTTTGATATGTCTGGGGATGGAGATAGTTAGTTAAATAATCACATCGGCTGATGTGGTGGCTCAAACAATGGCCCCTTCCCCCTCTCTCCAAACATGTTTTGGGAATATTAATTTGGGAAGAGGGGCACCAAAGCTTTTCGTCTGTTTTCTTGATCTGTTTCTTTCTTTGTTTAGCCTCTAAGTGTTGACAGGATGCGATGATGTTACTTCTCTTGGTGTGAATTTTTGTGAGACAAAAAGAAGGATCTGGTCAGGTTTTCTGAACAGATGAGAGATAAGTCAGAGAAAAATGAGAACTTTGGTTTCTGTTTGTGCTGAAGTGGAGAATTTAGCCTTGGTACTGGACAGTGTGGGTTCAGGGGGTTGACTAGGAAATTAAAAATTAATTCAGTATGTGCCATCTCTTCAAGTTGCAAGTAAAAAAACCCTGAAGTTTTAAACATGTAAAACACATGGCAGAGATTCATAATTTTACTATTTAAATGTAAATAAAATATACTTTGCCCAGCCAGGACCAAGTCCTTGTTCTTCTAAAGTCCCTTTAAACCATGAAAACACCACTGGGGTTCTGAGGTATTACCTGCCTGGTGTTGTGACTGTGGCAGGTTTTGGACATGTCGTTGTTCAGGTGATCATAAGCCAAGCAGAGATGGACAGAGAGATGCTGTAGGGACTGTGACTTACCATCACAAATAGTTCTCTAGTATTGTATTTTCTAGAGCCTTTGTTGAAGTTCAAGATATGTTTTCCAGTGTTTCAAATATGCAAGATTATAATTCTAGAGACAGATTTACAGGTCTGTGGCTTTTGGTGTATGGAACTAGAGGTGATGGATAACTTTGCTCTCAGAAGTACTGCACTAGTTTGTCATCTGCATCAGGATTGTCTAGCTGTGTCCTTTCTTTCTTCTAGAGTTTTCATATAGGGATTTTGTAGTGCTTGGCAACCTAGACAGATGACATAAAAGAAGCCATATAGTTTGGTGTGTTCTTGAACTTGCTTTCTATTTCTTTCATGTCTCCAGACTTCAGTGTTGCTACAACATAAGTTGTAAGTGTGCACTTTTCCCTGACACAGAGAGTTTTCTTGCAAACTTTTGACAAGGTGATAAAACCTGTTTTCTTGGCCTCACTTTGTTGTACAGTACTGTGTGAGTGCATGTAACCAGTGAAAATCCATTGCAGTCTCTGAACTGATGTTATGCAAATACTTCTACGCTTTCCTGTTTCTTTTCTGCGCAGGAAATCACTCTTACAAACAAAAGCAAATCCCTGCTATAAAACTGTGAAACACTGAGTCTATTGACATTGCCTGTAAGTGATTAGGTTAGAAGGCCAGTTCCTCTTTGCTTCCTATATAATCAGTGGAGAAACCTGAACTTGCTTTTAATATCAGGTTTTGAATCACTCCTTGGAGAAGCCTGTGTCTTTCCAGTGTCAGGTAATGATCTCCCCGGTGAGACATGTACAGCCATGTCAAATTTAGGTGGTGTGCATTCAGCTGTACCTATCCCATCCACGTCTGTCTGAAGAGACTTAAACATTCATCTGATCACAAGGAGGATCCTGTGAAGAAGATCAGGGATTTCAATGAAGTGTTGAAGTTGTTAACCTCTCACAGTGCCTGCTCACTGCCCACGTGGCTGCCTGTGCCCCTTCACACACTGAAATCACCTGCGCACATGCAGTCACAAGCTCTCTTGAGTTGTAAGGCATGACATGATATTTAAGAACAGCATTAAGAGTTATGCATGAAAGACAGGACACTCCTTATTTCCTGGCAGCCCTTCAAGTCTTGACCTGATTCCAGGAAGAAAGCAACCTGTGAAAACATCAGCTCCTGTCAGCAGTCACAGCTCGGAGAGAGCAGCACATGCTCCATATGCTGGAGGAGTTGTGAAAATCCATGGAGCAGCATGTGCTTGTGCTTAAAAAGCAGCTGTCCCTACACCTCCACTCTGATGGCAGTGCCACCCTTCACTTGATATTCTCCAGCTCCTCAGGGCGGGCGCGGTGAGACTTTGGAGTGTTGGAACTTCCTCCCCACAGGTTTTCAGCAGGAATGTGTCCCATCAACAGCCTTCTGAATCAAGGTAAATATTCAAGTGATCAACTCCCTCCTTCATCTTACCCCTGGAAGATACCAAAGGACTGCAGTGGGGAAGGAGCTGACGAGGTGGTGCTGATTCACATAGATCAGAACAAAGGACCTGGGCTTGTCTCAGTTCACCCTCAATATCTGTCTGGAACTGGGAATATCTTCTTTTCAGACTTCAGCAGCTTGTCACATGAGGCTGTATTATGTCCAGTTAGGTCACTCTGGAACCCTATCAGATGCCCTTTATATTTTTGCACTGACTGATTTAAAGGGTCAATCAATGAAATCAATGGCGATGAATATGGGGCAGCAGAAAAGAAATGTTTTTTTCACTCAGCACAGGAACTTGCCGTCATGGGAGGTTACAGAAGCAAATTCTGTGGATGGATATCAAGACCTGAAATGTTTAGTGAGATTGCTGATCTTTGGAAAAAGTACTCATACAGAAGTATCTCTAACACTTCTGTTCTGCTACTGGTTTTTTCTTTTTTTTTTTTGTGGTATTGTGTAACATAATGTTAAGAATAATTTATTTTGTTCTGAAAGTTCAGGCATAGGTTGCTCTGAAAGGCAGGTCAACGGCCTTCATGCCCCAAAGAGCATGAACTGGGGTGAATATGATGTGCTTGCCCAAAACCTACTGGTTCTTTAATGCAAGAACATTTTTACCCCTGCCATGATCTACCCTAAACACTCCCTCTCTGTCTCTGCATTACTGAGAAATTCTATGAGCAAAAGGTACCTTTGGATCATCAGTGCACAGTGTTTCTCTTGCAGCTACTAGATGTGAACAATAAGCCATTTTCCCTGAGTTTTGTAATGAAAATACCCTCTTGAATTCCTAAATACTTGAAAATATGTGCTGTGTGGGTGAACTGTTGCTAAGTTTGAGTTATTCAGTACCTCTCTGCGTCTCCTTTAGGTGTTTCAAAGTCTGTGAAGCCATTGTGATGGACTGGAAGTTATCCTGCCCTGACCTAGATGCTGTTTTGCTCCAGGCACACTGTGTCCCTTGTTATTAATCTTATCATAGGAAGCTTGAATAACCTGGCTGGGGTCTCTCAGTGATGAGCAGTAGCAGGTTATGCACCATTTTGGTCATGAACTCTTGTGCACTGAACTACCCTGGGATTGTTGGCTTTGACTCTGTGTATGTGCAGAATTACAGGGTCCACAGTTTCTGCCTTCTGGATCTACAGGGAAAAATCTTAAGTTTAGCAGAGAATTCTACTTTGTTTTGTTTTGTTTTGTTTTGTTTTCCTGCTACTGAATCATCTTCTCCCTTGTAAACAAGGTCTTTTATCAGAAACAGGCAATACTTTCTGGGACTTGAGAATTTCTTTTCCCTAAAATTCGTGTGTTGCTACATAAACATTCTTCTCCTATGCACTTCTGCCCTGAGGCATTTCTTGTTACTAACTACCCTTGAAAGAGCTCTTAATTTTAGAGAAGAATTAGCTCATCTCCCAGGTAATCTTTGTTTTGCTTAAGCCTCCTTCTCATGCTTGAATACTACTAATCTGCTCAAAGTTGCTGAAAACCCATTTGAAGTCCTTAATTATATCAGTGTGTGACCTCATTACAAGCATTGAGGTTGGTATAAGAGACAAAAGTGAGAAGAGGAGAAATCTTTATTTGATCCCTGTCCTTGATAAGCACAGGCTCTGGCATTCTGGGCTGCCAGGAGACAGAGGTACCACGTAACTGAGAACAAGCAAAGCTATTTGGCATCAGGTGATGTGCTACATGCTGGTGGTAGGCTGCAGATCTTCAGCCACTGATGGAGGTGGGTAAATTCAGAATCTCTGGATTGGATCTCTCTTCCCACTCATGGCTCACTCTGAAGTTATGTAAATTTTTTGTGTTCAGAATGCCTTTGGTGGAGTTCAGAATGGCTTTGGTGGAGTTCCACAGGTTTGTTTTCTGTTACTTGAAGAACAACCTCTTTTTGCTTGTTCAAACTTAGCTTTCACAGGCTTTATCTCATGGCCTCTCATTTTTACCTTGGAAGAGTATTGAACAGTCCCTTTCTCTCCAAGCCCTCCAGACCACTCATGATTTTATAGACTCCTAAAATAAATTGCTTGTCATCTCTTTTTGAAGCTGGAGTCCTGTGTGATCCTTCTTCATAGGGGCTTTCCCTACTGTCCCCCTGAATCTTTTCCAATCCCCTTTCTGATGTGAGCTGTCCTCATCGGAGAAAAGTGGGATTAGAATCTGGGTTTTCTTCCTGTGGGTTTGACTCTAAGGATGTGTGATATTTCATATCCTCATGTCTACATTTGTGTTCTGAGGAGTGCACTGTGTCAGTGGTGACAGATAACCCTCATTAGGTGATTCTTCATCAGTTTTTAGTACACTGAGCCAACCCAAAGGAAGATGAAGGTGAAAGCTCTGATGACATCCTGATCACACATCCATGAAAGTGAGCAGGGACTGATGATGTTTTTTAAATTGGGCTACATTGATGACCTT
Source organism: Hylia prasina (assembly GCA_013397195.1). Taxonomy (NCBI): domain Eukaryota; kingdom Metazoa; phylum Chordata; class Aves; order Passeriformes; family Sylviidae; genus Hylia; species Hylia prasina. Next base: position 695,983 of record VYXD01016583.1, on the reverse strand, counting down.
AGCAGCTTCATCCCAGAGCCAGGTTTACTAGCAATCCTTTTGAATGGTTTCAGCAGGACCTGCTGACCAGGGACCATCTGCAGTGTAGATGTGCGACGTGCTGGGTAAACGCAGTTTGTTTTCTGAAGTCTTGTGTCAGCCATCTGCAACCATTTATCTTGGTTCCATCCCTCTGCATACAAAACACTGTAAAAATGCAAAAGCCTACAACTGGCACAGTGTAATTTTTATGCTGCCAGCACATCCCAGAATGTGGACATAGTGCTCTAAGGTGTTTTTTTTCTATGAGAGACTTTATTCCACAGCAACCAAAACACAACTGGATCCCAAAAAGCATCCTAAGTATTAAAAGACTCTGGTCTGTCAGCTAGTACCGGAATCTCCAGCTCCTATGCTACTTGTTAAAACACTTGAGCTAATAAAGCACTCATCCAAACTGTGACCTTGGGCTGACAAATGCATAAAATCATCCAAACCCGATCGAACTCAGTTTAAAGATTGAATTCTGGAGCAATTAAAAACAAAAAAAAGCTGAAACTTGAAAATAAAGCCATAGCCTAAGGTAATGTTTGCTATTTAAAACTTACTTGAAACCCTCAAAGTTTTCATGGCAAAGACAATTTTTAGCTTTACTACTAGCACTGGAAGTTAAATCTCGCTGTAACTTGGCTGAATGAGACGAGTTGCATACTGGCACCTCTTGTGTAATTTGAACAAGCAACCCTGGCATTAAGGACCAATAAAACCTGGGGTTGCTTCCATTAATAACCTTCACTGATTAAAGGAGAGATAAGGAATGAAGGGCTTCAGAAATGGAAGTCATTGGATGGACCATTCAGACTTTTCTCTGCTTCTGAATTGTCTTTGGGAGTAGGAAATGTTATTACAGTTTTCAGATTTGCAGACAAAACATGAACAAACAATGCCAAAACCTGCTGCCTGCAATTCTAATCAACCACTGGGCTTACAAAAGGAATCTCTGACTCTTTTCTCACAGCTAAATTTTGTTTTAGTTTCAGTTGTGTTTGGGAACAATTCACAGATTGATTATTTAAGCTGTTCTGTGGGCCAACTAATCTTGACTCTTCTGAATTCTTTTCAGTGCTAGCTGGGTAATACTTGATTGAGTTATAGCAGCCTCTTGCAACCCCTTTTCCACTTCACTGGTGTGGAGGTGTTTCAGGTTCCTCAAACCTTCTTCAACCTCAGGGTAAGACAGGGAAAGGCATTGGCTGTTTCATGTGTTTTAAGTGCTCTAAACATTGTGCTAAAATGATTAAGGCCTAAGTCTCAACAACACTCTGTTCAATTGTCCTTTCCTGCTTTTGTCCCAATTATCCTTTTCAGTCTGTACTGCTCATGAATCTCCTTTTTCAGAGCCCACTCATTGTCACCAGTCTGGCTCTGAGTTGCTTGGCTGTTGGCTCATATTTGCTTCTTCTGAAGTGCTCCCCCTCTTGCACCACAGCCTTGTTTCCACTGCATCACCTCACTGACTTGCCTGGCCACCCTTGCTGGGACAGCTGCACCATATCTTCATTTCTGACCCCAAAAACCTGGGGAAGATGAGGCTGCTCCATGGCAATACTGGTACAAACCTGTTTCTGTAGAAATAACAACAGTAATAAAATAATGCAGAGACTCTCTCTCTGCAGAGACTTTGCCAAATGTAATGTTGTGACTGGCTATTTTTCAGAGCTAGAGGCTATTTATCAGTGATGTTATCCACACTTTTTTTTTCCCCCAGGAAAAAGACATTTCTATTAAAGCTTTCTTTTATTAAAACCCAAATACCCACAGAACACTTCCACTTACAACATGGGAAATTTTTACCCAGTCCTACTTTTTCTTTATCTGTTTCTGTAGACTTTATTTACCTAGTAGCATTTGCTGCCATGTGTGATTTTTTTAGTCCTACTTAATTCAAATTATAATTAAGTTACTTTGGAGACTTGGAGTTAACTCCCATCCTTGCCAGAAATTTTGTGCTCTCAGCTCTTGACCTTGAAATGAGGGACAGAAGGAATTCCTGTGTCATTTTGTGAGATTGGAGGATGATTTTTCAAGGCTTTACAACTCCCCTACCTCATGACAGGTGTGTGTGGTGCCAAATTTAACAGAATTTCTGTTGCTGGTGCTTCTCTCTGCTGTGGTAACCTGAGAAATACTTCAGTAAGGTAGGACAGGGTGTGCTTTCAGTAAAGGGTGAAAGTGAAGGTAGCTCTTACCTGTCCTTGAGACGATTCCATTAATTACTGTTGATGAGCTTTTCAGAGTCAGGATTTTCACAATCTCCTTTCAGAGGTGGGGACAGAATTTGGGGACAGAAGAGGGCAATGGGTTGCTCAGCCCCTGGAAGTGCAAGAAGTTTTGCATCCCAGTTTAGTTTGCAGTATTTATCTCACTGCAAAGTGGTTTCATGGTGAGCAGTCTCTTGCTGTCAAAGGTACTTTCCATCCATGTCATAAATTACAATGAGCTTTGACAAGTCCTTCAAATTTGGTTTCCCCTCTCCTCGCCCCAATGTGTTGCAAAAACGACTTGAAGGATATTTTGAAAGCTGACAGGGATCTTTCTGAATTAAAATACATTCTGGGTTTAGTGGCATCACAGAAAACAAGGGGGAGAAAAGTGAATATTATGAAATGTTATTCAAGGATTTCTTTTTCTACAGCAACAAACTGTGAGCTTTTGAATGTTATCTTTGAAGAGAGGAGAAATCTGAGTTTAAAAAACAATTCTGATAACATCAGTCAAGCTCTGTTAAAAATATAACCTGTTATGGTTTTTTAAAAATATTTTTGTTTTATGATGCTTTCATTTTGTATATATTTTGTGTATTTAAAGCAGTGAGATCCTTATTAATTGATTTTTTAACTCTTCTTTCTCTGTTGCATTACAGTATTTTCCAGTAGTGTGTGCTTACTAACTCTGAGTATTCACAAACAGTGAGATTAGACTGTGATTTTAGTTTTCTAATCACTGTTCTTCTTGTGTGTTTTTTTTTTTATTTCATTTTTCAAATGCATAATTTATTTGGTTCATTGTTATACATCAAGAAGATGCCTGAGCTCTTGATTATCTTCTTTTCATCAAACCAGAGCACATGTTCTTCATATGAATCTCTGCTTTGATGTCATTAAAATTGCATTTTCCCCTTAGAAAAGGTTTTCTTAAAGTTATAATTTCTTTTGACATGAATTTAATGCATTAACATCACTTCTATTAATGTAGCTGGATACAACATATAATAAAATCCAGTAAGGTCAATCCCTAGCAAAGAATTTTATGAGAAAAGGCATTTGAAATGTGATGTTTGAAAGTATGTATTTATTTCCTTATCAGTGGTTCTAACAACAGTTAGGCCCAGCTGACAAGTTGGAGTAGACTCCTCAATTTAAACCTTAATTCTAATATCTTGTGGTCTTTCAGCTTCCTGCTGAGGGCAACAGCCTCCAGAAATGGGGATTTTAGTAAGAAAATGTACAGGGGAATCCTCAGCATTTGCTGGGCATTTCACCTGAGCAGAATCTTTGTAGGAACATCAGGGTGTGCCCAAGATCCAGGGTAATAATGGTAATAGTGCTTTAGAGGAAAGCAGAATGTGTTTCCTGGGAATTCACAGGCCAGGACACATCCCTGCAGTTTTGAGCAGGGAATTTTGGTCAAGACACCAGCACTGTCCCCTGTGCTTTTTGAAGAGTGTCGTGCCCTCTTTAGTATCCATCTGGGTGAGCAGGCGAAATCCAGATTGGACAAGTGTTTAATTTGTCATTTGAAGGGTGTCATTTCCTCATCATAATGCTGACACACACAGAGCCTTCTGGAGCTTGGTTTAGAGGGGGGAGGGAGTTACCAGTCAGCAGCATCCAAACTTTGTTTCCAGATTTTCTTTCTTAGGCTCTTAATTCCTAACTAAAAGGTTTCTAATTAGACATTCCTAATGCCTGGAAATGCAAATATGAAACATTACTGAGGTGAAAGGAGAAACTTCTCCTCAAGTTGATGCACTGGGGTATCAGCAGATGGAGAACAGAACCCAGGCCCTGATATGTGCCTGCTGGGAATCCATCCTGTGCTCTGCTTTGCCACTCGTTTGCTCTGCAAATCTAAATGGGGGCTTTTCTTGGGTTTCAATTTCTTGATTTTATTTGTTGCCTTGGCACTGCAGCTTACGAGACTGGACAGCTTTCATAAAGTCCCTTGTGAAGTCTCAGCCTGGTGAGGTGCTAATTAAATGAAAGTTGTTATTAAAGTGAGAGAGGGAGTGAGAGTTCAGGGCTACCTCATTTATACACTTGTTTAGCTGATGACTTCAGTGAAACTAAACAGGAGAGCTTCAAACACTTATGAAATCACAAAACTTCTGCTAACTTCTATTAGATAATTCTCAAAGCTTTATTGATTCAGTTGGGATGCATCCTCAAGTGCCAGTGATGGATCTGAGGTAAGATCTCTTGAGTCTCAGGAGTGTGTAATAACAGCAGCTCCAAGGTCTTGGGCATAGAGCTAGTCCTTCCTGCCTTCAGTGACAAATTTCACCAAAACTGTCCTCATCTTAACTCTTCTCTTTTGTAGCTGCTTTGCTTCATGCTGCTGTTACCAGTCTCCACAATCAAAAGGGCCTTGTGACTGCCTGCTTTTGAGAGCTAGCTGAAACTCTAAGGTCCAAGGAAGCTATTCAACAAATTTATCTATTCATAACTTGAATCTCCCAACAGTTCCTTGAATCATATTTCACACTGGCCTGTACATTTTATTTTATATAATCATATCAGGTCACTCAGAATGCATCACTAACTGTCATGCTCTTAAAATTGTAATTGCAATCAAAAAAGGGTTATTTGTTCTGAGTCCTGAAAGGGAGAGACTCAGCCATTTGTATTCACCTGGTGCTTTGTAAACAAAGCTTTACCCTTGGGGTGGTCAATGTAATGTCTTTAGATGAAAATGAAGATCACAACTTGTTAGGTGGTAAGAGAATCAAGTAAACACCCTGTACTCTGAAAGCTTTATGTAAGGGACTTATGTGTGTTGTGGTTTTTTTTTTTAATTACTGCATTTGTTAAAATTGGATACAGAGCTTAATGCAAAAGTAGGTGGAGAAAGGAGAGTAACTTTGTAAACTGCTGAAAGGGCAGGAACTTCTCTTTCACTGAGGTGAAAAAAAGAAAAATGATAAACTGAATATTCTGGATCTTAGTTTTTAATTTGCTTTCAATTCTGGAGTAACTTTGTGAGTTGCTGGATTAATTTTTGCCATGGTGCATATTAAAAAATCCAACAACTTAGTATTTTTATATCTCAGCAATATTGGGAGCACTGATTCTGTAACAACCCTAAGTTTGGCTGAACTAGCTTTGCTACATAAATACTGGATAAGGTGAGACAGCCCTTTTCTGTACTTAGATCTGAAGCTAAGACATGGAGAGACAGTCAGAAATCAGAGAGGGACCAGAGCAGAAATGAAGGGTCAGGACAGGGGCCTGAACAATTACAGATCTCTCAACTTCTCCTGGAGTGGAAGAGGCTTCAGAAAGTCTGTTTTCTCCAGTCTGACTTGCTCCTCTGCCTGGGTTATGCATCCCAGAGATGGTGGTGGCCATGGCCTCAGTGACAAGACAAAAAGGGTTTCATCACTTACTGTGGCCTCTTAGCTGGAGTGGGTGGTTTGACCATTTGTAAATAAATTTTCAGCATTGCTGCTTTTCCCTTTATCTGTATCAGGTAAGAACTAAGGAGTTTTTTTCTGGTGTGTTAGAAAGATCAGTGTAAGCAATAGGTTGAAAAGGCAGAGTCACAGCATGTCACGACAAAAGCCAAGAACAAAAGTGAGGTGGAATTTGGGAGTTCACTTTGAATCTGCCACTGTTGCTAGAGTTTGGGTCTTGCTTTTGTATGTTCCCTGCTCCCTCCAGGACCTGCACCTTTCCATCATCTTGTGTTCTTAGTGATGGATATTGCATTTGCACAAAGGAAAAACCCAGCACATTACAGTGAGAGGAGGCCCAGTATAGTTTTTTTCCCCTCAACAGCATTTTCAGGACATGAAATCTGGTAGATACAGGGGCCCAGAGCTGTTACATGAGGACAGGATCGATTCAGTCAATCAGAGGAAAACCTACTGTCAGGCTCCCAGACCTTTAACCTGCTCCTCAGAATTATTAGAACTCCCAAATCTCTTTGCAGGCCTTTTCTATTAGACAGATATTCCCATGTTTTGATTTTTTTGCTCCAGAAGTAATTTTTTTTATAATTACCTTCATTGAACTGCACTTACCATCTGTGAAGTGAGAGAGGCACTTAAATGATTTATTAGCCTGAGTTCCTAAAATGTGCTGAACAGCGTTGGATTGATCTTGGCTAGTGACAACCACGGGATACATGACAATGGGTAGGTGGCCAGTGTTTGATGGAGCATCGTGCTGTGCCGTGGTCTTGCTCTGTGGGAGTGTGTTGGCTCCCTTCCAGTTGTACAGGAGATCAATAAAAGGCAGGTGTGCCTTGGCTGAGAAATACAAAGAAATGTCTTGAAGCAGAGTTCTCCTCCTGAAAACAAAAAATCATGGGGCACTGTACCTCTTTTTTTCTGAGATAGCTCTCCCGTAAAAGGCTCTAAGAAGCTTTTGGCAGCAAAGTAAACCTTTCTGCAGTAAAAGAATTGGTTCAAATTCGTTCTTGTCTGTGTGCTGATTGAAATCCTGAAGGCTGATTTTGGTCCTTACTCTGTTTCTTCTCTTGCAAGTAGTGTCCATGGAGCATAAGAGGCTTTCACAGGCTTTCCTTTAGCCCGTACAAGGTGGTTAATGCTCAGTGGGGTTTGGCAGGTATTTTTCAGTGTGGAGCACAAAGTGGATCTAGCTGTGAACATCACTGGCAGGCAGTGAAAGGCTGTAGGTGTAGGCGCTGCTCAGGAGGATCCTAGTGAAACAAAACATGGGAAGGAGGAGTATCTGCCTTTCATGCAAGCAAAATCCTGTCTCTGGTAACAGGCAGGGGCTCCTGACTTACATCTCCAGCTGCAATCTCATCTGAGCAGAGGCTGTGAGACCCTGCTACTCGCCGAGTTTCCCCTTGTAGCAGAGACTCACAACTTCTGCTGACCTCTGAACTCAGCAGGAGCTGAGATGAAGCAGCTCCAGCCCTTCACAGGGCTGAGATGCCACCAAGCAGCTGATCTCACAGATGCAAGTGCCTGCAGGTGAGCCAGAGCCTGCTCCATGCAGATTGCCTGGAGGATCTTCACAGGAACATTGGCAAGGAAAGGGAGGTTGCAAAGCTGACTTCAGTGGTGAGACCCTGCTGGGGGTTAAGCATCTGCCTTCCCCCTTCACTCAGCACAAGCTAACAGAGTAAAAAATCCAGAACAGGCACCGTGTTAATCTTTCTCTTCCCCACCCAGTTTAACATATGCAGAGAAACACAGGACTGAGCTTAGAAAGAATAACAAAAAGGATGTGCTGCTTTAGTCCAAGCCATGGAATAGCTTGGACCAACACTACCATTTAACAAGAGGGTTCCAGATCTGGCTGAGTGTTGCAGTAGTAAACAGAAGCTGTCCTGTGGCTGGCAGCTGGCAGTGAGGATGACATGTGGGGCTCTCTGAGGACAGACTGCAGGAGCAGACAGCTCGGTGGCTGAAATGATGCAAGTTGATAGGGATCAGCTACAAAGGCACCCCAGGGCGTTCCTGTGCCCGCAGCACAGCCCATGTGTGCTGTCCTGCCTGGCAGGGCAGGCACTGGCACAGGGAGGGCACAGGGTCAAACCAGGCAGCAAATGAGCCAAGAGAGGAAAAGGAGGTGTGAGAAGGTGTTGGAAGGCTGGATGGAGAGGGTGGGGTTGGTAGGGAGTTCTCCCTGTGCCTTGGGCTCAGCTTTACATTTGCAAGGTGGTTAAAGGCCTGGAGGTGAAACCTCACCCTAGGAAGTTGTGCAGTGCGTAGGGTCTGATCTGAGCTCCTGAAATTTCTGGGATTTAGCTGCCATGCAAGGCTGCACAAATAGGCACAGCTGTTACTATGTTTGTACTCTGTACTTAAATGATTTTAACCCAGGTTTTGGAATCTGAGTATCCACATCTACCAAGATACAGGGCATTCCTCTGTCTTCTAGTGACTGCTCCTGGAAGCTCAGTTGCACCACTTCTACTTTAATAAATATACAACTTCACCTGCCAGAGAGTAGAAGTTGATGAATTTGTCCCTCCACTTTTGCCATGGTTATCTTTCCCCAAGCAAAGGTTCTCTTGTCTCACACTAGCTGCACTGTAGTTGTTTTTCCTCTATCCTGAAATGCCCTGAACTTGGAGTTAGCTCAAACTCATAAATACATAGGGTCAGGAGAGGTCAGACTTGGTTACCTTAAGGAGGCACAGGGAGAGTACAGGGAAAAGGAACCCTCAGGTAATGCTCCTCTTTGCTGCCTGATCCATCCATATGCCCTAAAGAGCGGCATGTGGCCAAATGGAGTTGGTGAGAAGCAGAGACAGATGGCAACATGTGATCTGGAAGGAACACAGGGTTTTACACCCAGTCAGAGATGCTGAACCAGAGCCCTGAATACTCACAATTCTTTTGGTGTAGTTGACATCGTCAGATTCATTATCCAAATATCAACATTTAGGCTGGCCTCTAAGGGTTGATTTTGGGTCCTCTTTATTGTGAATTTGGCCTTCTGCCATAAAATGCCATTCCTTCTGACCTCCAAATGAATGAGCAGGTCCAGTCACAGGGGACAGCAGCCCAGAAGAGCCAAGTGGTGAAAAGGAAGATTTTTGCAGGTGGGAGCTGAGGGCTGCATTGAAAACTTTAAAGGATATTTCGGCCAAAACTTCTTACCTAGTACATTATTTCTGTGTTATGGAATTAAAGTATTTCCCAGACTGCCAGTCTCTTCTCCAGCTCAAAACACTTGCATTTAGCCTTTGTTCTGAAGGCATGGGAGGAGTGTTGCATTCAGCAGTGACAACCTGTGCATGCTGAACATGACCCAAATGCTAGTTAGAGGTGGCAGCATCTCCCAGGGGAGGTACTGAGTGCACCCAGGCACAAACCCTGCTTTTGTGCCTTAATATTGCTGCCAGAACGCTGCTGAGGCATCTAGCATGGAACAAAAATTAGCCATTGGGCACTTCTCCCAGAATGTCTTCTCTTGTGGATGGAGAAAATCACCCCATATTTATCTGATTTGTGCATAAATGGAGAGGGCAGTGTGTGGGGAGAATATTTCAGGTTGTCTTCTGTCCTCCAAATTTGTGAAATACATTTAGCTGATGTCCTCACCTAATAAAGGTATTCCAGATTTCTCACTTCTTAGGTTTCTGGCACTTTGTATCATTGTTTTGGTTCCCAGAGTACTTTGCACAAATGGCACCTACTCTGTTTTCTGTCCTTTTGTCTGACTTGTTCTCTTCCCTGCTGTGTCCTCTGCATGGGAATACATGATTTCTGTGGTTTTGTCCTCAAAGAAGCACTGGACAAAGCTGTTTGTGCCTCTGCACTTGTTTGCTTCCCTCTGCTCCCCAGTGCAAAAGCCTGCTCACAACCTTCCTGGTTTGAACTGCCCATAAGACTATTGGGCAATGCAGGAGAGACATCTGTCCTTTTTGCACGAGCCTCCTCCCTTGCAGAAGCGTCCCCAGTTCCTGACAAATCTGCTCTTTCAACCTTCTTCTCAGCCAGGTATTAAACCTTGGTTTTTTTGCCTCTCTTTCCAATCCTGCACGGAGTTACTGGGAGTGTTTTCAGAGAACACTCATTGTCTCCAGCTTCCTTCTCCCAGAGCCTTAATTTTGCTTCCAGAATCTCTTTCCTGCTTTTCTGTTTATCATTTGTGCCAGTGTGGACTAGGCTTTTCTGCAGTAGCTCCTGGAAGCCAGTTCAGAGTCCCATGAGATCTGCTGCCTCAGCCCTGGCAGTCAGGTCCCCGTGTCACCCTCCCTGGGGTCACAGTCCCAGCTGCCTCTCTGCTGATGGTAGGACTCAGCTGCAGCCCTGGACTGTGGTTTTACAGAGGAGCCTTCTGTCTGACTGTGGGAGATGCTGGGTTCCAGGTGTTTTCTCTTGCTTGGCATTCCCTGTTGTGTTGGCTCTCGTGTCTCCCAGACCTGGGCCCTGCTCAGTGTTGTGCATTTCAGTCTCAAGCCTGAAGAGCCTGAGTCACTTTCTTGAGTGCTGGCCCAGCTGATTTGAAACCAGAATCAACTTTTGGAGTGATGCCCTGAGTGCTTTTGGCAGAAGGCTTTGGGTTAGCAGGGCACTCACTGCATATTTTGGCTCCTGGAGCAGCTCTTACCAGGTTGTTCTCCAAGCAGAAACCTGCAGCTGATGGGCACCTCATGGATGGGCTCCACCTTTCCTGCTCCTGGGGGTGTCACAGCCTCACCTCAGCTCTGTGTGGTTGATGTCTGACATCTGCTGCAGGAAGTGCAGTTGGGCTGTGACCTGAGCACAGGGACGTGTCCAAGGCAGTCTCACACTCAGGTAGTCACTGGTTTTCTGTAGGATTTGGTTTTCCAGGTGTGTGTTGTTTTGGGATTTCTGACAATGTCCCATTGGGATGTATGGACTGTTGATTTCCCTAATGAGCTGTTTGTAGTCAGTCATACCTAAAGCAGAAGATCTGCTTAATCTAAACTCAAAGTTAGAATTCTAGTTTGCAGTCACTTCAAGGTGTGCAGGATCCTCTGTTTCCTGTGACAAATCTATGTCAGTGTGCAACTGCTGTTTTTTATGTTTTTCTTCCCTTTTTATCTGTATTCTGCTCCCTTCCTCTGAGCTGCAGACTATGCACAGAGTCCCTTGCAGAGTCCTACCAGCCTTGAAGGCTCATTTGAATTCAGCACACCCCATTGTCCTGCTGAGTGTTCTATCAATGTGCCAACTCTGCTGTATTAACCCAGGAGCAGGAGAAACTGCAAGTCAGTCAATCCTTGGGCTACAACAGGTTTATTTTATTTAATGAATTTTGAGTCATTTTATGGTAGAACTGGGCTGCAATTCCAGCTGAGCCCTTTGTAGCCTGCACATTCCTCTCTGCTGCACACCTCTGGGATCTGCAGCCAAAAATGTAAATTAATGAAGACAAAGAGGAGAGATGCTCCTGACATGGCTATTCTTCTCTCTGGTTAGGGCACTGATGCTCAGGCAATACTGGGAGAAGCTGCAATATTATCACTTTACTCATGAGAATAGCCTGTATCTTTTTCTTGGGGAGATCAGTGGCAAGTAGCTGTTGACCAGCTTAACATTTTTTAGAATTTCTGTCTCTTAACAAAATTACAATTTCCTTCAGTACTTTGATATGCAATATCGTAAATTATCTTGTGAGATATTTTTTCCTTCTAAATCATCAAAGGTACCCCTGCTGGAAAAATAAGTCAAGAAACAAGGAGTCAAAATCAGAGAGGTGCACAACTGGAAAATGCCTGGATGGTGGTCCAAGCTAATTTATTTTTTAACTTTGCCATGTTTCTCTGTCTCATGCAATCATAAATAAGTTAAGTACTTTGCAATCTGTGGAATGTGTTTTTTCACATGACCACCATCTGGGCTGCTATTTCTCTGCCCTGTTGTACCTCTCTGTTTGGGTTACTGATAGTTGTCTGTCTGGTACTGTTTGATTTTAGCTTTCTCCCTTGGTTCCTCAGCAAGTTACAAGTAAACACTTTCCCTAATTTTATCCTCGAGGTTTACACTTCTCTTAGCCCTAACAAATGTATCTGAATTCTACAGTTTATTCCTGTCAATACACTGTGTTTTGCTGTTAACAAGTGTTTGTCTACAGGAGGAGGTATCAGTCAGGAATAACTCTGGATTATCACTCCATGGGAGCTCCTTTGCCCTTTGGAAATAGATGCAGAGTGTTTGTACTGTTATTCCAGAATCTGTGTCTTGTCAGGGAGCCTTCAGACACACTTAATTTTTCTGCCTCCTATTTGAACTCAGTGCCCTGTGTTGAACAAGCCTTAATTTCAGCCTTCATCAAACCTGCTTTCTCTTTCAGCTGAGATTTTTTTCCAGGTGCAGTGGTACCTGAGGTATGGTGGAGATCCATCTGTCAGACTGGTTGTGTGTTAAGGGCTTCCTGAAGTTGATGGAAACCACTCCAAGGACAATTGAGCCAATCCCTGAGAACACCGAATCAAGCAATTACCAGATGTATTCCAGGCTGACATTTCCTTAACCCTTCTTTTATTCTATTCCTCATCCCTGTATAATATCAGAATATCTTTTTTTTTTTCCCTCTGAGCAGCGTGTTCCTTTTGTGGCTTTTATGATTCTGAGAAGAGAACAGGTAATTTTGAACACTGAGTCACTCTCTTATGCCTAACTACCACGTTTCTTCCCCCCAGCTGAGGACAGGGAGTTCTGAAGATTCCCGAGGCCTTGGTTCTTGGTTTGGTGTGTGTGAGTGTGATGTGCTGCTCCACTTGGCTTTCTCTGCTCATGGGTAATTTGATAAGTGATAACCATGGCCTGCAAGGAATGCCAGCCCTGTCGTTCACGCCACTCCAGCTCATGTCTTCATTTCGTCTGGAAAAGCCACTGTGCCAGCTACTGGTGGACTTTCTGGCCTTCTCTGATTAAAACAGGCACTTGGCCCTTCAACTCTTTTGTGTAGGTGAAGGAAGTTGGAAAAGATTTTAAAATTAAGTGTTTGTGTTTATTTTATTATGTTTTATTCGTTCCGTGGTTGGGGGAAGGAGATGTGTGCCACAGGCTGTTGGTCTGTGGAGGGTAGAAGCCGGCCCATGGATTTTAGCAGACTGTCAGAACTCAAAGTGGTCTGAGATGTCCTTGTAGATGAGAGAAAAGACAGATAAGGTAGCAGCTAAAAGCACAGAGGAATCAGAAATGCCAAAGAAGCATCTGTAAGCCCTGACTTCACTCCAGCAGTGCGAATCTGCTTGTCTCGGGTGCCCATCCAAGTGAAAATACTTGTGTTAATTTTTGTTATAAGGAAAGCTGAAGCTGTAAGTTTCCATGATCACAGTGACAGGCAGTTTGGCAACATCCTGACCACTGCTCTTCAGCTCTTTCCCCTGCTCCTGTGAGCTTTTGGTACCTCTGTACTCCCACCCTTACACTATTTCCTACCATTCCCATTTACCCTTTGCCTTTCAGCTACTGGCACCTCACTTAGTCAACTTTTGCTAGTCCAGGACGTTCTTTTAGGGAAGGGATGTGAACCTTGTGATACTGGAGAGGTGAGGTTTTACTGCACATCACTGAAAGGCAGACATGGAGATTTTGTGCTGTTTTTGCCCCCCTGGAGTCCATGGGGCCCCTGAATCTTCAGGCACCTGAACTGACTGTGGTGTGAAGTTTTGAGAACATTTTGTGGTCATATCAGTAAGACCTGATTGAACTTGGGCTTATATTATTTAATGCTGTTTTACACTTATGACCCTGCTAAGAAGATCTGGAGGGTTTGCCTGCAGTGTAGCTTTGCCCCTGCTCCATGGAAGTCCAGTGTCCATGGTTACTGGGGACAGTAACTGATAAGAGGGAAGATTCAAAGCTATTTCTTCCCTCTGTGATCAGAAATGCAGCTCCCAGCCCAAAGGGAGCCGTGCAGGAAAAGAAAATCTGCTGCAGGAATGATTGTCAGAAGATGTGTGACAATGTTCACTGCCAGCATTTGTCCCTGTGCAGTGACTCAGTGACCTTGACTTGCCTTGATTTGGGTGTGCTCAGTGCTCAGCCAGACTCAAGCAGAAAGTCAGGCTTAGGAGCTGCCACGTGTCTGTCCCCTTCTGGCAGTGTGCTGGAGCTCCTGGGTTTCCAGACTGGAGTTGGAAAGATGCAGGAATAAGTAGCCTTTGGAGGATGCTGCTGCTTTAGTATCCTGTTCAGCAGCAGGTCTGTTTAGTTGCTTACAGACACCTGGGCTCTGCAGGAAATAGATTCAAACCTGTTCACTCAGGTCTGTTTTACCTTTCTGCATTAACATTCTTCAGGCTTTTAAAAATTCATTAAAACTTTTGTGTGCCAATTAGTAAGAGAAGCAGATTGCTCTCACAAGTGGGGAAAGAGAAGACATAGGAAGGAGTGTTCAAGGCTGGGTTGGACAGGGCTCTGAGCACCCTGATGTAGTGGAAGGTGTCCTTGTCCATGGCAGGGGTGGGATGAGATGAGCTTTAGGGTCTCTTCTCACCCAAACCAGTCTGTGATTCTATGATTAGGCTCAACAGCTTCAGGTTTTCGGGTTCTCCTCTGTCATCCTGCCGTGGTACCAAGTGCAGCACAGCTGGAACAGGCTCCGGGAGGCATTTCATCCCCTGACTTAACTAAACTGAGCTCCGGGGGTGTCGGTGGGAGGATGCCGGGTGAGCTCGGCTGGGGAGCTGCTCGCAGCCCTTGGGCTCAGCCTAATCTGCGCGGCTGTAGGTAACACTAGAGGTCACTCTGTGACCAGGGATGGAGCCCGCAGGCGTTCGGGGGCCTTGGGAAGGTCAGCGGCTGCTAATCCGTATAAATTGCTGAACTACAAGCAAAATTTGTAGCTCATTATGAAGCACTTTGATGCGGCATCGCTTCTATCCTAACTTCAGATGCCAATTTCCTACGGGGAGCAGCCCCCTCCCTTCAGTGGCGTGTTCATGAGAGCACCCGGGACAGGGCTGGGGTTTTGGCACACTTTGGGGACATTTCTGCCGGGCCGGGCTGGGCAGGGTCCCCCCGGCACCTTTCCAAGTGTCTGTACCTGCCTTGCTCCTCTCCCGGCTGTCAGCTGTCTGATCAGCAGCGTCAGGAATTTATTTGGCTGATGCTCCCTGGCAAGCCTCGGGGTAAAGATGGATTTAACACAGTCACTAGACAGCTGTGTGCTAAACTCACTGGCTGGGGAACCTATAACGAAAGGATTTAATTTTATTCCCTAATAATCCCTTTTCTCTCAAACAGGTCAGACTAGAGAGGCTGCTGCTACCACTGCAGCTTTCAGCTTCTTGGTGTTGTTATTGGTATCAGGGCTGGTCAGTCAGGCAAGACGTTTCATCTTGGGGAGAAGTTTTCCTTTTAGTATTATTTTATGGAGTTTTTTACTTGGGACACTCAAATAAAATTTTCAGTTCCCTGAAATACCTCTGTGGAAGTTATTCTGGGTGAAAGATTTCAGTGATTTCCTCTCCTACCCCTGAAGAGAACTGATAATTTTGGGTCACCTGAACCTATTTGCAAGTTGGTTACATAGTTAGCAATTAATTCTGGTTAAAAAGGAAGGAATTAAAAAATAATTAATAAATAATGATAACATTTTCCATTGCAAAATATGCCTCATTTTGACCAATAAATAAAGCATGTTCTCACCCTTCCCCCAGTCTCCAAAGGGATCAAAAGTGAAACACCTGATATGAGACTGAACAAAATATTTTACTTGACCTAAGGCATTTTTGGGAAGCTCATTTTTCCCCTTTGGTCATAAAAGGCAAAGCTGGTTATTTGCAGAGCTTTATTTGTAAGCCTTCTCTTAGCTCCTGTGGAGGCCAGGTGTCTGCTGGCAGGGGAGGGACTATGCCCCACGTCCCTTTTTCTCCACGGAGCATGCCATTAATGACCCAATTTTGCTGGACGTTCCTAATGCACTTACCAGGGTTTCATGGCATGGGGAGGGTTTGCACTTGCCCCATTAGGGCAGGTACCTGGTTGTGGCTGGATTCCATGGTAGTGCAAACATCTCACAAATCTAGTCAGAAATAATTGGGGTAACAGGGACTCCTTAGTCTTCGTTCACTTGAGGGTCACAGGACGTCAGATTTGACTTTGCTATTGAAGTCAGCTAATGTACTGGAAATGCCTTCATTTTCCCCCTCTGGAGGCATGGGTTCAAATCTGCCATAAATTACAAGTGACACAGGTTCAGTGGTCTTAATTAAATCCCACGAGGTTATTTTTGTGTGTCAACACTCCCCTTCTCCTCCCTTCTGCAGCGCTTGGAGCAGCTGAAGGGCGGGGGGGACTCCAGCACTGCAGGTGGAGGTTCTGGCTGTGGTGTTCAAGTGCTGGAGCTGGCTCTGGGCTGGGGTACAGCCAGACCCTGGCTGTGCCTGGTATCAATCTCCATTGAACTTGTGATGTAGTGGATATTCTTCGTAGATTTAAAGCATTCAGTTCTCTGCAGGATCGTTATTCCTTGTAGGGAGATAACTGGCTATAGAGGATTTCTGTTATCCACAGCATCTCCTCAGGCTGCAATCCATTGATTTCCGATCTACTTTGTAAAGGTGCAGAATAGGGGTGATCAATGCTACAGTGCTGATGTGAATAAAGTGTGTCCCCTAATCTGCATTACCAACAGCCCACTTCTGATATCCTGAGCTGACCTGGTCATGACTGTCTCTTACACAGATAAAAACACTGGCTGTTGCTAAATTGCCTTGAAAGCCTTTGGAATTGGAAGGAATCAGATCCAGTGCAGCTTTTCCAGGGAGTGGCTAGGCTGATTCAAACCTCTTTTAAGCTAATGCTTTTGTAAAGGCACTATATGTTGCTTGGATTTAAATTAAAAGCTTTAATTGGTCTCCTGATTCTCCTAGAAGCATGTTTAAAAAAAAGAAAAAAAGGAAAAGAAAGCTAGGAAAAAACCCCAAGCCCCAAAACATGGCATTTAGAGAAGAAGTGTTTAGAGAGCAGGTTTTTATTTAATAAACAGTGATCAATTGAATTGATTAACCATGAACACATTACAGCAGAGTTTGTTGTTGCTGCTGCTGATAATTGCAGTTCACGTGCATGAGAATATTAAATGGCTGTTTGCAGGATCATTTTCATGCTCTTCTCATTTAACAGAATGGAGAAAACAACAACTGTTGACAGTGATTTTGGTTAGGACTGGAGTGCTGCAGACTGTGCCCTCAGGATGCCTGTGCAATAACTCCATCAATTGTGGCCATTTACTCTGCACTTCCAGACATTTCTGCAAACCTTGCAGCTGTTTTTTTACTAATTCGCTTGGTAATTAGATCTTATCATGCTGGCTCCATGGCTTTACATAAACTGTGAGCATTTGGGGCTGCCATGTGAGACATTTTAGAGTTGTCTGTGTTGTTTTGCACTGCTCTGCAAAGACCAAGGTGCTCTCAACTGCAGTAGAGACAGGGAAGCAGTTTTAACAAACAAGTTCCTGCTGATTTGAGAAGGTTTCCATAGAAGATAAGGAGTTTCTTCACTTAAATTGACAACTGGAAGCCAAGTGGCAGTGATGGATTCATTCTGAGCAAAACTGGGATCTCTGCTTTCTCCCCTCCAGTACAAATCTTTGTTTTCAGGAGGAGCTGGGGGCTTCAGTGAAGTGTTTACTGTTTTAGATATCCCATTGATGTTAAGGAGAGGAAAGACGTGGTCCTGTGAGCTCAGGGTCAGGAGCTGGTATCAGCCCAAATAATGTGAGTGGAATGACATGAGCCCTTTTGTGGCAGCAGGTCACCTTGGAATGGCTTCATGCAGTGCTGCAATTTGGGAACTGTGGATGTAGGTGCCACTGCTGGTGGAATGGCCTGAGTGGCACAGACCTACTGATCTCAGAGGAGAAGGTGCTCTGCCAGTGGCTGCTCAGCTGGTCAAACATCAGAGCATCAGATGAACTTCCCATACCAAAAGGAGGAGATGAGTCATTCCTGTGCAAATTAATGATTTTCAGTGAAACAGTTTTGTTCCATGGCTAAAGACATTGGGGCCTCTAAGATCTTTTCCAGTTTGATCTCTGCACTGTGGTGAGATTGTAGAAGACTTTTCTTTATGATATGTGTACACTGCTGGGTCCAGCCACACCAAAACTTGGGGCAATGGAGATGGGGAGGCAATATTTCAGAAAGGAGGTGCAAGGCACCTGAGAGCCTGATTCAGAGCTCACTGTGTGAAGAAAGGCTGCTCACCAGCCCTGAGCTAATGTGGCTAAACAGTGATAAATCTCTGGTGGTGGCTGGGATCCTGTGGGCTCACTGGCATGGTCACCTCCTGGCACTGCTCCCATTCTATCCAGCTCCTGGTCCAGTGTGGAACGGATGCAGGTCCAAGGAGTGTCACACGTGCCCCTGGTGACAGACTCTGAACTCAAAAGGTTTCTATCTTCAGATGACATCTTTGTTCTGATGGTTCTGTGCCAGGGAGAGGCAGAGGATGGTTTGGGTTCAGGAGTACTGTTTGCTGTCTCTGGGTCTCTTCAGTCACAATCTGGTTTTCTGCTTTGCACTCTGTGTGCTTTGCACTTCCACTGGGAGGACCAGCCAGGCTGGGTGTGCTGCAGAGAGCTGTCCTTGCTCTTAGGAGTTGAAAGAGGTGCCTGTAATTTCAGTGCAGGTCCCATAAATGACAACTTTGCAAGGTTTGCATCTCTAGAATTCCACCTAGTTAGGGATGAAACTTGGTTAACAGGACCCCAAAGAGAGTTTGAATGTAACAGATGTCAGTGTAACATGCAACTCTTCAGCTTTTTTTGTGTGTTTAAACAAATCATTAAAAATTTTTGCAAGAAAAACTCATGAAGTATGCAAAAATCTTATGGGGAGAGGCAGCTTTTCCAGATGGGCTTTGGTGCTTGTGTCTGTCAGGTGATAGTGGCAGATGTCATCATAAAGGTACTTTTGGCACTTGTAAAAGTAGTGGTAGTAATGCAATAGCTGTGAAGGTCTAAAGAAGGATGTGAGACAATGTCTGTAGGGAGAAGGGACACGTTTTACTGGGTAACTGATATAGCTGGGGAAAAAACATGAACTTTTGGGGACAGGACCTCCCCCCCTCAACTTTCTGGAAGTTTTCTGGAGTTCTGAAAAGACTGCTCAAGGGCTATACAGGTTTAGGCATTTTGTAAAAATAAATTAAAGCAGAAATCCTATGCCATGCCCTTAAATTGGTGCTTAAAATTTAGTGCTCCAGTGGAGCTGATCTCTTAAGACTAAGATCCCAGCAGCACAATGGAATAATGCCTTTGGAACTCCTAGGGCTGGTCCCCTCAGAGGAACTTTTCCCTCATTCCCCTGTTGCCATGAAGGGTACCAGAAAAATGCCAGAAGTGTTCCATTAGAACCATTAGAAAAGTCTGCAGAGGTGATCTTTTCTCCTTCAGAACATCATAAAAGTTGCTGTAAGATGTTTTATGCAGTATTGTCATCTCTGTGAAATCATGGCTATAACTTAGTTTGTATTTGTGCCAAAAATGGTATTATGGGCCCTTGGATGAATTCAGTGAATAAAGTGTAATAATTTCAGAAACAGACAAATTTGGACCAAGTGAATGTGCTCTGCTTACAGTTGTGTCACCGACCTTGGCATCTGCCAGCAGCCCATGCACTAATGGCCAGTGTATGTGCATTTCAGCCCCAGTGCAGTAGAAATCTAAAGTTTAGTTTGAAATCTTTAGATTAGCACTACATATCTCACAAATAAATTCCCCAAGTCACTAATGGCTGATGTGCCCATAAATTTCAGGGATGGTGGTGAAGCAGGCACTGCAGGTAGATGGATCTCAGGACACCTGAGTGGTGACAGCAGCATATGCCACTGGGATTTTAATAATAGCAGCAATAATAACAACAATAATATCTTTTTAGGCATAGATATATAATTTAAATAAGTGGATTCAAACATGTGGGGTATGTATCTGTTCTGCAGAGCACAGTGATAGTTATTGTGGCTCTGGATAAATGATGATGTGGTCAGACCTGCATGACAAATTAATTACCCCAGGAAATAAACGATTTAATTTGGAGGTAACTCTGTGCTGTGAAGGCATCTTGGGTTATTTGAAGGGACCTGGGAACTGAGTCTGTGGCAGGACACATCCCTGTGGATGTGGTTCTGGGGTCCAAGGCTGGCTCTTTAATCAGGCTCACATCTCCCCTTCGCGGCAGTGCCGCCAGCCATGGGGAGGGTGCTCGTTTCTCCATTATGTGGGAGCATGTGGAGAGAGAATTTACTCCTCAGGTTCTGAAAGCTCTGTGTGAACTTCAATATAACAGTGCCAATTTTAATCAAAGAAATGTACTGTGGATGTCACCTGCATTTTTATCCAGTTCTCTTTGACAGAAATAGAATTCTGAGTCCTGCTAGTGATAGAAAGGGCAGAAAAACCCACTCCTAGGCTCATTTTGCTTGCTGTTATTCTGCTACCATAATTACCTCTAAACATAATTATGGGCAAGACAAATGACATTTTTAGCTTTGGTCTTTAAAGACAAGAGTTAATTTCAGGCTTTGACCAGAACTATGTTAATTAGCCTCTACTCACTCTCTTTGTATGGAATTACATCACCCAGGACTTAGCATAGGTTGCCTTTCCTGTATCTTTGAGTAATGAAAGGACACGGCATGGCAACCAAATCAAGGGCTGCTGCATTAACAAGGCCACTTTTCTGCCCATTTATCATCTATTAAAGGTGCACTAGTTTGTAAAGTAACACCACCTTCAGCAGGGCCGCCAAGAACAGCTCCTCATTTATTTTCTGCATGGTTTAAGTTGGAGTTAGACCCACCTTGTAGCTCAGAGGTGACAGCCAGTAAGAAAAAGTACACTAATTGAGACATCTCAAGGGAGAAATAGAAGAAAACTGAAAAGGTAATTAGAATGAGAGGGTTTCAAGCTGGGTAAGTAAAATCGAATGGAGGTGCATATTAGGGGCTGTTACAGATGGGAAAGAAAGTACTTGGAGAATAAAAAAAGAAAAATGAATATTAGAGAACAGAGCACCCTTTTCACACATGAAGAATAGAGGATAGAGATAAAAAATAATGTAACAGTGGAGATACAGGCTAGAGAAAAAAAACCCTCCAGAAGTATGAAGGACATATTTAAATGTAAGAGAGAAAGAATGGGGAAAAATAATAGAGCAGATCAATTACTAGAGCTGTAGCCAAGGAAAGAGAAACTCTCAATTGAATATTTCTGGAGCTGTGGAAAAGTCTCCTTCCTTTGTGGGAGATGTAGCATGTGTTTAGTCCATGTGGGAGGGGTTTCTTCTCGGGGTTAACTCAGTGTTTAAATTGGCTGCAGTGTCAGTAGCTCAAATGGAGTGTTGGGCTGAATGCCTGCCTGGACAGAATTGGGTTAATAAGATGTTATTTGGCAGAGTTTGTAGCTGATGCCAGACCTGCTTCTAGTGGCTGAAGTTTTAGCCCCTCCGTGATTCTCCCTTGAGTTTTTTGTGTCCATAGTTAGGGACATGTTAAAATCCATTTTTCCCATTTTAAGCCTTCCCATATCGGCCTGAAAAGAATCACCCAAGGTTACCCCAAGGACATTTCCACCCCTGCACAGGGAAGCTGAAGTTGCTCTGCATTCCCTCAGGCAGATGCTCACCCACACCAAAGCAGTCACATTCTTTGGTTAAGAGTGGAAGATGACCATTGCTTCCCAGTAAGGTCACAGATGGTTAAACAGGATTTCTTCTTTTGCTCTACTGGAGGCTGGAAGTGAAGAATTTCTTCACTGGCAGGTAGAGAAGTTGGAGCATGGCTTCCTCTGGCTGCAAGGCAGGAATCAGAGAATGGTTTGGGTTGTAAGAGAAATTAAAGACCATCTTCTTCCACGCCCTGCCATGGGCAGGGGCACCTTCCACCACCCTGGGTTACTCCAAGCCCTGTCCAGCCTGGCCTTGGACACTTTGAGAGATCCAGGGGCAGCCACAGCTGCTCTGGGCACCATGTGCCAGGGCCTCACAGGGCAAGATTT
This sequence comes from Hylia prasina, assembly GCA_013397195.1. Taxonomy (NCBI): domain Eukaryota; kingdom Metazoa; phylum Chordata; class Aves; order Passeriformes; family Sylviidae; genus Hylia; species Hylia prasina. The sequence goes on along the minus strand of VYXD01016583.1, from coordinate 674,315 downwards.
TTTTTAATAGCTAATTTATATCCACTGTCTTTCAGTCTGAAGGAATCTAAATCTTTCCCCTTTCAGGGGGTGGGACACAGAGCCAGGACCAGGTGAATTATTAACCCTAAAATACCCATGGGCTCAGTGTCCAGTGGGCTGGAAGGACCTTAGTGCAGCTCTGTATCCCAAGGAAGTGCTGCACAGATGGATTACTCTAACCAAGACTATCGTGCTTGCACCCTCAAGGGAAGTCAGCAGGAATTGTGAGTCTAGTTTTCTTGGTGGGACTGGACCAGCAGTGCTCATCCTCATGAGATCTTGTTTGTCCAATGTCACAACAACCTTGGGGTGTCCTGTGCAGGGCCATGAGTTGGACCCAATGATTCTCATGTGTCCCTTCCAAGTCAGGATATTCTGTGTTTCATTTAATGCTGTTTCTAGTTAGTAAGTTGTATCCTTGAAATTAATATCCACTCACTGTGGAAATGGAATTTTCTGAGCCAAGTGCAGTATTTGTGGTTTTAATTGATAGTCTCAGTAGAGTGTTTTTGCTATGCATTGTCTGTTAGATCTTTCTTTTATAAGCTTTGCTGATAAAATTGTCAGAAAACGGTTTCTTGTCTCATAAAAGTTGTACTGGATTCTGCTTAAAATTTAGAAAACTTTGAAGCTGTTAATAACACTCTGTCTTTTTTTAGCCACTGAAAATTTTGAACACTTGAACAAAACCGATTTTCATATTTCCATATTCTTTTGTTTTGTATTTAAGAAAATTAGCCTAGAAACTTTAAAAATTCTAATTACATTTCAGAGCCTGATTCTGTTCTTCCTGAGAAATAATGAAGAGCTTTTGAAAATATGCTAAAATGAAAGAAGAAAAAACACCTCAAAATTAAAAAAAGTAAAATCTTCAGACATTTCAAAGAACAAAGGTATGAGAAATTTAAAACAAATCAGAAAACCAGTATGCGAATTTAGATATACCCTGGCTGCTTCCCATTTTTATAAAAGCCATTTGTGTGGCAGGAATGTTCATGGACAGTCAGGATTGCAGTGTTTGGTACTGATTGCTGCCTGAAGAAAGGGAAAAAAAAGTAGATCTTTGCCCCAGACTGATTACCTGAGCTATGGAAATGCTCTGGCCATGTACTTCCAGGATAACAAATGATTCTCTTCTTCTCTTTTGCAAGACATATCCAACCCTCTGCAGAAAGAAACGGTGGCAAGTTCAGTGGGAAACGACAGAGCTCTCAGTCCCAGAGTTTCAAAGATCACAAACTCCCTCTGAGGGCTTGAAAAACAAAGAAAACCCTGTGACAGAGAATATTCTTCTTCATTCATCATTTGAAACCCTGCCTCTAAAAGTGTTAAGAACAAGTTATTTTCAATATGAGTTAGCCCCAGGGGATTTGATAAAAGGCACTTTTCTTTTCCAGCTGGCTAATCAAAAGTGGTCTGCAGAAGGCTTTAGTGACTTGGAAGGCAGTTCTGAGACTCCCCTAGACTCAGCAAACTTTCCTGATCCAAGGAACCAAAAAACAAAAGATGTGTCACAGGCCTGACTCAATATGGGAGCTGGGAAGACAGAGCTAATTCATCAGAAAGCCTGGAAATCTCCCGGGGAAAGGTGGAAAACAAATTAATATCTCATCTGCAAACTCCTTTAGGTTCTCCACTACTGAACTGTTCCAAGTGAGGAAAACAGCTTTCATGTTTGAGAGGCATTTGTCTCACTTCCTCTCCAGATAATGTTACACAGAGTTTTCTCAAAAAGGGAGCTGGAGGACTTACAGTCTTAGGCTGAGCCTGTTCTGCCAGTGCTAAATGAGCATTTACCAGAGCCTTCTTCTGAGGTTGGTGCTAAAGATTTGGGATTTGCAAAGTTGGCTTTTCTTTCTGGGAAGGAAACGCAGACCTGTTTTGTCACAACCCTTAAAAACCTCCTGTTCCTTCAGGAGGATAATCACTCCCTGGCACCAGCTGGGGATCCACTCACAAGTAAGAAGATGGATAACTCTGAGGAAAAGCCAGCAGGCACCAGTGGCTGGTTTCCAAATCAAGGAGTCCTAAATGTAGAATTTTTTCTGTCAAGTCAACAGTTTTGTTATTTGCTTCCTCATGCTGCACTAGGGTGGTCCCTTAGGCTTGTGTCCAGTCAGTGCATGGGATTCATTTGAACATATTTTGATTTGGTAGTATTGGTTCATGCAATCAAACCACTAATACCACTGTAGATGGCTTCCCGCATATATATACATATATACACATACACATATATACACATACATTCAAATTAGCTGTTTTATTGATAAAGATCAATTAATGTGATTCCATCTTCAATAATCATTGCTTGGTTACACTCACAAAAAATCTGAATTTGAGCAACATGTGTCAGAATAGGCCCAAAGTATTTCAAGGTTCACTTATGATCCAATTTAGATTTAATAATCAGGGAGTTGCTAGATGAACTTCCCTGTTCTTAGAGCAGACAAGTGCCTGGCAGGGACTGTGACCCTGCCACCAGCCTGTCCCTGGTAACATTCACTTTGTGTGGAATTTTTGAGCCACATTCCTCAAAGTACATCCTTTTTCCATCTGTCTCTTGTTATCCATTTTTCTGCTAGGGAATTTCATCAATTATTTCCTAATACTTGATGTCTACTTTTTGTTTGGGTTTTATTTCTTATGGACAATCATGTATGGTATATATATAAAATATGTCTCTATGTTTGTGTATTTATTTTCTCCACGCTCTGATGTTATTGTCTCTGTCCATGTCCAGACCTAGGCAGACAAATGAGATGAACAAATGGAAACCAGTGTCATTAAATGTCTGCAAAAGCTTCACCCAAATGTTGTTAACAGGTGGAGAGAACAGATAACATGTGCCCTTTCTGACTTCACTGCTCGAGGGGGACACACGCAGTAGGGTTTGATGCCCTTCAGCAGATAATCTTGTGATTTCTCATCTCATCAAAAAACCTGTCTGACTTTGAATTTCTGCCTGCCCGTATGAAAAGTTTAGCTAAAACATCATCATTAAGTGGGCTTTACAGACCAATAATAATTACTAATATTTGGCACCACTGCCTGTCAGCCTGTTTACTCCCAGAAATCTGACTGCCTTAGATGTTCTGTCTCTCTTTTCTTCTTTTTTTTTCTTTTTTCCCTCGTTAAACAGTGGGAAAAGCCCCTGAATAATTCAACAAGGACCTTTTACATTATGAAAAATATAATCAGCTGGCAGTACTGAGATATCTTATTTCTACAGGATGCTAGCTCAGGTATTACAAGTGACTGCAGGATTGATGCCAGAACATTAGGTGTGGGTACACAGAGCCTCTTTGTTCGAGGCAGTCTCAGCCTGTGTGCAGGGCTCAGAGAAGGCTGGGTGTTCCTCACCATGCCTACCTAGTGCCAATTAATAATTTAAATCCATTAATCGCTTAAGATGAACACTTAGTGTTGCTTGACTCACCACCACCAAGTGGAGGAGGTTTTTCCAGGTTAAATAAAAGATCTTAAATTTTTTTCTTCTGGTGAAGGAGCTGGGACTGCTACAGCTTCCTTCATGAGAGGCTTCAGTTTTTATTTGGGACGTGGGGGTGGGTGTTACTATGCCAAAAGTGCTTAAGTAAACAATAATATCCGTACATCATAAATAGATGTCTGAGAATATTAGCTGTTTATTTCCCTGACATACTCTGAGGAGTCTGTGGGGGGCTCTTGCAGGAGTCAGGACCTCGATGTAATATACAAGCTTTGATTCTGATATTTCCCTTGATAACTGTGCTCTACCATATTGGGGTCGGAAGTCAGCAAAGGTTCATTGGCTGTTGTAATGCTCACTGTCACCAGTAATAAGTACAAAGGACTTGCTTTAAAAGCTGGCTTATAAAACTTTAAGGAAACTTGGATTGCTTAAGTGAACTTCCAAGGCTCTTCAGGGGCCAAGTGCACTTTGGTTGTCTACTTATATTAATTTCACAGAGTTTAAAGGGTCAAGCAATGCAGTTGGTGATGCTTATTAATTTATGAAACACAGAACCTTGCACTATCTCGCTTTGACCACTTTCGCTCTCCTTTTAGAAAATTTAATATACATTAAAGCTTGCTAGACAGGGGCGCCCTAAAGGATTAAGCCCAAAGTTCACAGCAGGACTAAAAGGTTCAAAGATGTTGTATCTGCAACACTGATTTGATTCCAAGTGACATTCAAACAACAGAACCAAATTGGAGATGTTTGAATGTGTAAGGAAACGGCAATTAGAGGAATACCACAGAACAGCAAAGGATTAGGATTTATTTTCCTTAAAATGGTAAAACTGATTACAGCCTTGTTCTTTCTTTCATGGGGGATGTGTTTGATCACATCAGCTTTTGGGGTCAGTGGTTGTCAAGAGCATATTTTGGTGTTACAATACAGCTTGCCAAGCTCTGGAGGTTCATGCAGACCTAGTAACTTTACAGAATATATTTGATTGCTGTGGTGATGTGAACTGAGTTCTGGGCAGGAAAATATTAGCCAGAAGGGAACAAGGAAAGGAGGAATGGATAACTGCTGGAGTTCCAGGGTTAGGATTTAGGAACATGATGTAATCCTACTGAGGGGCATTTCTGTATTCTCTTTACTTGCCTTTGAAATGCTTTGGTGTCTTGTCTAGGGGAGATAATTCCAGAAGCTGTTCACACCCAGGCTGCAAATTCAATATACTGTGTTCAGGCGACAAAGGGAACGTGATTGCAAAGCTACTGGGAAAATTGGAAACCAAAATTGGCCCCAATGGTTGGCCTGTGCAGTCTCCTTTTGGAATCGACAAGAGGGAGAAGAAAATGAAAGACAGGGAAGTGAAGAGTGTCCCACTGTAAAGATGAGTTTATTTAGCCAGTTTGTAAAGGGAGAAGCAAATTTCATGTTATGCCAAGTCTGATTCCTGTGGCCTTAAGGAGCCTTAAGGCAGCAGTTGTACTTCACTGGAAATTTGCAGTTGCAAAGAGAGACTCTAAACCTTGTAAGGGAGTCCCAGTGGTGAAGAGTGTTTACATTGCAGCTGGGCCCAAAGAGCCTCAGATAAGACTGTGGGGCCCTGTGGTGCATCACATGCTGGGAGATTCTGTGGCTGGAGATGATTCATAGCTTTTATGGGTGAAAAAGGACAAAAATGTGGGGGAACAAAACAGCCAGGAAGAATTTTGTGTGATCTGAGAACAGAACTCACATGTCCAGGACTTCAGCAGCCTTACCCTTGTATTTTAAACCCTTTAAACCAAGAGAACAATGCAGAAAATCCCAGAGGACACATGAGAAAGGGGGTTGTACCTAATCCCTTTATCATTTCTTTGCATTTACTTGCTAGCAAAATATATTTTTCTTTAGAATGGCCTCTGAGATTTTATATTATGGGGTATTTGGTTTAAAATGTACTGTAACCTTCCTTTTTTTAAATTGATCAGATCAGCCTTGTACACTCAAAGAAAAATCTGCCTGCTCTGAATATTGCCTGAGGATTTAGAAAGGTCTTTCTTGGAAACAGAAGAACAAGATGAAACAATTATCTGTAAAGCATGGTAAGAGAGAAAAAGAATAAAGGAGTGAGTTATGTTTGACTTGTCTTCTTCCAAGTGACAGAGTTTTTTGGTTTTTTAGAGCAGACTTTAGATGTGGGAGATTTACAGTGTCTTGCTAAAACAAGTTTCAAAACACAAGCAGTTTTCCTCCTGCCCTGGTAACTTGTAGACCAAAGAAAGATTTTGTTTTGGCAATTTGGTTTGCAGTCAGGCTGTATTATTTGCTGCTTCAGTTGTAGGAGGAACTTTCCTAATGACAGGTGTCAATCAAATAAATGTTATCTTCCACCTGAGCAGAAGCAACACTAAAATTTCAACTGTGTTATTAATAAACAAGGAGCCCATGGATGTGATCACTTACTCTGAAGGGATGATTGTCAGTCACACCTCGATGGCATCTGCTTGCAGATATAATGAAGAAAGATTATCATTGCTGTAAGTGACTGCAGTGACTCTGGTCAGCAAATAATAAAGACATTGCTGCAGCCCTGCCTCGCAGGTGCTGACACTGTTAAGTGATAGCTCAGTGGGATTTGGGTCCTCATTTATGTAACTGAGGTTGAAAACCAGAAAAAAAGACCCTTCTTAATAATTAATTTCATGCCATTCTCTGCACTTCTAAACAGAAAACTCAGTCATGACCAAAGTCAGCTTATTTGTGCACTGATGAGTTAGAGGAGCAGCAGTGAAAGACCTTTAAAGCAAAGTCCTTGGTTTAGTATTGATAATGCAAAATGTTGGCAATATATGATTTTCTCCAGGGCTGACTTTGGATCCTGATGGGTGAAGGAGGAACGAGCCATTTCCTGTGTCCTTTGGAAATGTAGAAATAAAATATTCTTTTAGTATTCCAGCTCTTCCTGGGGTGCTAGCTGCTGTTGGGAATTGTACAGGATCCAGAATCCTTCTGTGTCTGTCCTTTAATTTGTAGCTTCAATTAAAGGTGTGTGAAAGGAGCTTGGATGCATGGCCCCATCTGCATAGAAAGGGACAAATGTAAATAATGAATTGGACCAGCCCAGTCCTGATAGAGCTTAGGCAAAGTGAGAAGCGAGGAGACTTCAAGACCTGCTTGTCTTTTATAGATCCAACCAAGCATCCTACAGGCTACCTTGTTTAGCTGGCAGTGACCCCTGGTTCTCCTGAGAAGGATGATTCAGGGTCTGTGTGTGTTTCCAAGACTTAAAAAGCAGACTGAAAAATATAAAAGGTGCAAGGGAAGTTTCTGACTTTTAAATCCTTTTACCATCCCCAAATTTCTGTTATGGTCACAGATGATGCAATACAGAGTTGATAAATTCACCTGCTGTAACATCAGGCAAGTGTAAAAATTCTAGGTTTTGCTTTGGATTTCTTTCCTTCCCATATTCCATTTCAGTCCAGAACAAAGGGCTAAATCCTGCTGAAACCCATTCATTGCCATTCATCCCCAGGGGCTGGATGCTATTGTCTCCAATGCACAGATAAAAGTCAGTCATATCAGCTGCAGATGAAATCACAGATGAAATCTTACTAATTAATTGCATGAACTTTGTTTCTGCCTGGTTTGAGATTCTCTCAGCCTTGCAGAAAGATCTGGGCGCCCATACTGTACACCTCAACGGGGCTGTTGATTTTCCAAGGAAGACTAACAATATTTTGTGCCTAAAATAGCCCTGCAATTACTTCTGCTCACATGGTTTTGCAGTTACAAAATGGTTTCTGAAAACTGGTTTTGTTCACACGTGATTGAAAAGATGCCCTACGTTGTTCTGCCAAGTTAGGCACTGATTCAGGTTTATGACCATATCATTAATATTTTAGTACTGCATCAGTAACTAGTTGCTATTAATATGTAGTGAAACAGTGATATAAAAAGGGAGATGTTCCCAATCATTTGGCAGAATTTGCATTACAGCTGGATGAAATTTATAACACACCTCCTGCAACCTACCAGTCTGAACTCCTGTTATTAATTTCTGCTGTGTTTATTTCTCCTTTATGTTCACTTTGGGTGATATTCTATCAAGTTTCCTGGCAAGCACCACAGTGGATACAGCTAATTTCAGCTGACTGCAGGGGAAGGACTTTGCAGAAAGTGAATTTTGAATTAGCACTAGTATTTGCAGCAAAAATCTCCCCCTGAGAAGCCTATTCCCCTCGGCCTGGCGTCAGCAGCACTTAAGTGCATGTGAATGGCCCCATTGACTTCAGGTAGGCAGCTGTTTAATTACCTTCCTGAATCAAGGCCAGCACCAGGAAACAACTCCCAGCACAGACCTGGGCTCCTGCTCTCTGGAATGCCGGACTTCTGAGAGTGACCCATGGACTGTTTGACTTGGTAATTTGGCAAATCCTTCCCAGTCGAGAATAAATTTGAGGAAATCATCATTCGGCGCGCCGAGAGGTGAAATCTGTGCCGTGTATTTTTCATGACGAGGCAGCTATTGCCCGGATTTATTCAGCCTGCTTGGCTCTTCCTGTTCCAACAGTCCCTGCAATCGCATTTTTTTTCCCCCCACGTTTTATTTAGGAACTGTGAGATGACAGGTCTCTTGCCTCTCTACCAGGAAAGTGGTGTGCTGCACGCAGCGTGCTGCACACAGGAGCAGGAGGATAAAGAATGACATGCTACTCTCTAAGCTACAACTATTTTTTTTTTCCCCGGCTCGCATCTGCTCTTGTCCCTCTTCTGTTCTCAGATCACTCTTCAGCTTCCCTTAGGAATCCAGCTGTGTCATCACATTGTGTGGCATCCTAATATTTCATACTAAGCTGTAAGCCAATTAGGAATGACTACTTACCATGCTGAATCATAGGAAGAGAAAAGGATAATGTGTCCTTCATATAACGAACCTCCTCTTTTTTGGCAAGACAGATAACCCACACGTTATATTTATAAGCCCTGTGGCTTTTCACTCTACCCAATTAGGGTGCAGCTTCCTCTCACACTGCTGCAATATTTTAAGGGACTTATTTACAGATGGATGCTTATTGAAAATGCTGACCTGCTACCTTTGTACCTCATGGCACCTTTCATCTTCAGAGACTGAAACACTGGACAAAACTTGATGTTGTAATCACCTTTAACAGGATGAGAACACGAGTGCAGCAAAATATAAATACCTTGTCCTGAGTTCCTAAATGAACTGGTGACCCTGCATGAGGGTATAACATTATCACATGCTACACAGGGTTCAGGGAGATGTTGATTAAAGTCAAACTGTAAAATAAAGACTGTTAATGTGTGAAAGGAAGAAGAATGAACCATTGAGGTGCATTTGGGAACATGTGAATTGTTTAGTAATGAGCATCAAAGATATTAAAATATATTTCCCATGCTGAAGTAATTAATGGGCTATTATGCCAGGTGTCTAAGCTGCTCAGGGGTCTGGGATAAATTGTGTTCCAGCAGAAAATGCAAAGTATGATTTAAGTGGAATGATGTTAGTTGTGGTGGAGCCTTTAGGATGCCCTCTTTCCTCCAACAGGTGTTTCCTTTTCCTAAGCTGCTTAGGGAGCTATTGGCAGTATTTATTGTCTAGGAAGAGATGTACTCCTTTAACTTTGTCTTTGGACCCAGGCAGTGCTGCAGAGTGAAGACTCTGGTGACCTGTGACTGGTGCCTGCCATCCTCCAAACCTTGTCTAGCCCTGTTAGTCCTCACTGCAAAGCCAGCAGAGCAGCTCAGAAGCCAGTCAAGCCCCCCCTCAGGTGACAGATTTTGTGTCACAGCAGTTACAGCAGGGATTGCAGCCATCTAAGGGCCCTGGCTGTGGACACCTCCAGGGAGAAAGGACAGCCTTGGATTCAGCTTCCCAAAAGGCATTTCCCAGACCAAATCCACCCATTTTTGTTTTTGTTGTTTCTACTGCTAGGAGAGGTTGTAGCTAAACAAAACGTGGAAGCCACTGGTTTCAGACTTCTTCAGTGAGGTCCAGCCATACCCTCAGTTTCTGCCTCAGTGTTCACATCCCCTTGTTTTTACCCTCAGATACCTGTGGGACAAACAAGTTCTCCCACAGCCTGCCAGGATAGAGCAGTGGTGAGTCAAAACACCAACATGTGGGGCTGAAAGCACAGAGCCAGGCAGTTGTGGGGGATCAGGGAGATCCCTCTGATCTCCAGGGTAACTAATCCCACCTGTGCAGAGCCCATTGGAGGGCTCAAATCTATGTGGTGGGCTCTTGTGGTAAGGTGGAGCTGAGGATGTTGCAGTACAAGAGCTTTTAAAAGTAGTGGATGAAGATTTATGGTATTTTTCTTGCTAAGAGAAATCCTGAGTAAGTTGCAGTTAGTTCTGCTGTAAAGGTTTTGTGCTTTATCTGGAATAATGCTTGTTTTATAAACATGGGGGTTTAGAAACCTCTTGGCCTTCAAGAGAAAATTGCACGTTTAGGAGCTGTATCTTTTGTATTGTTATTCAAAAATGTCTCAGTTAATCCTTACTAAAGGCCTTGCTAGCCTGTGTTGCAAATTCCTTTTTTTTTAAATGCAGCATGTATATAATTTATATTGTTCCTCTCCACATAGATAAGGACTCATCTCAAATGTCAGGGTGGGGGAGGAAAAGATACATGACCCAGAGGGCAAGAATATTGAATGCAGTGGAGTTGGACTTGACATTCCCCTAGTATTCCCTGTGATAACATCAATCTCAAGGAACCCTCCTGGTGCACATACAGAGCTGCTGTGCTTAATATACATTTCCAAAGGAATTTCATAGTAATTGAGCATTAAATGATGTCCACTTATCGTAAAGTGTTACTGTTTTTATTAAAAATTATAAATGGGCTTTAGCAGAACAGAATATACCAGCTCCACACCACTATTAGCCTTTATGTTACAATTCTCATTGACCAGCTTTACTGAATTATTTTTAGACAGTTCATAATTTCCCTAGCTGATCAAAGGAAGATTTTTGAGCAAAGAAGGGCACTGGCTGAATTATGTAATGCCATTGATTTTTATTCTTTTTGTTTCACAGAACATGCTTAAAAATCTCCCTGTGTCTGTGATGGGCCTTATTAGCACCTGGAGGAGCTGGTGTGGCTGGAACACGTGGGCTGCACTGGAAATCTCACCTTGTGGAGACAGAGATGCCAGAGCTGGCCTGGGATGAACCTGCTGGATGTCCAGGTATGTCCTGGGGCAGTCAGGGTTTGGGGGGTCTTTGCCCAGAGCAGGGTTTGCCCTGAACCACAACAAACCTGCTGGCAGAGGAACCACTGACCTGGGGGCTGCCTGAGGGGAATGGGGCTCACAGTTTTGCAGCCAAAGAAGTGCCTGTGTGGGGAGCTGTGTCTCATTCAGCAGCATTTAAACCTGAGAGAAACGGTGGCAGATATTCCATCTGCGGAGCTGCTCAAGGCCAGCTTGGATGGGGCTTGGAGCAGCCTGGTCTGGTTGAAGGTGTCCCTGCCCATGGCAGGGGAGTTGGATCTACAACATTATTTTTAAGGTCCTTTCCAACCCAAATCAGTCTATGACTAAGAAATATTGTCATTATCATTCTATGACTCTATGAAATATTGTCATTATCAGTCTATGACTCTATGAAATATTGGCATTTCCCTTCTCTACAAACTGAAGCTCTTCCACAGGGTACCAAAGCACCCACCCACACAACCTTCCCTCACTGTGACTTTCAAAGCTTTTCAAGTTTGAAGAACAAAACCAAAGTAAATGTGATGAAGGTTGGGTTCAGTTTGTGGGGGAATGTTGGTTATTTCACCTTGCTGCTTTGTGTCATTTGGGGATGCTTGCACATTACAAATTGCTGATAAATAGGTTAACTATAAAATGGTTTCTAAGATTGAAGAGAGTAAGATTTGAAAACTGATATTTATTTGTAAAATTTGGGCCAAATATATTAAATATTTTAGCCCTCCCAAGATTATAAAAGAGGTGATTAGGTGTTCATAGCAGAAAAGAACTTACAGAACATTGCTACTCTATTTTATTGGATTAAACTACAAATAATGAGCCTGCAAGAAATAGGGGGGGAACTGTGAATGGAAGTTATGGCGAGATTCATTATTTCTGTGTTTGTTCTTGAGGCTTGAAAGAAATGACATGTGTGGGCTAGAAATTCTCCTATTCTTCAGTCAAGTCTGGTGTGGTAGCACTTACCTTTTACATAAATGTTTTATTGTATCTTGGTGCATTATATAGTTCAGATTGGTATTTTGGCTTTTTAATTAGCAGGGCTTCACCATGGACTCATTGCTGCTGGTCTCTGCGTTATCTGTAGAGCACAGCCCATGGGAGGATGGCCAGGAGTGCCTAAAAACTTGTACAAAGCATTAAATGTTCTTTCAGTATCATGAAAAAGAGAAGAAACACCCTCATACCAATACATGAGTTTCTGTGAACTTTCTGAAGTTCTCTTACAACTCAAAAGGGGAAATGCCTGTCCAGTGGAAATGAAAGGAGGTATTTTCTGACCATGGGAGTAAGGAGAGTTACAAATGCAGCCCTATCTTTGCCCTTATTGTTTATTAATGCAGCCAGTGCTCACACAGCCCGTGCTCCTGCTGAAAGCCACAACTGGCCTATGTGTTCTGGTTTGTATATGAAGTGACAGGAATTACACAGTCTCACTCCACAGACCAAACTTTTCACACAGCTCAGATGGAAATGAGCCCCTGGGGACTCAGGATGCTGCCAGTGCTCTGTGAGACTCTGTGATGGCAAAGCCAGCTATCAGTTGTTAATCCCAACACATCATAGGAGACACTTTCTATCTCCTCCTGTAATGTTAATGCAGCTGGAATTCCATAAATCAAATCTCAGCAGTAAAAAGGTTAATAAGTTTACACTATATAATTGAAAGCCATATTGGTGATTAAAAGGATTTTATGTATCAGTTTTCTGGGTCACCAACTAATTATTTTTGGTGGCCTGTAATAAAACATAGCACCATAGGCAGATAGAGGCTGTAATCACATAATATATGAAAAAAAGCATTCACATTTATTTGAGATGAGGTTGTGCACACCAGCCTGTTGAATAGCCTTTGAGGTACCTCTCCTAGTTTGGAGACAATGGGAGAACTGCTCTATGTAGTTGGTGAGGTTCATCCCAAATTATTGGATTGAGTTTAGAGGTCTGGCACTCCCTCTCCAGAGCTGAGCCCAAGGGAACCAGCTGTCACCTGTGATGGAAAGGTTCTGCCGAGGCACTGGGGATCAGATTGCTATTATAATTCATTTTAATGCATTCTGCACATACTAATCATTTATTGGAACAGGATCTTCTGTAATAGGGACATGACTAGCAAGAGACAGAGACAATGGATCATCCTTGCCCAGAAAGGATAGTTAAAAAAAAACAAACAAACTCCCTCCCTTCTGTACAAGGGGCAGGTGTGTGTGCATGTATGAGGGATTGGGTATTCAGTGTGGAGATGGAGAAAAATTGAACCCAAAGCTTATGTTGAAATCTCTACAGTAAAAGGGAAACCTTCTGTACCAGGGGCAGGTGTGTGCATTGTGCATTCAGTGCAGAGAGGGAGAAATTCTGAACTCAAAACCTGAATTCAAATTTCTACTGTTCTATCAGGCTGAAATGCCCTTTTTGGAGCCAGGAATCCAGGCACAGACATTCCAAACTCATGCCTCTGTTCTGTAGGTTGTATGTTTTTAGTGCATTTCTCTGATTGCATCAAGAGGCAGCTGAGGGCAATGGCAGACTTGGGGTGTGCAAGTGGATTTGCAGGGAGGTGCTGAGCAGAGGGAGCACAAATAATTCTCAGGTCACTTCTGTAGCCTCTGGGACCTCCTGTGGTGCTGTGTGAGGTGACACTTTAGAAGAGCTAAGAAATTAGCTCTTCTAATGGCTAAACAATCCACTGCTGGTCTCTGTTTTGCTTGGTGAGCAAAGGGCAAACAGCACAATAAGGGTGAGTGTTGGGCACATTGTTCCCATTGTTAGGGCAGGATCCGAGATGTGACCAAAAACAAATGACCTGATCTTCAAATCCCTCCTGGACAAGGCTTGCAGAACCAATTTAGGGAACAGGACCTTCTGTGACAACTGCTTCTGTAATATTTTTTAGATCTTTTGGCTACAGCTTCTTAATTGACAGATCATTAACTCTTAAATGCCCATTGCATAAAATCAGTGCCATGACATATTACACTGTAACGAGTGAAGGTTCAAGTCCTCTGCCACTAAAATAATTTGCTTGTCATCTCCTATATCTAAATAGGAGCTTTTTCTGCACTGAAAAGAACATATTTTTATTCAAATTAAGCTCTTAATGTGTTTCCTAGCAGCATAGCTACAGGGTGTGATACTCAGTTTTAAGCACAGGCTGGGGAGGTTAAAAGTGGAATGGCAGTTGGGTGAGTAATGGCCTGTGAGTCAGCTGCTAAACTTGACTTGACAACCTCCATGTCGCCACCAAGTCAGAAGTCATTTGTGTGACATTTTTGAGGCTAAAGAAGTAAAAAATAAGCTGGGAGTTTCCACTGGTAGAAGGCCATATCCGGGCCTTCTGAACAAAGACTGAGAAGGGGGCAAGGCAAGCAGCAGCAATAGTGCAAATGAGGAAAGAGTGAGAATATAAATTGCTTCCACAATTACAGGTGGATATCTACGCAGTTGTAGATAATTCAAATACCTCAGGTGCGCCCCTCTGAAATTCAGAGGAGAAGCAATGTGGTTAAAGGCTCTGAGTGCTGGGGGGCTGTCCTGTCTGATGCTGAGCAGACCTTCCTCCCAGGGCTCTTTACTTGGTTGGGTTTGATTTGACCAATTTGGGGCTAAGAAAGCCAAATAACACTTCTGCAATCTGCTGCTGTTCCGGGCTGGAACAGCAGAACTTCTTGCCTTGCTGTCACTTTGTTCAGCCTCTCTCTTTGGAGAATTTTTTGTCACTGGATTGGTACTATCAGGAAGTTGTTATTTTTTCACACCTAATCAGCAGCAGAGAGTGCACAGTCCTGTTTCAGCCTCCAGGTGGTTACAGACATCTTTGCTAAAGCTGACAAAGAGAGTGAGAACCAAATGGAGAGACATGACGAGGTGACCTTGACAAGGCCTAGTGCTAAGGGAGTGCATGGGAAGAGAGGGATCTCATGGCTGTCCTGGGAAAGAACTTCTGCCTCTGACACAGACAGTCCAGCTCTGCTGAAGAGTAAAATCGCAACAATATCTAGAGGGAAATAACATGTCCTGTTTGATAGCACTGATAGAGATAACAGAAAGGAATTTAAGCACTGTGTTTACACTCCTTGTGGCATGTATGGAATGGTGTCCTCTGGTTGGAGCTTCTGTCTGGTATATTTTCGGTATCATAGGCAAGGAAGGGACGATCCCAACAACTATCCAGTATCTGACCTAGAACAAGAGGTCAGGACCATAATATGGCTTCCAGTACTCCTTGTCACTGAAATCCTTTCACTTCACGCCTTATTGCATAAGTTCAATATACTTTTGGGCTAAAGCTCTCCTGAGCACTTAGCTCTCTAAACTCTCTACTCAGCAGGTGGCTTATTTAAATGTGGCTGTCAGCTTGGCCAGTGGCCAAAAGCAAATGGCTCGATGCGTGAACCGCAGCGTTTGGGTTTAATCCTGCTCTCGTTCCTGCCAGCACAATCCTCCTGGCTCCAGTGGGGTTGTGTGGGGTACAAGTGAGTGCAATACAGGGCTGTCTGCTCAACTGTTTGTCAAATAAATCTATGGCCAGTCACTCGCATTATGTCAGCTAAACATTTGCCTGGCACTTTCGCGTCTGCGAGCCAAGGAGGAATTCTGGGTTGTTTGAAATGAAAACCATCGCTGTCAACTCTCACTTAACCAACAAGCATTTCTTCCATCACATGTGAGTAACTTATTCTGCAGCCCACAGCCTGGAAGAGGAAATGTAAAGTTTTTTTAAACATCCAGTACAAATGGGGATATTAGCTGCTTAATTGATTCTTCGAAATTTGGGTCTTGTGACTGAGCAGGTGAGATGGAGGGAGAGGGGAAGCACATGGTTTAAATTAAATATATGGAAAAAAACTGCCAAATGATAAAAATGTATTTTAAAAGTAAGCAAACCTGTTTTCCCTCTGCTTCTCCATTAAATGTGTCAGGAAAGGGCCTTTACAACTAGGTGGTAATTGGAGAGGAAAAACCAATGCTGTCAGAGCAGTCAATCCATCACATCCTCTACTGCCTAAATGTTACCAGCAATTAAACAAGTTAGTAGGGGAAAAACTTGACAAGCAAGTTTTATCACCGAATCATCTTGGTGGCAAAGTATGTGGGTGCTCTTATTAGATTCCCCTGTGTAACCCCAAAGATTTAAAATCCAGCCCCAGGAATGCATGTTCAGACCAAAGAGACTATTTTCTTTCCCAGACTACCCAGGCGCAGGGAAGATTAGAATGCTAAAAATAAAACAACCTTTCCCACCTCCCCCTTCCTCTCCCCTCCAAAGTCAAATCTGTCCAGGCTGACTGCTCCATTAAATTCAAGAACAAAAAGTTATAAATTGAACATAGGGAGAGCAGTGCCTTTTCTTAAAGTGATGTTTCCTCGCCTTAATGGATTTAGCTATGGCAGGGAGTCAGAGAGAAGCTGTCTTAACTAAATCTTTGACTGATTATGCATTTTTTTTCTATTCATACAAGATAGATTCATCATTCCAATTTGTCAAGCTGGCGAAGTTCCAATTAATTACACCAGGAAAAGCTCAAGCTGCATTAGGCCTCTGTCAGGCCTAATCTAGTGCTTCATTTACTGGAGCCCCAAATGAAGAGATATCAGAGGTGTTGTTCCTCTTGGTACTTAATTTGATGAATGCCCTAGCAGCACGATTGGTGGCAGAGGTGTGTATGTGTGTGTCTCTTCATCAGCCACCACTGCTGAAGTCGTCATGCTTTCTCTACTAATTTGAGGGCTCATCTGTATACTGGATGTTTTTTTGGAAGGTCTATTCTTCATCGATATGCCAAAAGGTTTCTTCTGTGTGTGCATGTGTCTGGGTGCCTTTCCAGATCTGCTGGACCCGATCCTGAGCTCAGTGCTGTGATGAGCTGGGATTCAAAGCCTTGTGTGTAAGTGTAAAGCAATATCAGTTAGATTGGGTGCTGCAAAGGGCTGTAAATTTTGACATCCCTGTTGCATGTTTGCTGAGGAAGGGCAGCTTTGCACGGTGCTCATAAGGAAGTCAGGGTTATCGTCCATGTCCACTGTAAAGAAGTGTTCAAAATGCAGGAGTAACCTGAACCACTTGTTTGCTAAATCAATTTGAATCTTTGATATAAATATATATATATGTGCTCTATCAACACAGTGAAGGGGGTATTTAAAGGTACAGATAGACTCTGACACCACATTGGTGGGCTGCTATTGACTATATACATCCTATGCTAATTCCTAAATATTTTACAGCAAAGACACTATGGACCAAGAACATATGTTTCTTTTCTGCAGCACTTTACGTACGAATTATTCAGCATAAGGTGCCAGAATGCCAATATGTTTAGCTTACTTTTGGCTTTTAACCACTGCTGTGATTAAAGATGTAACTGCAGCAGTGCTGTCACTTTGCACATAGGTTTAGGTGTCTCAGAAAGGAGGAGGCATTAGCCAAGAGTAAAGTAGCTGTGTACTTTGGCTGAGTAAAATGCTAAAAGTCTTCTTTTGCCAGCAGTTCCCATGCTGGGTTCCTGAGTTTATTTTCCACTGCCTGTGTTTGAGGGACTGGTGTGTGCAATGATGATTTTTAATGGCAGCTATCAGACATGCATATGGTGATCAGCAGGAGCCCACATTCAGAGCAAGCAAGGAGAGAATTGATGCACTGATGGCTGTACTACGACAACTCTGGAGACAGTTTGGACCTCAACTGATGCTCATTTTTGAAAGGAAGGTCTTTGTATCTGTTGATACATCAAATTTGCATCTGCCATTACTGTGTCAAAATGAGATAAGCTGAACTGTAGGGCAAGAGGGATAACACCCTAAATCTTGTCTTAGATGAGATTTTTGTAAGCATTTCTCTTTTGCTTTGGGACAGAATCAAATAAAGACATTTTTAATCTCTGTGGGAAATGTTGAAGGGAGAGACAGACTGTGGTTGTAATGATCTCTTTTCATTCTGCACAAGAAATCTTTTGCTGGACTTATACATTTGAGGTTGGTTCTTAAATGTTCTGCTTAAAAAGTCACTGAGGACCAAAACCATATGTTTCTTTTCTACAGTACCTTATGTATGAATTATTCAGCATAAGGTGCCAGAATGCCAATATGTTTAGCTTACTTCTGGTTTTTAGCCTTATGTTTTGTGTTAAGCAGGTTGTTGAAACTCACCTGTTGAGCTTGAAATAACTAAAAGCCTTTGTGTGGTTTGGGCCAGACAACAGTGAGCTCTTGTAATTTCCAAGGCTCTGGGCTGAGCCCTTGGTTTTTGTATTTGTACCCATATGCCATAGGCTGACTTGGCTATGCACCTGGAAGTTCCTTTACAATTACTGGTATTTGTCTCTGGTTTACAAGGCTGCTGGGGTATTTTGTGAGTGGTTTCAATGTACATTAATGCCAGTAGGTACCTGAGGCTGTCCAGAGCTGTCAAGAGCAATGTACCCACTCTAGGCAGAGATTGTCTTGACTGGTTCTTTTTCATATGCACCACTAAGGTGGGGTTAGAGAGAGATGGTATTGTTCTCTCTGTCCTTTAGAGAAATGAGAAATACTGCTTTCTCCTTCTGCTGAGGAGGCTCAAGGTTGGAGGCTCAGTGGATGTGGCCATGGGCTGTCTCTTCCTCTCGTTGTGTGCTGATTTACCTCAGGGCTTAGTAGAAATGTGTCCCTGGAGCTGTATTGGACTTCTTCTGTTACAAATTAAAAGTAACAAAAGGGATTGCACATAACATACTACCAAAGATCATATTCACCCATGCTGTCCTTTCTCTGGCACCAAGATGAGGTTCATTCACCTGCTAAAATCCCACTTAACCTTTGAAAATATAGCCCACACAGTGCAATCATCTCACTCAGTGGCTTAAAGACTCTGATGACTCCCGAGTTATTTAGACAAGACAGAATTGATCTCTTATGGATGCAAGAAGTCCTGAAAAGGCCTTAATCCAACAGAAATTTCTCTCTGCAAGGGCGTGACCCAGAAAGCTAAAACTGTGCTTCCTTGGGTTCTCGGTGAATTTTCGTCTGCATCCAACACTGAATGCAAACTCTGCAGTAGTTTGGGTCATCATATGAGCATCTGTCTCTGAGGAATGATTACAGATGATGAGTTATTACCTTTAAATAAGGGGTAATTAATGCTTTCCACTCTCACTTTAATGAAAGGATTTCCTGATGGAGGCAAGGGGGAAACACAAGGAATATATTGTATCAGTAATGCCCCTTTGGGAATTGTTGGCACAGTCTATGGTTAATAATTTGGAGTAACAAATAAATGTGGGCAACTTGTGATATATGTATGGAAGAATAAGTGTCAAATTATTCATTATGAATTATTCTGCCAGTTCTAATAATAACCCAGCTGTTGAGGAGGAAACGAAAGCTAGATCTGTCAGTACAGACAGACCCTTTTGCAGTAATTCTATATCTTTCAAATGGAAAAATATAAACTTCCTCTGAGAACTGAAAATTAGATAAGAGAAAAAGAATAGGATCCCTGCTCCAAATTAATTTTTTTTTTTAGCTTAATGCACACTAATGGATAATAAAAATGGTTGATTAACGAACAACCGGCACACCAACCAGCTGAAAAAACACATTTTGGCAGTCAGCACTTGCAAAATTCATAGGTTAAAGCCAAATTCAACCTCTGGCACTGCCCTCAGTATGGTCAGGTGCCCTTACCAGGCAGGAGTGTTTTCATGAAGAAAGGCCAGACTCTGTGTGTGTGTAAAGTACATGTGTGTAGACACGCACATGTTTCCAGCTATACCTTTGGGCAGATTTTGGGACACTGTTTACACATAATACCTGAAGAAACTTGATTGAGCAGCAAACCACTGTCTGGCAACAAGGGAGCAAATCAGGGACTTGAGAGGTCAGTCCCAAGGCACATCCACAGGTTGCCATATGACTTAGGTTCTTGTTCCCTTCTTGACCTTTTTCTCTTCCCCTTCTCAAAGAAGGGGGTGCAACATCTCCCATTAGTAGTTACAAACTGCTTTTCTCCTTTCACATAATGACAGGTATAGAGTGAGCTTTTTTTGAGAGGATGGTGCAATTAATTCCTTTTCTATCAACCTTGACGCCATTTGTGAGGAATGATGTGTTGAGCCACCAAAGGTGAAAGTGAGCGGAATTTCTGGATTTGGTGAGTGAGTATCTCTCTGGATTTGATAATTTGGTCCCAGTCTCAAGGCACCAAAGGACATTTTGCTAAGCTTTTCGAATTCTGAAGACACAGCAGAGCCTGAGCTAAAGCCATCAATCTGAAACCATGTGAGTCAAAAGAAAATAATTAGAAGATTTTTGTGGGGCTTTGTCATGTTTGAATATATTGCCTTTAAAAATTTAAAAATATCTCTGCTATGTGATGCTTGGTCAGGTTTAACACTCTCATGCCAAATAGTCAGAAAACATTAATACTCTTCACTGATGAACTCTTTTCTAAAATATTAATAAACTCACCTGGCAGCCTGTATGTCATCCCTGCTTTGCCTTTTGCACACTGTGCTCACGTCTGATTAAAACGTGAGCTGTCCAGGGCAGGACCCATGAGTTCAGTGCTGGCTTGCTTACTGGTGCTATTATAAATAATTAAGATAATTATCCAGTGTGTTTATGGCAACTGACTGCTTTGGGTCGGCTTCTCTGAGGACTCCTGTCATCAATGAAATTTTTGCAAATGGAAAGGTTTGCAGACTCTGGCGCCAAAGATGGATTACCTGGAAGCTTTCAGAGCAATAAACAATGCACTTTCCATTTGCCTCTCCATCCTGTATGGAAATGATCAGAAACTGTAATTTTATAGTGCGAGTAAATTAGAGGCATCAACAGCATGAGTGAGACAGAGGCATTGTCTTTCCTGATGCCAAATCCCAGAATATTAAGAGTTTGCCAAAGGCATTTCAGAGATAGGTTTCCTATCCTCATCAATAATTTAAAACATTCCCAAGTCTCCTCTGCGTAGCTCGGAATAAGAGCTGAAGGCACGGATGTCAGAAGGCAGAGTGACTCCCAATTAGTCAGGTAGAGTGCTTTCTTGTTGACTCAGCCAGGGCCAGGGTAGCTATAAAACCCAAGCTTACATCCTTATAGATTCCTTCATAGTTTTTCTCCTTTAAATCTGTGGTAATTTGCAAGAGATGAGTGGGCAGTCCAGTCCCAAATCCACCGGGATGCTCATTAGTGCCATGGAAAAACCTCTGGGGTGGGCGGGTAAGTTGGTGGATGAAGCTGCTGACAGAAGATGGGGAATCAGCCCCATGTTGTACATGAGCCAGACCCAGAAAGAGGGGACAGCTTTTAAAACATGCTGGGAACCCTGTCCTGACCTGTGGGCATTACCAGCCTAGGAGAGTTTGCAGTGATACCTTCTAAACTTGGTGTTTGAAAGCACTGCCTTAAGGATTGTTGTATCTATGTGGAGTTTTGAGGAACTGAGGGTGTTTTGTCCTTGCACGCAAGGCTGGGTCCTATTAGAACATTTTGGTGTCATGCAGAAGATGGCCTTTGGAGCCCTAAAACTGGGCCGTGTGAAGGAATTGCCCTGAATTAGCCAATTTGCAGCAGCTCTCTGGCTGTGTCTATCTGGATGTGTCATAAAACTCTTGACTGTCCTATCTGACCAGGCTAAACGTGTTTATTTACCACACAGCTTATTGTGCACTAAACTCATCCACATGGCAGGCAATTTTCTAGTGCTTAGGCCACAATTTGACCCAGCTGCCATGGAGAAGGCTATATTAAGTCCAGCTGATCAGGGCTGTCTCCACAGTGGAACAGGAAATTAGCCTCTATAGCTATGTGACTCTGTCAGCTTTTTTACACATTTCACACAACTCATTTCCTATAATGTGCAGCTTTTTCCTACCATTTTTTTTTCCCTGCTGTGAGTAACATTATTTTGATATTGCATTCCCCAATGTGGTATTCAAATCTTGAGCTGACACTAATTATGTGTTATTGTTTTTTATTTTTTTTAAAATTCTCTCCTGACATTGCTAACTGCACCTGTTTATGCCTCAGTGTCTCTAACTGCATGTGATTCCATCCAAGTGCTGGTTCCTGGCAGAGCTTGACTGAATCTTACCTCCTTTGAAAAAAAGTGGCTTTCTCAAAGCTGTACCTCTTACTGTTGAGATCAGATTTTTAAATAGCTGGCTAGTAAGAAAAAAAGTTATGAGTGCCTTGAAAATAGACGTTTTAGAGATTAGAGGAGCTCTGGAAAATTGCAGGTGAGGAGAGAATGAAGAGGATGGGGTTGCAGGGAAGTGGGTATTTGTTTCCCCCTGTGGCCTCACATTCCAGCACTGACTTTAGCCATCATGCAGATATTATTGCCCAGGCCTTGAGTTCTTATTGTATCTTTATTATATCTGGATAAAACTGGGGATCTCACTCCAAGAGGAACAGATCTCCAGCTCCACAACTTGGATTTTCAAGGAAAGGGGTGTTCTTAGTGATGCAAGAGGTGAGGCACTGTACAACATGTGGATTGAGTTATCTGGCAAAACCACTCAGTGCATGCTCCTAGCTGATGGCAAAGGCAAGGTAATTCACTCATCCAAGATTAAAACTCCAGATATTTGATGCTCCAGGTCTTGTTCACTGTTTCTGTTAAGATGACAGAGTTTAGCCAGCTGCAAAATATGATTTGATGTTCAGTGCCTTTGTCCTGCATCTTTAAACTCCTGTGAAGCTGTGTGATCCTTGGCAGGGCCAAATTCTCACCGAAATTGCACTGCTTTGGGTCCAAGACAACTTCTCTACGCTGCAAGGATTTTATCCCTACTGTAGAATGCCAATGTTCCTGTGCTTTATGCCTTGGATTTTACTGATCAGGTGGCTGGAGAGCTGGTAATATGCCACTGGGCCAGTGGCTTAATGCAGGAATTACTGGAAGCAGCAATCTTGGAGTGCTTTTTATGAGGATAACAAGGCTTTTGCAGACATAAAAAGCAGGAGAAATGCTTATTAGTTATGGGGAAGGTGAAAGGCTTAGAAAACTGATTAGTGTAGCAGTGTGGTCAGATTGAAATGAAAGCTCAGTGGCATAATCGTTAATTGGGTGCTTACTTACCTACTAATTTGAGCTTGGATGTCAGCAGTACTGCACTTCATCTCAAACCAGAGGTCAGGCTTTAATGCTACATCATAAATTACGTAAAGGCACAACACTAACAATTAGATAATTATGGAGACCCATGCTGTTGCAATTTAACTGGGCAAGTTCAGGGCAATCATGACAGGAATAGTGCTTAACCCTGAATCTGCTGCCTTTCTTTCAACCTGACAGCCAAATATATGTGGCCAAGGAGGTACCCAGCTGTCTGGCAGCCCACAGGTTAAAAGCATCTTCCCCTATTAGTCAGATTCATCAGATGGCCCGGGCGAACTCTGAGGCAATATTGCAAAAACATTAATTATGGTACAGAAAGAAAAGCCTGCGTTTCAGTCTGCAGGAGATTCTGGGCAGGGTGCAGCAGTCAGAACAGTTTTTGTGTTCAAGGCGCTGTTGTGGTTTTTCATTTGTTCCTAAGCCAAGCCTATGTGTATGTTTGGTTTATTTACTTAACCTAAGTAAACCACCAAGCCAAAAATAAGTTTATCTGCAGGGATCTCTTTCCATGCTGCACAGGATAGACCCAGCAGACCTCCCATTTCCAGCTCTGGACCCACTCCACTGCCCACAGCTTGAATCTGCCCAGCTGCAGAGCTGCCTTCTGGGTCACTGTACAGCAGAGACTCTGCCACTGCAGAAAATGGCTTTTTCCCAGATCTTTTCCTGCTCCAGCCATGCTGGAAGGCTCTTTACCCACCTGCAGCCTCTGGTGGCTCTTGCCTGTCATTCCCCAGAGCATCAGCATGGATCCTCTTGGTGCCCACCAAGGCTTTAATGGGGAGAGAGTTCGATCAATGCTGGATATTTGGACGTTCAACCCACAGGAAAGATATTGGAGAAGAGGGTGGAAAACCCCAGCCTGGTGGATTGAAAAGTGATTGACAGTGAGATGAAATTAATAACGTGCAGATCTTGAGTTGTTTGGCCATTTGGCTGTGTGGTTTCAGACATAAGCAATGTACCCTCATTGAGAAATATGTAATGAACTGTGGTTTCTGTGGGGTCTTAGAAGCCTACAGGCTTTATTGGATTTAGACCTGGGACTTTTTCTAGTGCTGTCCTTTTACTTTTGTTCCTGATCCTTTTGGTAATCAGGTAAATTGCTCACACTGTGATATTTTATTACCTCTGTAAATATTGGGGTTTTTTTTCTGTGCTTGGCTGGGGCTCAGTGAACTCTGTGCATAAAAAAAGAAATAAAATGACCTGCTGCCGTCACTTTGGCACCACTTTCCTTATTCAGGACATTTTTTATAATCAACAGAAAAAATGTCCTTTGAGGAAATATCTCCTATTAATAGGAAGGGTGTCTCATGGTGTACTGTGCAATGTTACATGCTGACATTTTCATTTTTGGGTTGAGGGACTGTGTGCTTTAGCTTTAGCCATGTTTTGCTTTAGCCTTGGTAGGTAAAATTCCTTCAGGTGCTAAGTGTGTTACAAAAGAGCTAGGAAACCCTTAACAGTGGCACATTGCTTTGAAAAATAATCTTATAACCTTTACATATGTGCTGCAATATAGCATGGTCAAGTAATGACACATCTGGTTACCTATTATTAAGGGTTGAGTTATGGTATGCTTTTTGTTTTAATTAGTTTGAGATAAACAAAAACTCAGGGGCTGTTCTGCTCTGGTAGTTCTCATTTTTCCTGCAGCCTTCCCTGCCCTTATGGGTTTATTAGTGTAGAAAAAGTGCCATGTTGTACTTGCAATGTCTAGACTGCTGTGGAAGACCAAGCAGGAGGCTTGGTCTGAAACAATTGTCCATCCTGCAGTGCTGGGGGGCTCTGGGTAGGTCAATGTGACATTTAATTTGGTAGCTGGAGGCTGTGTCCATGCCCAAATTCCCCACCAGCCTCCCAGGACAGGCTGTGTGGGTCAGGTTATCCCCTTTTGGGGTGCTTTAGAAGCATGGGCAGAGGAGATGGACTAATTTACCCTTGCTGCTCGAAAACTGGAGTTTTAAAAATTCTTTTTTTTTTTCCTGTTGATACTTTTAGAAGGGGAAGAGAAAGCTAAATTCTACCATGGTTGGGCTATACCTGGCTGTGTGAGTCTGAGAGCTGTGTGTGAATGTTACTGGGCTCAGTCCTGCAGTGACCAGGAGGGATTTTCTGGCCTTTGGAAAGAGAAGTCTCAGTGTAGAGGCATCAGCCCTCCCTCCAAGCAGTAAAATCAATCCCAGTCCTTGGCTGCCATCCTCCCAGCTCTGCCCAGGGGAGAGCCAGGCCAGTGGGTGTTGGGAATGGCCACGTTACACAGGGTCATGCTGGGTCTGAATCCAGGCCTTAAAAAGCCTTTAATGGGTTGGAAATGATCTTCAGTGCAGGGGACATGCAGGAGTGGCCTCGCAGGCATGTTGGCAGTTTTCCCCTCCTAACAAACGTGACACTGCTCTCCTGCAGTGTTGGAGGGTATTTGTTGCAGTACATCATGGCACGAATCCTTTTCCGAAAGGGCTGGTGCCTTGGGTCTGTGACAATCTGATCAGCCCTTTGGACCATGACATAAAAAGACCAGCAGCTCCTCCTGGCAGGCTTTACTAGCAAAACCCCATTTTATAAATAAACCCTCTTGTGGGGGTTGCAAAAGAAAACAGTCCTTAGGGCAGTGCAGACCCAGAGGAGCTGCTGTCTGCACGCGTGGCTCCCGTGGGCAGCTGCTCACAGCTGGCTCCAGGACACAGCCTCCAGGTCAGAGCTTGCCCAGACAGCCAGGAACAAACCTCTGCAACCTTGGAAACTTCACTGCAGTATTTGGTCTTTCTCTGGAAGCTGTAGCTGCTGGCTGGAGGAGAAGGAACTAGAGTTGCAGCTCTTGTTTTAAAAGGCACAAGTTTCAGGAGCGGAGGAGGAAAGCTGAGCAGCATAAAGCAAGTGTGGCCTCAAGGTTCAGGAAGCTGGAGGTGAATGAAAGGCACCTGCAGTGATTTCTTTTAGAAGGATCACTTGATGTTTCACCTTTTCATGTGGCTTCCAGACATTGGTGTCAGGACTTTTGCATCCTTGGGACTGGTGCCAGTGTTCACAGAGCAAAGAGCAGAGGCTGGTGCTGTGGTTCACTTATCTGGGCAAGATCCCAGGCAAATGTGACAGTGAAGTGCTGTGCCTGAAGCAAATCAAATGTTTGCTCTGTGGATTAATGGCACAGTGTTGATGAAGCACTTAATTCTCACATAGCCTGGTGCACCACAGCCCTGGTGCCCAATCATGGGCTTCATTCTTTACCAGCTATTAAAAATCCTGGCCATGCTTTGGTTCTATCCCTTCCCTCTCACAGAAAATATCCATAAAGTTAACTTCCATCAGTCTGTCTGTCTTCAGAACAATGGATCACTCTCACTGTAGTGTCTTGATGCTGATTGCCTTGGGATTTATTGCTGGTGGATTGGGAGTTGGGTTGAACTGAAGAACACCTCAACTGTTCAGCTGGCCAGGCACATTGTGTAATCTCTGCACGCTGGGAATAAAACTACAGGTCCAATTTATTCAATATCTGCCCAGACCTGAAAGCTTGTTCCTTTCTTATCCCCAGTCTCTTTGGGCTACAATTCAGCACTGATAGTGCAGGAGATCACCAGCTCTCTGGGATTTCAGCAACCCCAGCACACAAAGCAAGGAGGAGAATATTGGCAGTCTTACTGTGAACTTTTTCACTTGCATCTGTGGTTTGCTGTTCCTGTGTATTGCAAGGCTGTCATAGAAAGTAAAGACCATTTGAGATCCTCTCTCTGGAGAGAAGTTATATCTCCCCAGGCCTCTGGACTTCGATGTTTCAAAGTCAAGTCACCTTAGTGAACAGTGGCATTCCAGATAGTTGGGCTCTGTCACTGAGGGGGATTTAGGTGAGAGGGGAGTCTCCTGGTGAGACCTGCACATGGTCTTGGCAAACCCAGGGGCATGAGATCAGTGTCTCATCTCCTCTTGCACAGACAAGGTGATTCCAGCCAGGCAGTGTAAGCTTTATCACTCACCTCCTATGCCAGGGAGTCATGCCCTTCCCTGAATCCTGGGGAGACAGGCAGGCCAAAACCTAAATCTTGTCCTCTGCCCCTTGGAAGGGCAAAGGTCTGATTTCCACCCAGCCTGGCTGTGCCCCACTATGTGACAGGTTGTGCCAAGACTCACTTTTCTTTGCTCCCAGGGGCAGTGCAGCATTTCATGTGCTGTGACCCCCCTGTCCTGTCCACATTCCACCTCTGCACACTGCTGGAGCTGGGACTGGGCTCCAGAGGGCTCCTATATACCAGAGTCTCAATGTGAGTGCAGTAACCCTGGCTGTAGCCCTGGCTAAACCCCTCCTGTGGTACAGGATCAGCTCCTGTGACTCTGCAAAGCCTCACCCAGGGTCTCAGAAGAGTGTTCAAGGTCAGTGGACTGGTTTAACTTAGACAAAATCTTGGTACTTTAGAACAGTTGCTTGCTTGATATAAAACTCTGTTTTATGTGGCCATTTGCTTTCTTCATTGAAAATTTGCTTACAGTCAAATCTGAAACTTTAACCACTTGACCTTCAAAAAGCTGAACATAATGTTTTCTTGCAGAACCAAATTCTGTATCATGCATAAAGCAGAGATGTACCACTGTACACCAGTATGTGACTTAAATGTGCATTTATTTTCCAAGTGAGCTTCCAGAGAGGAAATCCCATCACATTGTCACTTAGACCCCCAGCAACACTTACAGATGCAATGCTGCATGCACTGAAATTGAAGTTACCTTTAAGAAACTTGGTACTATGAAGCTTTTCCATGTTGCAATCAGTAACAGCAGTGATGTTTCTAGCAGTGCTGCTGCTCCATCTGTGACAGAGGGAGTGGGGAATTTAAACTGGATTTTGGTGCCCAAATGCAGTAACTGCATGGCCTGAGAGAGCAAATTCTGTGTTTTGGTGGTACAGCTGCCTCTGAATCAAAAATCTCTTGACTGGTCTGGCCAGGCTGGGACTGGAAGTCAAGCAACATCATCTGGGGCTTGATTTCACTTCTTGGTGATAAAAAAATAAGGCATTCCTGTTGCATTAAATGTTTATTTTTGATAGAAGTGGCAAAACAGTCCAGCAAAACAGAATCTTTACAGCTGAGAGATTGAGTAACAAGGGGAAGAAAATGTCAATGCAAGTTAAAGCAAATTTAATAAAGCAAATAAAAACAACATACTGACACTGAAATATAATCTTAACGTCCTGACTGCATCTAACTGAAGCCAGGAAATTCTCAGCTAAGTGTTCCCTCAGCCCTCTTAAATCAGCCCAGTTTGCTTAGGCATTGTTGCACATAAACGCCTTTATGAGCCGGCCCCAAAACACTGGATGATAATAGGAGCACTAAGAAGATATTTATTTTGTCAGCTGTGTGTTTGGATGTATCTCTGATGGATGTATCAGCCCTGATTCTGCAAACCTTGGAAAAAGCAGCTCCACTGTCAGTTTGTGCTCACACACTTTGCAGAATCGAGGTCGCTGTGCTGCGGGAAGAGTGCAATCCATGAGGTGGGAATGAAGGTGCCACAGTGTTACTGAGGTGCCTTTGTAGATCCTCTAATACTGCTTTTCTAGATACTAGAGAATAGATCTTCACAAAATCTATACGTTGAGGAACCTCCCTTTGCCAGATGAGAGGCTGAGCTCCTGCGGTTGTGATTTACCAGCAGGAAAAGTGAGTGTGGCAGTGCCAAGACCTGGTCGTGCACTCTCAGTGCCTCTGCTGGGTGTTTTCTCTTGGAGATGTCCTACTCATGGACTGGAAAAAATGAAAAGGTTCCAAACTTGAGGGATCTGCACCTCCCTGCAGGTGCAGTGGAATTTGGTGGGTTTTAGATAGAGCTGAGAGGGGGCTCACCATTTGGTTTTGGGAATTGAGGGCCTCCAGAGCCAGAATTGCCTGGAGTCCCACTTGAATTGAAGACTTAGGATGAGGGCTGGGTCAGGATGGAGCTGCTGCACACACCTGCTTTGGAGCTAGGAGAGGACACTGAGAGGGATGATGAGCTTTTTAAGAAGCATGGCTTGCTCCCTAGCCGTCTTTTTTCCCCTAAAAAAAAATTACCAAATAAAATGCTGGCCTGGAAAAGGGCGATAAAGATTGCCACCTGCATCTTTTCTCCATCTTTTACCAGAAATCTGACCCTTCAAATACATTTGGAGTTCTGAATCTTTATTTTTGTGCAAAAAAGAAGGTCTTTCTCACACAAGTAATCCTGTGAAAGCCTTTGGAGTCTGCTTGAGTCGCTAGGTCTGCAGATCTTCTGGGTGAGATAATATAAGCAATGGTTTGTGCCAAGTGCTTGTGGTTTTGTTCCCCCTCCTCTAAGGAGTCAGATCAGCCAAATTTGAACTTCCTGATACTGTTTGCAGTTGATTAAGAAAACACAGATATCAGCCAAATATATGCCTTGGTTGTTCTTCTCGCTTATGTTCAGAAAATGCACCTAATATTTCTTTTAGAAGCAGAAACAGATTTCTTGCCCAGATTTGCCTTGTTGCTGGATTCCATGTCCAAGGAGCTTTGACCTGCTTCTGTCTCTCAAGTCCTCATTGCTAGTCCTGACCATCTCTTTATTGAAGAGCCTTCACAGTCCATATCCATCCTGCTTATCACTCTTACTCAGTATTGACAAATCTATGCCCACTTCTGACAGGCCACAACTAATTGATTTTCTACCAGCCAAGTTTTCTAGCAAACACTTTTGCAGTATGTGGCCTTATGGGTTCCCCCTGGGCTCAGGGAAAGGTGGGAAGTATCTTCAAAAGGAGGTGTTTTTGTAATATTTAAACTCTAAAAGCCTGTGAAAGACAGAGTGACGGTGACATGGACCGATCAAAATTTCCTAATTGCTTTTGTCATTTTCCCAGGTTTTTTATCTGTTTCTCACGCTCAGGCTGTGAGATCTGTGGGCCTGGGGCTGACATGTTGTGCAGGGCCCAGAATACTGAGATCTTAATCTGTGCTTAGGGCTCCCAGAATGTGTGGCACTACGTGTATTAAACAGTCTCCTCTGCTTGCGTGCAGGAAAATCCAGTAAACCCATCTGGATACAGCTCAGCCCTGCTTTTTAATTCCTTGCTGGTGGCCCACAGTGTCTGTGATGGGCTGCTTTGGGAAGGCTCTGAGTGCTCCTCCTGCTTCCCAGTGCTGTGGAGAGGGTTTGGCTGCCCTGCTGAAAGGGTCAGATGCAAAAATAAATATCAGCACCTTTCTCGCTCCTGTAGTCTCAGGGTAGGAAGCTATTTTCATTCCTAAAACTCCATTTATTCACTGTAGTAACTCAGAGCCTGACTATTCTTAGCTTTTACCTTTCCGTGTCTACAGGACCACGGGGCTGGGCCAAATCACAGCATAGCCCCAGCTGTCAGTCATTTTAATAATTATTATTAACCCCCTGCTGATGCTTTTCCACATGAAAGAAAAAGGTTCTTTGGCACTTTTTAAACTTTTCTTTAAAAGATGGAAGGTGGAATAACTAAGTTCTTAATTAGCTGAGCTGGTGTTGAAAAGCTCAGTGTCAGATTTCCAGGTCAGTGTTTGATGGAGGAATGATAGTGGGAAGTGATGCATCGACATTGATTAAAGAGCAGTGATGAAGCAAGATAAAATTGACATTTAATTCTTCCCAGCTAAAGAAATGTGACTGACAATACTTAAAGGTGAACAGTCTTATTTCTTGAATCAACAATGCAACCTGTAAAAACATCCGTCACAGCAGTCTTTTCTTAATTACTAACATCTAATTAGCCCCAGATCACTGTAGAGCACTGATTACACTAAAAGGTACCTGCCACTCTTTCTATTTTGGGTATAGCTGAGAAGGGTGAAGGATGTGAAATTAACTGGCACTTCCAGTTGTTTCATCTGGAGATCCTGCAAAGAGTCCTCAGCTTTTCTCTATGTTCTCCATTCCTTAGTCAAACAGATCAGTAATCCCACGTGAGTGCTGGATGCTGACTAGGGACAGCTTGCTGAAGCACCAGGAACCCCCCAGAGGGTGTGAGGATGCAGCAAAAAGCCAAGCTGCTCCCTTCCCTGCCATTAATAATGGGGGGAATTAATATCCTACAGAACCAAACTTGTTATTGTTGGCTTTTCTTTTTTATTTTTTTTATGTAGTGAACTTTCAAAGTAGCAGTTTAATGTTTCCTCACTTTAGTATAAGCCCAACCCATCCTCATTTCTTCAAGATGACAAAGGGCTTTTGATGATAATTTCCCATCCCTTAGCTTTTTTCCCTTGAAAGAAACAAAGGGAGTAACAAATACAAATCCCCCCAAAACCCTCTTTCCTGGAGGAGTCTGGAGTGCAGCTGATGCCTCTGTCACCCCGTTTGTGTTGCAGAAAAGAACATTCAGGTGCTGAGGCTTGGAGCAGCAGTTAAATGCTCATTTTCGAGCTCTGACTGAGTTGAGATAGTGCTTGTTGCACCAAGGTGATGAGGACAGGAGGCAAAATCCCAGAGAAGTAGCATCCTTTTATCAGTAGATGGTAGTATAACAACGTGGAAGGAGTGCAGCTGCTCTGAGGTTGTCCCAAGTTCCAAGCTCTTGTACTCGAATCTGAAGTGAATAACAAGACAAAGAGAGGCAGAAGATAAGTTCAGGCTGCTGTTATGTTCTACTTTTCACCAAATAGTAGTTTACAACAGAGGGAATGAATGTATGTTTTTATTCATGATTTATGCATGGTTTATCTAGAGCAGTGTGAATAATTGATTATTTTTGTTCTCTGGCAGTGCAAAAAATTTAAAATAATGGTTTTTTAAGCAAAATGAGAAAAAAGTTAGGAAATCAAATCACGAAAGGGAAGAAGCAGACTCTTGTGTCAAAGTAAATATTTTATTTTTCTTCAAAACAACTGTTTTGTTCTATAAATGCTTTGCTTTGAAGGATGCTTTGAATCATTTAACATAAAGTAAATTGCCAAGCGAAACAGTTGTAGTTCAGTTCTGGCTTGTACATATCAAAATAACTGTGTTTAAACATTATTTCCTTTCCTATCTGTAAGGCAAAGGATTTGGTGAAA
Organism: Hylia prasina; assembly: GCA_013397195.1. Classification (NCBI taxonomy): domain Eukaryota; kingdom Metazoa; phylum Chordata; class Aves; order Passeriformes; family Sylviidae; genus Hylia; species Hylia prasina. The sequence continues at coordinate 642,509 of VYXD01016583.1, read as the reverse complement.
CTGGGACAAGCTTCCCAGAAGATGGTGCTGCCAAAACTGAAATGATCATGAAGCTGTTTCAACCAAGGCAGTCACCAAGCCCTTGGTTTGGCCATGATTTTTTTGCTACAAAACTACAAATAAACCAGAATAAACCTGCAGAGGGGCCTTCTCCCTCTGTAAGCTCACATTTGCAAAACCTTTTAGTTTTGTTTTGGTTTTTTTTTTAATTAAAAGCAGACTTTTCCTTTATGTGAGCTCGGGGATCCCAGGGGCCGGATTCACAATGTAAATGCACTTAGGCTAAAGAGATCCATATTGATTTGTACCAGCAGAGGATCTGGCCTAGTAGGAGCAAACTCTGCTTTTCGAGGTAGTATTGAATTTGTACGTGTCGAATTCTGTGCTTTGGAATTTAAATCAAGGATTTGATAGCAAGCAAGCAAAAAAAAAAAAAAAGGAAAAAAGGCAAGAGAAAAGGAGGGATTTGTAGAGATATGGAATCCACTGTTTTCGCTCTCCATGTTGCCTTATTAGCAAAAGAGCTGTGGTAGGGGTGATGTTGATGAAGATAAAGGGCTTTTTGGTTACAACTGGGTTCTAATCCAAGCCCTAATCTATGTATGTGCTAATGGTTGGCAAGTGACAGTGCTGAGGGGGGAATAGAATCTGGGAGAATTTTAGATTTCAAGCACATTCTGACTGGGTCTGTAGCTCATTGAAGAGCGACGCTGTTTTTTTTCACCAATTTTTTTTCTTCCTTTCTCCTTTAAATTATTTACTGCTAAAAATACATTAGAAATATTATCTAGTCTTAAATCCACTCTAATAAACAAACCTGTGAATTAAAAGCAATACTACAGTGCAAATGTATGAATACTCTGGGAGGTGGAGTGTGACCTTCTGTGGAGGGCTGAGAATTTGTCATTTGATTAAAAGTGCACTTTTAAAAGTTTATGCAGTGGGGCCTGTAATTTCAGAGCAGGAGCTTCTTTCCATAGTGTCCAGGGCTGGGCATGCTGTGACCAGGAGGAAAATGGGGAGATAGTGATGCTTCTCCAGTGAGGGGGTGGCTCTTTGTGGTGAACCTGGACTTGCAGCCACAGGGGTGTCCCTTCCCTATCACAGCAGAATTTTACTTTGTCTTGTGTTACAGAACAGTTTGGGTTGGAAGGAACCTTAGACATTTGGTGAATATACCTGAAATGTGGCTAATTCTGTTGTGATAGGTTGGGATGCAACAAGAAATAGTTCTTTATCTTTTACAGAACAGGGTTATTGTGTGTCTATGAGGTGTGTGTAAATATGTCCATGTATTTTTATATATGTATATCCCATATTTATGTATTTAGTGTCACTGAAAGGCATGCTGTGAGGAAAGCTCTGTACAAGCTCCCATTGCATTTATTTCCCCATATTTTCCCTGTGCCCTCCCCTCTCTCACTCTGCCTTCCCCAGCTCTGGGCCAAGGGTTTGCAGGTTTGCTGCCAGACCTGCGATGTGATTGCAGGAGCTCTGGAGAGCTGGAGGAAGGCAGGGCAGATCTTCCACCAGCAGCATCTTTCTCTGTGTCCAAGAGGAGCAATTTAATGTTTCACATGGTGCTGGGCCTGGGGAACAAATCCTGCAGAGCCATGTTGGAGCAGTGCTGGGCAGGGGCCTGGTAAACTGTGGCTGAGAGAATTTAGCACTTTGGGCTGCATGTGACAGGATCTATCCAGAGCTTGTGGGAAGGGAGAAGGACACAGGAAGGCATTTCAGAATGCTGGAGTGCATGAAAAGTGTCATTGTGTGGTACATGCAGCACTTTATGGGGACACTCAGGCTGGGTGAGAGGTACAGTAACAGCACAACTCATCTGCAAATGCATCCTGGCTGAGCCACACAAAACGCTGTGACAGGAAACTTTCTCTTTGTGTATTTCCATCTAAAGGCACAACACACAGGTCAGGGGTTTGCTGCAGTATGTGAACAAGTGCTCTGGCAAGTATTATGTTAATAATTTGCTAAATCTTTATATCTCAAACAAAAAAAAATTAGTTAAAAACTATCCAGACAAAACAAAAGCATACCAAACTTGCTGGTCACAGCCACACTGTCCCAGCTGTCTCTGGGTGGAGATGTGCGATGCACTTACAGTGAGAACCCAGGAGATGGATGAGGTTTATGTCTGTGTGGGATGGTTTATGTCTGTCTGCATGGAGACATGAACCCTGAGCAGAAAGAATGGTGTGACTGAAGAGAAAGGCTCTCAGTAATTTCAAGTGGCTTTAATTAAGGTGACACTGATGCCAGCACTCCTGACTGCCTGTGGTTTGTATTTGCTGCTGGAAGGCCAACTGCAGGAACCTGGAGTGTCTTTTTCCCAGGATTAAATCCAGCTTGGCAGGAACCTCCCTGTTCCTTTCCAAAGAGTGAACATGTGTGTGTGCACATCTGGGGTGTGTGTGTCACATCTGGGGCTGACAAGCACAACCTGGCAAACCTGTGCTGGGAAACCACAGCCTCATGGCACTTGCAGGAACTCAGGTGAAGGAGGTGCAATAAATCCTTCTTCCTGTTCAGGTAGGGAACCTTCAGATGACAGAATGCCTAAAGCAATTCAGTTCTGATGTCTCAATCCTAAAACCAACTGTCCAGTCGTATGAAAGATGAACTTTTCCCAGAGAAACTAGATGAAAGGTGCATGTGCCTCTGGATATTCCTGACAGGAGAGCAACCAAACTTTGTGTCTGAGGCTGGAGAAAGTGTTTTGTAATGGTGTGTGAGAGCTTGGCCATCTCCAGGGAGGCTGGGTTTCGTGCACAAGGTGCCAGGGCATGAGCAGGGCAGCAACACTGTGCTGGGAAAATATAAAAATGCAGCTCCCAGCAGGGATGGATGCTTGTGGTGTGAATGGGCCAGGTTGAGAGCAGTGGGATCGCCTCAGCAGGGGGGTCCTGTGCTGAGATGTTTCAGCCTTAGCGTGGGTTTGCTGGTTAATTTAACACGAGTTGCTGTTGGAGTGCTTTGTGGGCAGGTGAGCACAAGTGCAGGCTTTTACAGCACAGAGGTCAGCAACAGTAAAACTGAGAAAACAGGACACTGTAGAGGAGGGAGAGGATGTGAGAGAGACATGGACCCTCCACAGCCCATGAACAGGAGAGGATATTGCCCTGTTCACAGCAGTCTCCCCTCAGCTGAGGTGTTATTCCACAGGTCTGGGGAAAACAGAAGGAAACACACCAGGAGGAAAGAAGTCTGAGGTGACCAATGGTATTCTTTGAGCTGGATTCTTTTTGTCTTTGTTGGAGTAAAGAGGAGATGTCCATGTCAGGAAGCTCTGGGGAGGAGAGGCAATACCAGGCCTGATGAGGTGGGGCTCAGGCAGGATGTTTGCCAAGGGAAAGAGAGAGGGCTCCTGGTTTTCATCTGTGCAGGTGCAGGGCAGAGCTTTTCCAGAGGTATGGAGCTTCTCTTTGCAAAGAGAAGGGGTGCTAAAACTCAATAGGAATTTCTATTTCCTTCTCCTGAGCTTGTCCCACTCAAACTGCAGGAGTCTGTGCAGCTCCTCTGCTGCAGTCACTGGCTACAGTCATAAAAAGAGATTGCCCAGGTGTATCCAAACCCAAACTTTGATATGGCATCTTTGATACTGGGATCGTTATTCACTTACACAGAGCATAGGCAAAGCTGAGGAGCAGTTCAAATCCAGGGCAAAATTCCTGTCATGCAGGTGGGTGCTGAAAAACAGGACTGGCTTGTGTGTCAGCTGCCCTCAGTAACAGAAAGTCTGGGATGAAAGTGTTTCACAGGCTTCCCTGTCTTACTGAAGGCTTGACTGAGAACATAAAACTCAATGTGTAGACAGAAGTTGTTTTGCATCACTTTTAAATATAGTCGAATTAGTAATTTTCTCTGTGATTTTTCCAGCTGTTTATGTCACGTCTGGAGAGCACTTTCTGTGCTCTCAGAATCAGGAGTGAAGTTATATTGCTGAACTAGCAAGGAAGTATTTTCATTTACATCATAAGGGCTAAACATTTTTAGTCTCATAATCACTAGAACATGAAAGTGTGGCATGTTTATGCAAAGTCTGATATTGAGTCTGATTTGCTATCATTCTTGAATATCTGATGGTGTGGGTGGTGGTTTAGCTCAGAAACTTGAGCAACTACTACATGAGTGCTGTTCATCAATAACCTGTAACTGATGGCATTAATAAAATCAAGCATCACAAGACTTACCCAAATTCTCCTCCTCCCTGCAGTTGTCTCTCCCCCTCAGGGTGGCAATCCCTAACTCCAGGGATAGGATCCTTTCTGTCTGGGGTGGGATTCCTCCTCTGGTGGACTTCCACAGCTTGAACAAGTCCAGAGGAATCCTGCTCTAGTCTTCTGAGAGAAAAAGGCACTTCTGAGGTGTTATTAATCTCATCCAAAAATAGCCATTTAAATGAATTGCAGTCTAGGAGTGCTTATTTTGGTCCTGCTGGCTCCCTTAGATGTAGCATTCACAATGTCTAAATATAGACGTGATGAATTTGATCCTTGGTGTTGCTCTGTTAGATCTGATGTAAAGACTGTAGCAGCTGATGGAAATACTCTCATGGAGGTGTAGTTAGACACTGCATTGATCTTACTTCCAATCCCTTACTGTGCGTTTTAATTTGAGCCAATGCTGCCTCCCCTTTCAAGAGGTGGAGAGAAAACACAGTCAATTACACCATGAAAGCCTCGGAGCTCCTTCAGTAATCCAAATTGACTGGGAAGTTACATTTGAAACCATTCACCCATTCCATTAAAAAAATACCAGGGAGCATGCATCCCTATGAAATAATGATGGGCAGAATAAACTGTCTGAAAGTATCTTGTGCCTACTCCACACCATTTAATCAGGAAGCAGTGAGTGGAACTGGCCTAACATTTACAAAGGGAGAACTGACACAATGCATATTTGAACACCATGAGAAATAGCATCACCGGGGACAGAGAGTAAGTTTAGTTAATAATGAATGGCACATCCTATAAAATACCATTACACAGTGTTCAAGGCCCAAGAATGATGACATAATTATTAGGAGACTGGGAGATTAAGATATAATTTAAAAAAACATGACAGGGGAGGGTGTAATTGGGGAGACAAAATACACAGGAAGTTTGTAATTTACATGTCAAAATACCTTTTTCATGTTTTGATTGGATTGGACGCCGCCTTTCCACTTCATTTATCTTGGCTTCAATTAGAGGCAGGAGAAATGACATCTCATGTTCATATTCTTGACACACACTGCTCATAGACACTTTCTAATTCTAACAGACAGTGAGGGGAAAAGGGAAACTCGATTCTGCCTCCGTCATGGACTTCTTAGTTAACCCCTAATTTGTTTCCAAATGAGGCTGTCACTGTGGTTCAAAAGAATGTGTGCTTAGGAGTTGGGGTGTGTGTTTGGGTATTCACTCCCAGGCTGGGCTTTGCGTGAGGCAGGGCTGGTTGGATCCAAAACCTGCTTTTCTGGAGGAAATGAAAAAAACCAGAAGCTGAGAACATTTTACCTCCCAAAGAAGAGCTTTCCTGTGTGAATGGTGCAGACTGTTTTTATCAGAACAGCCATATTCACAGCGTGCTTGTAATCATACAGAGCCATCTCCAAAGCAGAGGATGTGAGTTGTGATTTTCCCCTTTGGCAGAATTTTTGCTCTTTTTATTTTCTGTCTGTCTCTTTTATCTGGTGTTGCCATGTGTTTCCCAATTGGCTCTGAAGTCTGCTTCCATTTTTTGCAGGAATTGTGCTCTGTTTTTACACCCATTCCCACCCAGACACATACACTAGAAATGTCAAAGGTGTGTTTGAGATAAAGCCATATGTTTCATCAGTGCTGAAGTATCTGCTCACCTGAAGGCATGTACTGAAGTCTTTCCTCTCTTGGCAGCTGTAATTGCCCTTTTAATTCTTGTGCTTCATCTCAAAATCAGAGTTTTAGGTTTTTCCAGAGGCTGTTGATTTCGGTTTCTTTTTTTTTGCACACTCTGAGGTGTGGAGAGAGGGCAAAATTTTCCCCTCCATGGAACTTCTGACATTTAAAGCTGAGGGCCCTTTAAAGCATCTTGAAATGTCCAGCTGCAGTCAGAGCTACTCAAAATCATCAGTCACTTTTGAAATCATGGGAAGCAAGTTTCAGACTTATCAGTAACTCTATTCATTGGATTTCCTTATAAAGCAAAATTGCTCCTTGAAATGCTAATCAGAGAAATATCAGAGAAATAGTCCTTGAGAGATCTCCTCTGAGAGGGACTTTGACTCACCAGACAGGGACAGATACCAGAGCAGCTGTATGAGGTCTCTGCATATTCCATGTGTGTCCTGAACTCTATCAGAAACCCCAGGAGTGACATGACACTGGATCAAGTGGGCAGTACTGCTGTTGTCAGTGCTATTACATTTTTGGTATTTAAGGCACCTGCAGCCATGCTGGGATCATTCACCATAAGGCTCCCTCCAGTTCTGGCAGGAGTTCACCACTCCTGTCAAACACACTCAGGTCTGGCTTCAACTGCAAGGTAAAAAAAAAAAAAGAAAAAAAAAAAAAAAAAAAAAGGCTTTGAGATAAACAACTAGCTTAGGAAACACAGGTTGGGTCAGAGCAATCACTCATCCAGCCTGAGTGTCTTAAACTGCCCCCAAAAGTTGTTGTCCAGAAGCAGTGTGTGACTCCAGCCACCTTCTGCGGCCTTTTCCCTTCGTATGCCTCCAGCATCTGTAATCATTGGATTAAGGATGTTAGAGGGTACACTCCTGCCTGTGCCTCTGCTGGACCTGTTGTCCATGAGTTCCTCTAATCCCTTTAAACACTGCAGATACCCTCTGCCTCCACAGCCTCCTGTGGCAGCAAGTTCCACAAGTTCACTGCCAGGGCTGCTTCACACAGTTTTGCAAACTCTTTTTGAGCAGAGCGGCCCAAGATGCATTGCACACTTTACTGACCACACCTAGAGAGGCTGCACTGAATGTCTTTGGAATAAAATACTGTCTGGCTTTTGAATTTACAGTAGTTTGAGTCAGAGAAATATCCCATCCTCTCCAATCTCCATGCAGGTAGGCTGTAGGAAGTCAGTTGGACTGTGTGTAAAGTTACTGAGGTACATATTTGATACATGAGGAGTTTCTTTTTCTGGAAGAACTGACTAGCATTGACTCTGCTGTCCCAGCAAAAAAAGAAGCAAAGTAAATAAGAAATAGCCTTGGCTGTCAGGCAGGATGTTGTTGTGGTACAGGGAGATGGCCTCAGGTGTTCTGCAGTTTAATAGACTCTTTGGTAGCTTGTGGATTTTACATGGACAGGTTTCAGATTGTTCGTGAACACACGAGTGGGTAAACACCAGGTATAGCTGCAGAAATAACTCATGGAGTAGCCAAGGCACCAAATCCATTTTCAACTCACATTAGCTAAGCTGACTGAACTCTGAACAACTTCACTCAGTCCTTTTAATAAAACCAGGGTTCTGGATTTATGGAATAGAATATTTTTAGCTGTGTCATGGGTTCAATCTCTATCCAGTGCACCCATCTGAAGGTCTGTGGGCAGTAAAAAGACTTTTGGTATCTCTGCAAGTGCACAGGTGTTACATATTGGCAACTGCTGTGCTAATATGCAATACCTGGAACCACCAAAGCTAAAAATTGCTGCTTCATGAGTTGTTCATGTGCACCCATCCCATTTTTGCTTAACTGACGTGTACAACAACCCCTTTCAATGTGAGTAGTTCTGTGGTTGATTTTGATTTTTCCTGAGTCTCTGATGGAGTTTGAGAGATCAGCATACTTATGGTGACTGTTCTAATAAGAATTACACAAAAGAGGAGGGAGCTGGCAATAGACCGTCCTTGGGGGATGCAAAGTTTACCATAAAGAGGCTTCTGGCAGCAGAAATTATATTTGCCACAGTGTTGTGTGACCCACTTTGAGCAGGGATAGATGGATCATCTGGAAAAAGCCCTGGAACAGCTCAAAGAGGGAACATGCAATAGAAATGTGTATGTCTTTATTTCAGTATTCATCATGACAAGGGCAAAATTGAAAATATAGGCCAAGGGCCTGAACTGGAGGCTGTGGTATCCCAAAGACTCAGGCTAGCACACACTGCATACATCATTAAGCCACTGGCAACAACACACTGAAGCCCTGCCCAAGTTTCAATTCTTACACTTCAAATAGTCTCAGCTCTCACCAGACAAATTAATATTTAATGCACAAGTGCACGCTGTAATATTCCCAACTGTGCAATCTAATATTAACAGCTATTTCATAAACCAACAAGGCCCATTCAATTGGTGACCATTTAAACTATAACACACCATTAAACTGTAAAAGCAGCCATGAAAACATGATTGAGATACATGTTTGTCGGTCCATTGCTAAAAATGGGATTGCAACAATGCCAGTGCAAAAAGTCAGTGAATAGTTTCATCCACAATAAAGGGAGCCACGAAGCAAATTCCTTCTTGGAGCTGCAGCTTGGTTATTAGGGCAAAGTAGATCCTGTCCACAAGAATATATAGATTTTAATAACCTTAAATGAGGATATGTGGCCCTTTGTGGCTTCTCTTTCCTCCCCTATGGATGTGTCTGCAGAGTCCCCCTGTTCCTGTGCTAATCCTGCAAGGGCTACAGGAGTCATGAGTCTTTAATCCATGAGGCAGTGAAGTGGGAAGGCAACTCCACCCCTGACTTTAGGGAGCCAGTTGATGCCTAGAGAGGCTCCCTAGAACAGAGGCTGGACAATGTTAAAGGAATAAAATAGGTATTTATTAAAAGGACTTTGAAGGATACACCTTGGGCGGTGCAAGGGCCCAGCTGTGGCTACACCCAAGATGGACCCAAATGTATTCCAAGTCATGAGTTTTCACACTTTTATAAGTTTTGGTGCATTTGCATATTGGAGTTAATTGTCCAATTACAGCTCCAGGTTATGAAGTTTGCTCCCAGTTTGCTCTCCTCAACTCCCTGTTGTTTATACTTTTGGGGCCTGAAGCTGCAACGGTGTCCTTGGGCTGGAGAAGGATAGTTTTGTCTGAGCTGTGAAGAGAACTTGCTAACACTGTATATGAAGTTCAGAGTTATATACCAATGCAGTACAGAATCTGGAAAATATGAAAGCTGAAACTTAAGGCATCACAGTGGTGCTCTGCTTCATCTTGATTCTTCTCATGCTCCCATTCTGAAGAACATACTGGTAAATTGGAGAGGAGGCAGGAAAGAGGTGCTGGGGAAAATGCTTTGCCAGGAGATACTCTCAATCTTTTTAGCTCATCAAAAATAAGATTGAGAGATGACTTGTCTTCAGTGTTAAGTGCCTCCACAGCAGGAAAACACTACTTTGTAAGAGGTTCTTTAATCTATTGGTGAAGTTATAACAAGAACCAGTGTTTGGATGCTGAAGTGAAATGACTCAGGCATGTGTTTATCTCAACAAGGGTAAATAAGCAGTGACAACTTAATGGTAATAGTGATGTTTTTCCCCTTGTCTCCATATCAAGACAAGAAGCTTTTCTGAAAAACACACTTATTATTTGGTGTTTTCCTGTTAGGGATGGGAGAGAGGGGCCCTGTGCATTATACAAGCCTAAGCAGTCATTCTCCTTTCTCTTCTTTTGTAGTCCAGGCTTTCAAGTGAGTTAAACCTGAGATGAAAAAATAATGTGGAATTTGATATTGAAGGTATTGAAACACATTTGAAGGCTTTAGCCTAAGCAATTAAAGTCCTTTTAAAATATCATTAAGCAAACAGTGTCATATGAAGTGCCTTCAGATGGCTGAGTTTTAATTTTAGAAATGAAGGGAAAATGGTCTGTAAGTAGGTAGAACAGCAAGAACCAGGACAAGCGTGATGTTAGAGGTGATGTGTGGTGTTAAAGATGCAGAAGTGGAGAGATCTGCTGGGCACAGCCATGAAAACAGGACAGGTCTGTTCCTGCATCATCCACACTAAATTTTTAGGGCCTTAATAACATGGCAGTGAATGAGTGCTGGGAAACCAGGACATTGCAGGCATCTTCTGTGCTGTCAATGTTTTCTGTCTTTATCAGCTTCTAAGCATTCCTTAACTGCATAAACCCACTTTTGTGGTGCTCTCAAATCTGTGAGATCTCACTTGTTGTGCACAATGCAGCCATTTCATTCATTAGTCATTACATCTTTGCAAACCCTGACCTTTGGTGCTCTGGTGCTCTTCATTTCCCCATTTTGCATGGACTGAATGAGCTGAAGGCAAGACTTTGGGAGTCTGTGTGTGCAAGCACTTGTGATGGAGAGCCATGTACCTATCTCATGGGGAAGGGGAAAAAAGGTTGTCTGAGCTGCACTTCATCATTTCATACCGTATGTTGTTTGCCTGACACTGAATTTCAGCATTTTAGTACAGTTGCCTTTTGTTTATATTCTTTGTTTTTTTCCCAAATCCATCCCTCTTCCCAAATAAAACAAACAAGTTTCTTGTGAAGTAGTAGACTAATAAAAAGGGCCCTAAAATTTTTCTTTAAATATTCTTCTTCATTTAAATATGTATTTTAAAGCCTACAGGGGATAGTACTGTGGTTTATTACTTGAAAGATTGAACCTGGTGTTTTTGGAGGTAGGAACAACCTGTTGATAGACAACTTGCAAGTGACAGGTTGTAGTCAAATGTGACCCAGGCCAGAAGTGACCCAAACCTGGTGAGGTTTGATGTCTAATCTGAAATGACCTGTTTGTCTCATTGGAAGAGTGAGAAGTTATTTAGATCAGAAAAACCAGCACTGCAGATGGTACCAGCTGTCAGTCTGTGTTGGCAATCACATTAGAGAGGGCAAGAACCTGAGCAAAGCTTCTCAGGGAGAGGATTGCAGCTATTTGCCTGCTCGTCTGGTGGAGCAGGTAAAAAAGGTAAATCAGTTTTGTGGGGGAAAAAAATACTTCAAGAATGCTCAAAAGTTACTCACTGCATACTTAAAGGAAAAAAGTTGAATATAGAAGATCATTTTTTCTGGTCTGATTTTCACTTCCTGTTTTTCTTCCTGTACACTGGGTCCCCATTTTGTTTTCACTTTTTTTTTTTCCCCTGCTCAATTTTGACTCTGAACTAAGGAAGGAGAGAGTAAAAGGATGAAAGTGATTTCTGTGGAACAAGGCTCTGTGTATTGTAACTACTTAGTGCAGCTACAGTAGGACAAGAGGAGTTTTGTAAACTTTCTCCATGCTCTGTTCCCTTCTGGAAAATCCTCCTTAGAGGAATCCCATTGCCAGCTTTGTCACCCTTTGTGGAGAGCATTGAACTGCCTTGGTGTACCTTGACACGAGCCACAGGGACAACTGAGGATCAGCTCATAGAAATCAACACATGTGACCCGAGATCTGAAACAGCTGAGGAGCCTCTGGGTGGGCTGGAGTGTTGAAAATACAGTGATCACGTTCCCCTTCATTCAGAGTCAGTCAAAGCAAATTAGAGTGATTCAGCAGAGGAAAAAAAACATATGGACCAGTCCTTGCTGGGATGAAGGAATGTTATTTCACAACATGATGGAGCTGAAATGATGATGGTATCACCAGCTGGAAACAGCCCAGGTTTTCATATCACCATGACAAGTAGGAAGAGAGAAGCCTCAGGTAAGGCAAACAGTGAGTCAGATGTCTCTGCAAATCAGAGAAGGCAGCTCAGGGGGATCTTTTGTTAGAGGATCATGGAGGAGCAGCTGAGAGGCATCATCCAGTGTGCAGAGAGATGGGAGCAGCTCTGGGCTGCCAGACTTGCCTGAGCTTCCAGGCTGGATACAGGGGCCAAGAGGAGTCAGGCATCCCTCCCTGGGTCTTCTGTTCCCACCTGCACTTGGCTTTCCACTGAACAGAAGAAATGGGGGTACATGAATATTAGAAGCTGTAACACATCCTGGCCAGGAGCCCTCAGTGGCTGAGTGGGGCCTGGAGCCCTGTGGGCTGCAGAGATCACCAGAACATTTTGATCTCTCCCTGTTTTGCAGGTGATGTTCACAGGCAGTTCACTTCACCTCCCCTTGCTTTGATTTCCACACCTGTAAAGAGCAGGCAAGGATTTTCCCTCCTTTTAGAAAATACTTGATCATCTCCTTCCAAAAAGTGTGAAGTAGTAAGTAGAATATTAGTACTCTCCTGGTTATCCTACAAAGTGTTACACAGAAGTATTTTCTGATTCTTGTTGGCACTGCCAGGGTTAATTCTGAGCTGTCAGTCTGTTCCTTAGGAGATGGTCTTTTGCAGACTTCATAATATTGCTGCAGGGAAAGTATTGTGGTTTTGTACAGGATTATTATTGGCTTGGAAAAAACCAACACAAAATGATTTCTCTGGGTTTTCTAGCAGGAATCCCAGTTATTCTCTTCTGCTGCATTACACAAATATGCAACATGTGATGCTACCCAGCCATGGGAGACAGCAGCCTTATAAATAAATGCAAATGATAAAGACAGGAGATATTCTGCAGCACTAAAGCTGTGCCTGTAGAGACATTGGTATTAGTAGGAATTATTTTCACCTGTATATGAGAGCAACACTGGAATTTTTAAAGTACCTAAGAGAAAAGTGGAATGATTTTCAGGGAGTTTGTTACCTTTAATAGTCATGTGTGGAAATTTAGCTTTGAGTTTTAAACCTGCAGTTTTGGGGGACTGTGTTTTTTAAGGGCTAAGGAGAATATTCCCTTTCCTTGGCAGCTGAAGCTTTTCCCTGTTCCTTGGTTAAGTCACTGTGCCGAGCCAGACCCCGGTGTGCAGTCAATTATACACTCATGCTGCTTTCAGATTCACTTACCCAGCAATGATGACTGTGAGCAAAATCCATCAGAGAGTTATTATCTCCAAAGCAAAAGCCTCAAATGTTCAGGCATCTAATCTGCCCCTGAAAATCAGTACCTGTTCTCGAAAACACAAGACCTCAAATGACTTATTATTTTGGATGCCTGAAGGCTGGAAACACTTTTGAAATCTTGTCTGTAGCTTAACAACTCAGGGTTGTCTTGGGTCTGTTGGCCAGAATTAGACAGTGCAAGAGGCACAGTGTATTACCTGTGGTACAGAAGGTCACCTGGATCGTGTTATAATTGCATGAACCTCTTCATTGTGTGCTGTGAAACCCACAGTAATGCCAGATAATGGTCCAGGCAGCATGCTAATTGGCTGGATAAAATGAGTGTCTTAAGCACTGAGTCTCCAGCTATCCCACTATTTATGACATGCACACAATTAGCAAATGTGCTTCTTCACTCTTCTGGTGATTCTAGCCAGAGTTTTCAATCTTGTATTTCTTCTTATGCTTTCACAACTTGGGGTATCCAGACTTAGGTTGCTTCTCTGTGGCTATTTTCCCTTCTTGCCTCCAGCCTTTACTTGTTTATGTCACAGTTTAAAAGCAGTTAAACCTAGTCATGGTAGTCCAGCACTAAATAGAGAGTGTGGCTGCTCTTGTAGACCATGGTGAAACATTTGGTGTTCCAAGGGTAACTTCTGTCTCAGGTTACTCTGAGAAAGTGCAAAAAAATACAAAGGTCCTGATGAACTAATCGGTTTATCTTTGGTCCTCATGCAGTATTTTTTAATCGCAGGTGATAAGCTCAGACATGTTTCCTTGCCTGGGATGCCACACAGGACAGACACTCTCCTGTCTCTCCTGTGTGGCAGGAAAGATTCCTGGAGGGACCAAGCCTTCTGTGTCCTGTACTCCTGCAAAGTCAAGGAGTTTTTAAAAACACACTTTCAGGCAGATCAAGGAGTGGATTGTGCCCATATTTTATAAGAATCCAAACTCTCTCAGCAGTACTTGCCAGATTACCCTGAGAAAAGAACCTTTCTTGAACATCCCCCAAGTAATCCAATTTCTCTTGACACAATTTCCAAGAAGATGACTCAGGGGCTTGATTAGTTCTCTTCAGATGGCCACCTTTCAGAGCAACTGCTGCTTTGTTACAGTTTATTAAATGTTTAGGAAAAAGTTGGTCCAGAATTATGGCTTCCCTTTTGTGATCCTGTTATGGTGTAACCTTTTAAGGCCAAACCATCTTAACCTGAGAATATCAGAGAAGATCCTACAAATTAGAAAGATTTGCTGCACAGATAAGTTTTCTTTTTTTCTTTCTTTTTTTTTTTTTCCAAGTGACAGAGCAATTAATATCCTAATGAAATGAAAACTCAATAATTTATCATCCTCCTTAAAAAGGGGTTGGCCTTTTGGGATGCCTTCCTGTGGCCACTTTGGTGAAGGAGGATTCCACACCTCCTGCATCATCTTTGCCACCCGTGCAAATGACTGTGCAAGTCCAGCCCTGCAGCAAAGCCAAAACAAGCTGAGCTGAGTCTGTGCCACTTCAGCTCAGGATTTGTGGCTGCTGGGCTGCCCATGCTGACGTGCCTGTCCCCCTCCAGGCACCAGTGCCCTCTGGAGCACTCCCTGGAGCGTGGCAGTGGGAGCAGTGAGCAGGGCTCTGACCGTCCTTCCATGCAGGGCTCCACAGCACCTACTGGGACTGGATGACAATCCTTTTAGAAATCAGGACGAGATGGCACAAAACAGGGACATCTGGCAGGTTCAGCAGAATGGATCAACTGCAGATTCCCCTGTTGGTGAACTTGGCCAGCAAGCCATTTCAGCAGATGTTTGTCCTTAGGCATTGAATGCTTTCTGGATGCTTCTTCCCTCTGCCTCCCAGGAGCAAATGCCAGCACAATGGAAATTCACATAAGCTCACTGACCAACATTAGGAACTGTTGACCTGATGATGAGCTTCAGTATGTAAACGGGGTTCCTTGAAAGAACAGAAGCTAATGCCTCCTCTGGGGAGTTATAATGAAGAAATGCAGAGTGCAAGGAGCATTTGGGCAGTGTTTGTCAGCAGTGGTTAGGTACAGTCCATCTTCCCTGACGCCTGTGATTTGAATGCTGTATTGACTCTGCTCCATATACTTTCAAGCAGGTATATTAAAAATGCAAGAGGAACTGCATTTTGAGGGGAGGGGGGAGAGAAAAGAAAGAAAATAATTATTGTTACACATTGGAGCATATTAATGAATACATTAATAATTGATCCACTGTTATGTTTTCCCCTAATAGTCATCAAAATCTGTATAAACCTGCACTACAATACATAACATCTCATTACAACGTTTGCTCAAAAAATCAATGCATATCTAAGTTATTTGTGTCAAAACTCATTTATTTCCACAATAACATGGACTGTCAAACCTTGACATCCTGTTAATAACATCCAGTGCATTTGCATATTATTCAAATATTTCCTTTTATGAAATGGGGGACTTTTACTTACACTGTCCTACTTGCAGTGCTTCGTATATTTGCACATTAGCTCAATTCACACAGTTATAGAAGGGTTACCTGTGGCAACTAATTATACTGCACTTTATGCATATTAATGAGCCTGGTGAGCAGCAGTCCTCTGTTCTCTGTTGAAATGAGGGGGGAAAAAAATAACAGTGTAAGTGGGAGACCTATTACAGGCAAAATGCAGGCGAGTGGAAGACAGATATTTTATAATGTTTTCTCTTTGATGCCCACAGCCTTTTAGAGCAGACTAACCTGAGTGGGAAAAATACCTCACAGCAGTCCCAGCAGCTTTGAGGTCAGATGTGAAAAATATTACTTTTTTTTTCTTGATTTCTTTCCTGTTCTTGTTTTTGTGTTTTTTTTTTTTTT
>VYXD01016583.1:576799-626798 GCA_013397195.1 Hylia prasina | reverse complement strand
TTTTCTTTCACTTTTCTTCTCTCTCTCTCTTCCCCTCTCTGCTGCTGCCTTCAGTTTCTGGATTGTGTCTTTGCAAGGTGCTGAGTGCTGCTCTCACTCAGGACTGAGAGCAGCACCTCACTCCATCAGCCTTCTTTAAGGTGTAGCCTAAAGCCACCATCTGCCCTGTGACGAAGCCATCCCACAAAAGGCCTTTTCACCTGCACAGATGAGAGGGACACGTTTTGTTTTGAAGGAGTGGAGAGCCAGCTGGAGGCTGCTGGAGCGATTCCTGTGACCAGGTGTCACAAGGACAATGGGAAGGGTTGGCAGCCCTGCTGCAGTTCAGGAAGGGCCACATCCTGTGCATGCAAATGCACAGAGAGAGAGAGAAAGTTGTGCCCCCGCTGTGAAAATGGGCAATCTGTCAGCCCAGGGGTCTGGCAAAGGGCAGAAACCATCACAGGGTGTGTCCCAGTGTTCCTCGGCCAAAGGCTGGGCAGTGCTGCTTTCCTGGTGTGTTCCTTGAGATCATCTCCACCTCCTTGGAAAAAAAAAAGAGAAAAGCTCTGGCATTGTCACAATGGAAGACAGAAAGGGAAGATTTGATTTTATGCAGCAGCAGATGTCTCCTAAGCAGTAATCACAGTGTCAGATAGAAGAACTAATCATATTTCAGTAGCTTGTTCAGATCTCTGATTAAAATTCAGCGATACCATTCCTGGATCCTAAAATGCAACAGTCATCAGAAACAAAAGAGAATGTATCATAATTAATGCAATTAAAAGAGCCCCTTCCTTTCTCTTTTTTTTTTTTTTTTTTTTTTTTTTTCTCAGTAAGCTGTGCTGACCTTACCAGAGATTAAAACCACTCTTCTAGGACTGAAACCTGACTCAGTGTGGCAGTAAGAAACCTGAATTCCTTCTAGCCATCTCCAGGCTGGGAATCCATGGGGCCTTGTGCACTTGGGAAAATAGATAGTCTTGGTTGCTTGTGCCTGTCAGAAGAGGGGAGCAGGCAGATGGAGCTGTGCATCCAGCCTCCCTGACTCTCTGCTGCAGACAGTGCTGTCTGTCAGGGATATGGTTATTTACAGGACTGGCACTTAGCACCCCAATCTGCCCTTCCTAGGACAAGCCAAATCTCCAGATAATGAATTTTTTCACAGTCAGGCCCTGGGCCTCCCGCCATGCAAATCAGCCAGAATTTGCTGAGTAATCCTGTCGTGAGCCAGAGCAGGGCTCGTAGTTTGGTTGTTAATGGGGTGCTGGGGACATCCATGGGTGGTGCTGGGTACCCCTGGGGCAGTTCCCTGGCCATCAGCTGATCTGGGAAGGATTTGAATCAAGACACAGAGGGTGAGGAGTGAAATCAGACAGTGCTATTTTATGCTGATTGTGATTTCAGGTCTGATAATTAGAGATTTTTGACAGGGAAAATGTTTCCAGTGAGGATTTATTTGGCTTTGGATAGGAACTATCTTTGATGAAAACCAGAATGAAAATTATTTAAATGATACACATTAAAAATAAATATAAAAGAAATAAACATTTTATCCCAGCTGAATGTAGGATAATATTTTTTGTAGGAAAACAGATTTATCAATTTTGCAACTGAGGACTTGGGGACAGGGTCCAGCAACAAAGAGGATGTTTGATCCTCCTTTCCCTATTTATACCAGCTGGAATGACAATGCCCACTTCATTTAAAGCAGGACTATTAAAATTCCTTTTTACTTTACAGTGGCACTTGAGGACTTCCGTGGACTCTATATGGTTTAATTTAGCATCTTGGGTAGGTGGAAAGCTCCATTTGCTTGTTGTTATGAGAGCTTTGCTCTAGTGGTCTCTAGAGTAATTATTTTGTGCTGTATCCCACACCAGCTCTGAGAAAAGGAGTATGAGTGAAAGGCTATTTAAGAGGTACAAGCATTTATTTCATTCCAGAGCTCCTGAACTCGGAATTGCTACTATTAGGTGTTAAAAAAAATACTCTGGTACTTCACTAGAAAAGCTGACAACCTGCTGTCTTATTAACATAACTCTAACATGTCTGAGAGATCCAGTGCAGCAGATTGATTATGTTCATGTCTCAGCCTCAGTACTGACGATGATATGCTGGTAAATATATCAATGCATCACCAGCTTCCAGCACAGAGTCTTTCTGTGACATTTTCTGAATGAAGTATGAGAATAAGAAGGGTTTGTGCCTCTCCTCAAGCAGCAAAGTCTGCACTGTTTGGCAAAAGAGCACCTGGCAGTGATGATTAACTGTGGGGGTCTCAGTAGTGTCTGTGTTGTAGAGGTGTCACTCAGACAAGCAACACAATAGGTTCATCTGCAGATCCCCAGAATTAGAACATGTCCATTTATGATGACTGTGTTCTTCCTGAAGGAGCAGTAAGTGAATCGTGCCTAAGCCTGGCTCCACTGGCTCTGTTCTGTTCCTGGTGGAGCACGACAGGCCAGGAGAGGAAAGTGGGTAATTATTGCCTTGGTGAGGAGCATGGCTACAGTCAAAAATTGCTGTTTGATTATTTTGTAGACCACCTATGTGACTAGACAAGTCATGTACGTTTTTTATTTGAACCAAGGTGAAAAAATGAGAATAATGGTGTTTGCTTTCTTCTGTTCTTTATCTACCCATATTGTGTCTGAGCATCACTGACCTCTCCATGTGCTAAAACAGTGGATTGGATAAGTGCAAAAATGGCAGCACTTTGGGACATCCTGCAGAGGTTATTGCCAAAAAGATAACTCAGGAATGAACATTTCAGTTGGCCAAGACTAATAGAATCACTGAATGGTTTGGGTAAGAAGGGATTGTAGAGATCATTTAGTTCACCTCCCCACCACAGGCAGTGATGCCACCCACTAGATGAGGGTGCTCAGAGCCCCACCCAACCTGGCCTTCAACACTTCCAGGGACTGGGCATTAACTCCATGGAAATGACAGAGGACTTGACTCTGAACTGACAGGTTTGAAGTTCCAAGGGACTTTGTGACCAGCCACAGTGACCTGGAGAGCCCTAGAGCAGGGATCCCATTTCATTTTTGTTTGTGACAGTTGAAATATTCCACTAAGGCCATCAGTTCTCTGGACACCCATGCTCAGGAAATGAATCATGGCTGTTCATAGCATTTAATCTAAAGCAACTAAATAAATGCCAAATTTGTAAGGCCAGTTTCGTTAGCATCATAACTAAAGCAGAAACCTCCCCTGCTGCACCAGGTTTTTCTTGTTTGTCTTCAGGAACAGAATTTTCCTCTACTGGACCTCAGAGCACTGGGAGATCAGGCTTTTACCTTCGCATCAGTGCTAGCAGATGTGAACTCTCCAGAGCTTTTGGGATGATGGGTAGCTGTGGTTAACCCCATAACAAATTCTAGGTTCACCCCATGAGGCAGGCCGTGAAGTAGCTGGGTGTCCTCACTACTGCAGGGAGGAAGAACTCATATGAGATTTAAACATTATTTCAGCTTTGAGTTTCTTTTTAAACAGCAGCTAATACATCTCTATGTCAATGACAGTGGGAGAGGAAGTAAACTCCCTGAGAATTGTGGTAATCCAGAGAGGAAATTGAAGACAGACTAGAGAGTGGGATCATTGGAGGAGTGTGATCTGGTCTGGCAATAGCTCATGTGTCTTTGAAGGAGCTCCCTCTCTGCTTAGGCCTGAGCTGCCAAGGTCATGTTGGTGCTGCAGACTTGATGACATCCTTGGCTTCTTGGGGAGCCAAGAGCTTCTGCAAACAGCCCCACTGCAACACTGACGGGATTTTATTGCCCTTGGTAGCAATTCTTCCCTAATGTCAAACTGAGCTGCTGTATCTTACAGGAAAGGACCTAAACAATGATGTATTCAGGCTGATGGGACTGGATTAACCCATTAATAAATAGGAGGTGAAGAGAGCAATCTTGTTGAACGTAATGTATGCTAATGATGTGACCTGGCTAATGGAGCCCTTTTCTATATTCTGTCATTGCGCACATCAATTATGCAGCCTCAATTATCATCCTGTTTTTGTATCATGTGGCTGAGAAATGAGACTTAATAGAGATGTTTCACCCAGTAAAATGCCTGATTAGGTTATGAAAGCAGAAACTCAAGGAAGAGAAGGAAAAAAAAAATCTTTGTTACATTATATCCTGATTTAATTAGCCAAAAGATATTATTCTTTGTAAGGGCTTTGAAGTTGTAGAAATATTGCTGCAGGCTCAGCAGCAGAGATGACGAACTGCCTAATACCTACAGCAAATACCCTGACATAGCACTGGCAGGCAGGCAGGCAGATCTTAGCTAAACAGTGCAAATCAGGCCAAGATCTCCATGTGGCTGAGATTCCCAATGAATGGGAAAAGGAAGAGAGGGACTTCTGAGAGCCAGAGCTCCAGTTACATCTGGGAGGGGAATGACTGCAAGCCCTGGGTGACATCTTGGTGCATGTGGTGCATTTCAGGGTGTGGGTGGCTTTTGGTAGCAGTTCTCATATAAATGTTCCCTTCTCTTTGCTGGGTGGTCCTGTCCCTTGCTCTTATTCTTTGTTTTTTAGGTGTGGGTTTCACTTTCTGTAAGTTTTACTGTTCGTGTTCCTACTGCAAGGCTGGTAATGGAGATTCATCAAGGTTCATGGAAATCTGTCAGGTTCCTCCTTGTTGCCTCAGGATGGTTCCAAGTATTTCTTGTGTTTCTGACATGGCTCAAAGGATAGTCAGCCCTGCAGGACAGGAGAGGGCCTGGGGGACAACCCAGTGTGTGCTGAGAAGGGAAAAAGGAGGGGAAAAAAGGGAAACTCACACTTTTTTTTTTGCAGTAGCTGAATCCATGCAGGAAGTTGTGACCCTTGGGTTGTGCTTGCAAGACAAAACCTGTAGCTTTTGACAAGGTAGGAAAAAATGTAGTGGAGCAAGACCTAAAGAGTGGGATGAAGGTGACTGAGCTAAGTGATCTTTGGAGTCCTTAAGGCAGACTCAGACTCCATTGCCTTCAGCAGCGAGGTGACTTTGCATCAGGGAGAGATCTGTCCCTTTCAGACCTGTCTGAAGACACCCCTGAGTTTTCATCCATGATGGCAGGAGCATGATTATAAACCCCGTGTTCTATTTTATTTGAGACATAACCAGCCAGCTAGAGCCCTGATAAAAATCACAGGTCTGATTCACACAGGTTTTGACTGAAGGGCAGTGGCACAGAAAGCTGGTGCAAAGCGAGGGTGAATCAGGTCCTTGGCGTGTGTGAGCTGTTAGTTCTTTCCTTCCCTCAGGGTCTGGCCTGCCAAGGCAAGGAATGATGTCACTCTCATTCAGAACATGATTGGAATGACAAAACGCCCAGGGTGCAACATTTACTCATCTGTCCTTGGCCAGCCCATCTTCTAGTGACAGTAAATAATTTGGGAGACTTGGGGGAAATGAGCACCTGGGCCCCGTGTTCCAGCTGTAGCTGTGCCTCCACTTTTGGGTGTGTGGCTGGAGAAGAGTGTTCATGGCCTGACTCCAAGAGCTGAGGCTGCAGCTGAAGCTGCTCCTCTTCACCGTGATGTTGCTCCTAAAAATGCTTGATATTGACCTCAGTTTTGAAATGCTGCCTCTGCAGCAACCAAATGAAATAGTGACAATACTGTGACTTGCTGACTTGGAGCAGCATCTTGTCACAAGCTGTGCTGTGTCACAGGTGCCGGCAGCTACAGAGCTCAGCATTAAATTTCCTTTTATCATCTGCTTTGTGGATGGTTTAGCCATCTTCTGGTGCCCTGCTCATCCCCAGTGCCCTGCATCTAATGTGGTCTAATGTGCACAAAAGGTGAGCAGGAGTCGAGGACATTACATGGTTGAAATTGGTCAGGTCACTTGCTGTCTGTCTAAGGAATGGTGTTTAAAGATTAGGGATTATGGAAAAATTAATTTCATTGATTTTTTTTTTTCCTAAATCTAGCACTGGTGAGCTAACTTTGTGCAGAAAAGAGATGGCTGAACCTAAAGAGGCTATAATAATTTCAAATTTGAAAACAAAAATATCAAGGTTTTTGCATTAAGGAAGTTCTTGTTAGGAGCAGTGAGGTGGATTAATTTCTTTTCTCCTACAGATTTTTTGAGTGATGACATTTAAATAGTAGAAATTGGTCTGTTTTAATTTCCATATCCCCCTTCTTGCCCACAGACACTCCTCACAAGCTTTATGCAAACTTCAGTCTAAATCTGACTGCCTCTGTGGACAGGAATGGGGTTGTGCTTTTGAAGTGTGTGCTTGGTTATTGCTTTGTGTACTTTCCTGTCAGCTACTACTCAATATCCAGCTTATCCTTGCTTGATCCTTCCTGCTTCTCAAATGCAACAAGAACTGCTTGCCTGCTTGTGTTTCCTGACCTCCTTTTCATTTCTGTACAATGTCCATATGATCTATCATAGCTTTGAAAATTCAACTGCAGGGTAGAGATTTCTTTGCCAGAATTGATCCTTCTCTTTTCCTCAGAAACCATCAGATAAAGGGATACTTGTGACAAATAACCATGAGAAAGATCACCACATTAGAAATCTTTTGCTTTGTGCTGTGCTTGCTCTGTGTAATTTGGATGAGTCCTCAGTTACTTGTCTTTCACCTTTGGGGTAATTATTTGCTTGTGAGTGAGGAAGATTCTTGGTCCCATTTTGACCTGCAGAACTTGTGATAAGGAAAGATTTGCCTTCAGGCTTCAGTCCACAAAAGCCTGATATTCCTTTTTTCCCCCATCACATTATATTCCTTGCAGAAGCTGTGTGAGATGAGAAGCTCGTTATAGCTTGAGGGTCATCACTGAATGACTTTATCCAGTGGCTTTTCAGCTCTTCCACGAGAGGATTCATATCATCCCTATTGTAATTATCTTGTATACATTGTTTTAATTTCTATATCCTTTTCATGTAGCTGCTGAGAGAAGAATGTTTTACAACTCTTAATGTACTTAGCCTTGAAGCTTTGGAGTTAGAGAAAACTTCATTATGCCCAGGGCAGGGGTGGGAGAACTGAGGAGCAGAGAAAGGAGTGTTTGCTAATTCTCACTCTGAGTGACTCAGTGATGACTAAAACCAGGGGTAATATGGCTTCAAGCAGTTCTTTTGTGCAGTGTTTTGCTGTGTGATGATATCATTTTTGTTTCACAAAGGATTGTCCTGTGCCTCTTGCCTGGAAGAGGCTGGATTTTGCTAAACTCGGACAATTTGGAGTTTTCTGATAAAAATGAAAATATGCCAAATATTTAGAAGGAAACCAAAATGTTTGGATTCTTAAACGAAGTTCAGAAGAGCTGCAATTCAAGCAGAGTGTTCTCCCATTCCCTTTCCTGTGGGGACTTGCTGCAATAAGAGACTGCAGTGAGAAATTCCAAGTGATCATTAAAGCTGTGTGCTCACCAGACTTCGTGGCTTACAGGCAGAGCCCAAACAAAACTGCATCAAGTGTCACCACCAGTGCTTTGCCACAGTGCTGGCTCTGTCAGGAGGGGACTGAATTTAAAATTCAGCCCGTGCACTTTCCATTCCAGAGAGTTTTGTGGGCTGTGCAAGAAGGGTTATTGATAGTTTATCCAAATGTTTTTTGACAGACTCTTTCACACATCTCTGCTAGGTGGCACAGCACACAGGGCTGCCTTTTATCACTGTTGGTTGGATGTTACCCAAGGTGGCTGTTCTGCCCTTGTTCATCACAAAACGATCCATAAAGCAAATTGGGATATCTAAATGCACCAGGCTGTTCACAGATCCCACAGCAATTATTTTGGAGTGTTGCATGTGGAAATGTTTGCCAGAGGTGGAAAGCAAATTGTACAAAATCTGCTCTCTGCAAGCAGTGGCTGTCTCAGTCCACTCTCACGTGCTCAAGGAGAAGGATGCTCTTGGCAAGCCATCCAGCACTAAGCAGAAGACATATTTGGACCTGGAATATTGAGTGCAGCCCATCATGGATGGTCCAAATTGGACTAGAGGACAAAAGAATCTCTTTCTGCCTTGCTGTTTGCACATTCACCAGCCTTTGGCAGCCAACACAAGGGCTGCTGGGCTGGAGCCCCTTTGGTCATCATTCAGTGGTGGTGATGTGCTGAGCCCCCTGTCATGCACTGATGATTCAGGGTTTGGATATTGAGCTGACATCTTCTTTTTCCTTCTTACACTGTGGAATTATCCCAATGACCAGCCAGCTTTCTGCAGACCACAGCCAAGAAATACTTGTCCCACATGAGATCTACAGGTTGCAGTCTGGGGACTGGGATTAGGACAATGAATACCAGATGGATAAATGTGCATACAGTGTGTTCTCAGATATGTTTAGAGTGCCTGTCTCTGTGGGGATGTATGTTTTTGTGCATATATTGCATGTAGAGATGGTTATTTGGTATGTGACCCCGAGTAATGTGGGTGATGATGATCTCTGTGTCTGTGCCTGTACATGTGGGCACAGTGAATGGTCTCTCTCTGTGCCTGTCTGTGTGAAATTTGGACTTCTGCTTTCCAGAGCGACATCACCAGATCATTCCTTTGCTGAACTGGTTGATCTGATTAGAGGTGGCTTAAAAAAGGAAAGTGAAGTGAACAGGTGGCAGACGTAAATACGCAGCTGTGCATTATTGCTGATTTTATTGCTACTTTATAACACTGTCCACCGTTATTTTACAGCAATTTTCTCTATTGGTGACATTGCTGTAAATCTCACTGTAAAACGGCCCTAAATGTGCAATGAATTCTATTAAGCAAGATGGAGAAACTTAGAGAATCGGTCTTTCATGATGAAAAGAGACAGGGAGAGGGATGCAGATGGGGGAACAGCAGAAAGCCATGGGGAAAGAATTAGGGGACCAAAAGGCTTGTTACATAAGGAGGTTAAATCCCCTCGTGTGGTGCTGTGAGAGCACTGTGGATAAAGCAATGGCTCGTCAGACCCACTAGATGGAGATGGAAAGAAGCATTTTCTCCACAGTGATATTCCTGTAGCTGTCTGCTTGTGCTTTGCTGGCATATTCAAAGGCTTTCACTTACAGTATCTTAAGCCTGTCCTTAAAGCAATTACAAGATTTCTCCAGAGTCGTATTTGGCATGTGCAGGCTATATCCAGGCTTTTAGCACTGCCTAATTTGCCTGGCCTAATTTTGTATATGTTCCCATTTATATTCATGGTCAGTATCTATTGTAGTTACAGGCTTTTTCATATAAAAGGCACCTCATTCTTTTCTTAATTTTATTGAGAATTAATACAGCTTCTTGTATGTCAGCAGGATGAGGCTAGAGAATTAGAAATATTTTTCCTTCTGAAAATCAATATCTCATTGGCTCTATCAATCATTAACTCTGCTCACTTTTTTTCTTTAATGGCTACAAAGTCTTTTGGTGTTGTCCTCTGCATTTGACTGAAATATAGAATTCCTTCACCTTTGAGAAATCCAGTACCAATGCTTGCCCCCAATGGAAACCTTACGGATGCCCTGCCATGGAAAATGTCAGTGTCTTTGAAATGTTATTCTTGGTGACACAGTCACCTGCTTCTTCTGAAAATCGATTTTTATCACAAAGCGAAGCCAGAACTTTAGAAATGTCTCAAATCCAAAAATGTTGGGATTGAGTGAAAAACAACCAGAACTACTGGAACATAATATCTCTGAGATGAAAGGCCATGGGATGCCCAGGGATGGTCTGTGCCCCATGGCTCTACTATGGTAACACCTGGAGGCTCTCGGCTTCTGTGTGCTCCTGCTTTTTCAGATACTCAGCCTTCCCGCAGAGGTCCTGCAAGCTCAGCTTTGCTAGCAAAGCCTGAAGAGAACAAGATTTTCATATAGTAGTGCTGTTGAAATCCATGCCCACGGACCCACTGTGACGTGTTGGAAATTTACAAGCAATTTGAGCCAAGGAGGATCTTCCACTGACATGGTGTGTCCTGAAAATTTCTGACCAATTGCTTTGGGTGACAGTTTAATGAATACCAGAAAGTCATGAAGCATCTTCTGTGTTGGGAGCTGACTGTCCTCATCATGCTCTGGAGTTGGAACAGCGTTTGCTGTGTTCTCTGAGAATCTTTTTGTTGAGGTTTAGCTAACAGAGCCCTCTGTGTGACCAGGGCAGGCTGAGAGGCCACAGCTCAGCAGCTGAGGCCATCTACTGATGGATGGAGAAGCACAGAGCTGCTGCAGTTCATTTGCCCTTGACTCCATGACCATCTCTTGAGCACTGGGCTGGCTCACAGCCTCCTTCAGCTGGGCCATGACCTGGATTCCTGCACTGTGCCTGCTCTGTTGCTTGCAAACACGCTGATAGTGGAGCAGAGAAAGCGTGTTTGAACATGGCCGTGAGTATTGCACAGCTCATGCAATAGCACCCCACAGGGCCGTGCTGGAGCCACTGAGGTTGTGAATCTCCATGCACTGTTGGCACCTGAAACATTTGCTCCAACCTCTTGCAACCCCCAAAGGACTGGCAGCTCCAGAGCAGCACTTTTTCTTTTGTTCTTTGCTCTTCTCTCCCCCCAGTTGTCTCTCACTGCGTGGGGCAGAGATGTGTGCTCAGGTTTCTCCATCTGGGACTGTGCATCCCAGGACTTGACTGCTTCACATCTGCGCTCCCAGGCTTTGCAGGGCAGAAACTAAGACACTTGCTAAGCTGCTTATTTAGTGTTGCTGTCACTGTTCATTCTTCAAAGGAGTGAGATCAGGACCCACTTCAGCAGACCCTTCTCTCTCCACAACCACCTCCATGAATCACTTCTGAGCCCAACAAATGTCAGCAGTGTGGATGGGAGCTGGAATATTTGGGGCTGCTCTTGCAGAGGAGTTTTCCCATGTACAGGCCTTGCCTCCCATACAAGATTTGTGAGATTTTTTAGAAGGTGATGATATACAGGATGCCAGAGTAAATGTTCTAATGGTCTTCTGTGGGCTTCAGTACTTGAACTCCACAAGGGAGAGAAGCAGTGTAAGTCTCACTCTTCTGGCAGGGACTTTTGTCACTTTTGGGTGGGGGTTCTGTCCTGCCCATGATCAGGAAACACCCATGATGAAGATAAAAAAGAAGAAGAAACCCATGAAGAAGAAAATGGATTTTAATTAGGTGGAGTTGCTTGTAGGCTTGGATTGATGCTGAGCTGTGGGGAAGGCAGGTACCACTCCTGAGTGACCAGCACTTGGTCACACTGTCTCATTGGCTACAGCTCCAGGCAAGTGCCCTGGTCACTTGTCCCCAAAACTGCCTGAGGAGGCTCTCTGCAGTTAGCAATCTGTTTTAACCCCCAGAGTGATTATTTGCTCTCATACTTCAGCTCTTGCAGCTGAGCCTGCGCCTGGCCTTCATTCCAGAGCTGCCCAAGGGCTCTGTGCAGCAGCTGCCTCGTTGGAGGTGAATTTTCAGCTGTGCCAGAAGAGACTTGCAAAGAAGTTTGTGTTGTACTTAGTCATGCTGTTTGGTTCCAGCAGTGTTATTTGTCCCACAAGACCACAAATGCAAAAATCACTTACAAATGTATAAAAGCCCCCAAACCACTGAGCACCAGGTAGAAACACTCTTTTACATGCCACTGATTGCTCCAAGGGTCTCTCTGGTATTGAAAACCCACCATTTGTTGGCCTGTTGTAACCAAATTCACAAACTACATCTCTCAGGTGGCAAAGGGGAGTTCATTTCCAAATCTAAGTGTCACCAAGTGTATGTTAAAGTAGTGGAAAATAGGTATTTGTTTATAGGGGGATTACGCTTTCCAACTCAGAAATATGTAGTATTTTTCAAACTGATTGCAGCTCTGTTTCTTCCTCAGGAGAGGACAAGTGTGTTTTCTGGTTATAAGCTGAAATGGAAGGAAATTGCAGTGAGGGTTTTTTGATGTCATTTAAACAATATCTTTAGAAAACCCCCAGACTGGTGGCAAGTTTGTCCTTGCAAGGGATGGTCAGGGCTCACTAGCTCTGCAAAATCCTGCTTTCCCACTGGGAACTTCAGCCCACTCTCTGGCATGGGGGACAGGCCAGGGGCTCTACAAACCAGCTGGGTTTTTTCTGTGATAGGTGTGGGTACTTATAATTACAGAAATTAGGTTTCCATAACAGGTGCAGGGTAGCAAAAGGTGGATAGCTCAGTTTATTTTATCTGTGTGAAGTCATCTACCAAGTATGAATCTAACTCTTCTGAGCTCTAGATTCTTGTGAACTAATATTTTATGCCTTTTATTTCTCTAGTAGAAATGATTCCTCACTGTGAGCATTCTGGCCCCCATGGTGAAGCATTGCTCCCAGTTCCCAGCACAGCAAAGCAGCGAGGGGGGGACAGGAAAAGGGATGATCAGACAGGATTAGGATGAGGAGTCACCACGTGATGAGAGCAGGCCATAAAATTTCTCCTGTGTTTAAATAAGTGGAAGTACTCCAACGGAAAGAGTTTGGGGTGGCTGGTGTTCCGTACAAGAGGAAGTTGGAGAGTGGAAAATATCTTATTGAGGGCATGGAGAGAAGGGGAATAATCTGTCCTCTGTGAGGAAGTGACAGGGGAGTCGCATTCTTTGGCCTCTGCCAAAGGAAAGGCTTTGAAATGGAAATCTGCAGATCAGTCTGACCTCCCAAAGTGGCACAAACAAACAGCATTTTGGTCCCTTTCATATGTGGTGGCAGCTTTCTGTGCTGGGGGAGCACAGCCCTGGCCACCTCCAGTCCCCCTGTGCGCGACAGGCGTGGGTAACGTGTTTATTGAAGGATCTGTCTTTTGCATGTTGTACACCCGTGTATCTATTTCAGGGTAGAGCAGCTTCATTTAAGCTGCCTGGGAAGATTAAATTATATTATTCTCCTAACATGACAAGGGGGTGACAGGCTCCTGTTTCACTGCAGAGTGGTACACAGCCAAGCGGAACTGGGAACGTGTTCCTGCTCCTGGCCGGGGAGGAGAGAATCGATCCGAGAGCCCCGTGGTGCATGAGAAGGATGAGAAAGCAGGGATTAATTTCAACAGCCTGATGTAGAACATGAGCATCCCCTCCTCGAGCTAAATCACAAAGAGGGGTTCTGGGCCTGTCAGGTGTCACAGCACAGGCAGAGCAGGGGATTCCGTGGGGCTGAGGGGGGTGGAAGAGTAGCAGAGGAACAGATTTCAGTTTTTTTAATCTTTGTTTTGTTGTCAGCTTCTGGCCTCACAACACGTAAATGCAACTCTGCATAAATAATCCATCTTATTTTCCAGACGGGAGCAATAACAGTCCCTTGTTTGAGGACTAGCTGAGGGAACTAAACAGAATTTTGCATCTCCCTGTGTTTTGGCAGACTTGCATTGCTCAGTTTTGATGAAAGTCTTGCAATGATCGTCTGTGTACCTCCTTTTCTTGTTAGCAAACCATCATTTCCCTACCTTACAAGAATGTTTGACAGTTCATACATTAAAGACTGTGAGATGCTCAAATTTGAGGGTAATTCATCCAGGGGACTCAGACACATCTTTTAAATCCCTCTAGAAATGGTCCTTCCAACACTGCCCTGGGCAGCCTGTTCCAATGCTTGAGAACCCTCTTGGTGAAGAAACTTTTCCTAATATGCAATCTAAAACTTTGGCACAACTTGAGGTCACTGCTTCTTCTGTTCCTCTTTACCTGGGAGAAGAGGCCAAATCCCATCTGGCTACAATCTTTCAGGGAGTTGTAGAGGGTGGCAAGGTCTCCCCTGAGCCTCTTTTCCTCAAGTCTGAACAAACCCTTCCCCAACTCCGTTGCTCTTCTCTGGACACCCTCCAGCACCCCAATGCCTTTCTTGCAATGAGGGTCCCAAAACTGAGCACAGGATTCCTGAGCTGTTTTCTCTCTGCTGTGCTGTATTTTCAGATATCTGCTAAGTTTGTAAGAAGTCTCCAGCTCCTCCTGTTTTCTGCCCATGCTGCCTGCATTGGGCAGATTGATCTCATCATCTTCAACTGGGCTATTGATCTCATCACCTTTTTGTGGGGGAGAAATCTTTAGTTCCTCTGTGACCATTCTCTGTGGTTTCTAACACATCAATAACCCTTGTGTCTTTGCTGCCACTGTTACCAAAGCTCTGGGAGAAATTTGCATTTGGCTTGAGAATCTGTGATCTCCTCAGTTTTGGCAGGACCTTTAAGCCTTTCAAGCTTTGCTCTAACAACATAACAAAGTCTTTCCAGTGCAAGTTTTCACATGTGCTGAGGAAATATTTATTCTACTCTGAAGAAACTGTGGAGCTGTGCTGATGGCTTAAGCTCCTGAAGGCATCCATAGAGTGGGAAAATCAGGCCCTAAGTTCTCTCTGACAGTAAATCCTGCAGATTCTCACAGCTTATATCAGCGGTTCTGTAGACTTTCTTATATCCCCTGTTGCTTACTGTTTACAGTTCTTTAAGGAACAGGAGCACCAATGTCTGGATTCATACACAGTCTCTTTGATGTTGGAATAAGCTCTTGCTCAACACTGAAGGGACCCATTTGCTCTGGGATGCTCTCTCAGATATTTGATTTGCTTTCAGGAGGAGAAGGAAGAGGGGGATTTTTCCTTGCTGCTTCTTTCACACCCAGCTTTAAACACCTTCCTGGGAACACCAGTCCTCTGCATGCTTCCTCACAGGTGAACACATCAGGGTCTGACTGTTTGGGACAACAACTGCAAGCCTGCAGAGTTTGGAGTGTGAAGTATTTAGGAACAATGAGACCTCTATTTCTATTTTCTTACTCGAGGTTGCTTCATGACATCAGGAGAATTCTCCTTTAAAGCCTGACATCCCAACATTGCTTAGCCACTGCTGGTTGACTAAGCAGCTACCACGGGTACATGTGAAAACCAGTTTGTTTTGAGAGGTTGTATTCCTAAATACTCCAATCACACACCCAAGTGCTTACACAAAGCATCAGTTGTGCTTAGTTCACTACCAAGATTTACGTGTGCACTGTGCTGAAGGCAGGGAGAGCAAACTCTGCCACCAGAGCTGCTCTCTGACAGCGGCGGCGTGCGCCCGGGTCAGGTACCGGGGATTCGTCACAAAGCCTTGACAGGTTCAACAATACATCAGGTGGATTTATTCTCACTCTGAGCTTAATGTTCCTCATTCTCTTATGTTCTAGAAATGCTCCTCTGGCGAGGCCTGGAGGCTGGGAAACTGCCTTAGAGGTGTAATGGGGCTCACTCATGGCCATCATCGAATCGAAAATTGTTCCTCTGAATATTGTCTGCAGCCTTTAAGATTCAGGCTGCAAGACTCTAATGCTGCCAAGGTGTTTTTTCTTGGTAGAGAAAAATCTCCCTCTTGATATTCAGCAGTTTCTTTATGGGGTTGTTTGGTCTCTAGACATGAGAGAATCCTGGCAATTTTGATCACTTGAAGAGAATGAGTAATGCATGGTGCTTAGTACAGTGTGTCACTCCTCACATCACTGATTATGCTTTATTTTCTATTATGTTGAATGGAGTGATTCTATTATGGACAATCATCTTCTTTTTACTGTGGTGTATTTCAAGGATTCCTGCTGGAGCCCTATCTACAGAACATTTCTAGATTACAATTGACTATCTAAGACTGTTTCAGGAATACTTAATGGGCCAACTCAAATTAGCCAATCTGAAGAAGTGAATTTCGGCCTTGAGAGCTCTCTGAACATGTGCCATTCTGCAAGCAAAGGGAAAAGGCTGTCTGCTGTCAAAGTTTCAGTAGATGTCAGTGTGGATTTTAAGCTGGATGCTCAGCCTGACTATTTAAGCTCCTTTCTTTGTGAATTGACCATGGTCCTGTTCTGTTATCAACCCTTGGTTCAATTTAACCTCCCATTTC
Source organism: Hylia prasina (assembly GCA_013397195.1). Lineage (NCBI taxonomy): Eukaryota > Metazoa > Chordata > Aves > Passeriformes > Sylviidae > Hylia > Hylia prasina. Next base: position 611,055 of record VYXD01016583.1, on the reverse strand, counting down.
CACACCCTGATTAAAGATTGCTGCTGATAGGTGATCACTAACTTAGGTAACAGAGCCAGGACTCAGAGGGTGAGTGGTCATAAGTCTCCACAAACCCAAATATCCTGCTGGTGTAGCTGGGGGCTGTAAGACACAGGCACCTGGGTGGGGCACAGGCTTTACATCCATCCTGGTGCCACCTTCACAGTCCTTATCTGGCAGGAATTGCTAAACCTGCATGGGAAGATCAAAAGACCTCGTGTCATTCAGCTCATCAGCATTTGGGCCTGACTCTGGCTGCTGTCAGGAGCACATCAAAGGTAAACAGGAGAACAAATAGGCAAATAATGGCCAAGAAGAGGGATGGGCTGCCAGCAAGAAGACATCTAATCCTCCAGGAATGATATTCCAAAAGAGCCTTCAGAGAGGACCTTGGGATGGGTTAGAGCAAACACTGAGCAAAGCAGAAGGCAGCAAGTGGTCAGTTTATGGCAGATCATTCCTGATTTTGGGCAGTGTTTCAGCACGTTTTCCATTTGATCATTATTAAAATGCTGAGGAATAATTTCGTTTTCCTTCTGCATGGTTTCATTTTTTCATCTGCTTGAGACATAATTGTTTGTGTGTTTATAATAGTTGAAAGTACACTGAGCACTCAGGGTCTGGGAGAGAAAAATATCAAAGCCTTTCTCAGCTATTTTTTAGGCGGCCTTACTTGAGTGGCATTTATCAAGTAGAGAGAGCACGAGAAGATTGATATCCATTCTGGAGCAATGCAGAGGTCTCCAAGAAAATAAGGCAACAAGTTCAGAAAGTGAGGTGCATCCTGGCCAGGGCTCTTAATATTAAGTTTCTGAGCCCTGCAGAAGAGTGTGGCTGGGCTGGGGGGACCAACAAGATCCACCTGACAGCTGCCCAGCATGAGAGTGAATCCAAGCCACAGCCTGGGGATGTGCTTCCCTCTCCTCTCTGCTGCCCAGAGCTGTTGTGCCTTTAACTGTGCCTTTTGCTCCAGAATTGGTGGATTTCAGGGCTGGCTTTGGCACTGGATCCCCTCTTTGGGGAAGAGCATATTTCAGTAATGTGTGAAGCAAAGCTGGTTTGTTTGTTTGCTTGTTTAAATGAAGAAGGAGTTAAGTACATGCTTAAGTGGTTTCCTGGTGGAGGATCCAAGTTACAACTTTGTGATGGTAATTAAGAAGCCATTAGCAACAGAAAATTAAAAAGAGAAAGGCGAGCCCATATTTTAAAGCAGCCGAAAGAAGAATGTGAGTGCCCCTCTTGCTATTAAAATATTCCAGTGCTTTCCCTGGTCGTGCTCTCTCTGGGAAACAGCACTTCACAGAGAGGCCTCAATGTGTGTACCTGTAAAATCTCTGGTGCGTTTGATGTTGGCACTTCTCTGAAGATGTGTTCTTCCAACACAAGCCTGAGTCAGTAACAGACAGCTCAGAGGAAAGGCTGGGCTCCAGGAACAAACAGAGCTTTCGTCTCCTCTCTTTGAGGGCTTTGGATGGCAAAAAGAAGTGTAACCTGGCTGTTCAGTGTGTTTCTGTGCCGTGTTCAAAAGTCTGACGTGGAGGGGACCAGGAGCTGTAATCGGTATTGAGTTAATTCCTGCCTTCATCCTCGCTGCCTTGCAAACTTCAAAGCAGCAAAGCTCCTCTCTTTACACCTACAAGCATCATTTCCAGAGCTGAGCAGGGTAATTTTCACATGCAAATTCAAGAGGCGAGCTGGCCTTGTCTGAGAAGGTGGACACACAGCTTAATGGGACAAGAACACCTCCTTGTCTTCCAGAAGGGGAGCAAGGCAGCAGAAATAAGATTCCCTTTTGCTGTTGTTTTAGAGGAAATGCCACCTTGTGCTTTGTTTTTATGTTTTGAATTGTGTTGAGTGCTGGAAGAAGAGAATGCAGTTTGCCATCTAGAGCTTTGTATTACATTTTTCATAAGCTATTGGAAGCATAATGCAGGAATCAAAGACTTGGCAAAGATACAGGTCAGCTTTACAACTCCCCTCATTCTCAGGCATTTGAAATACTCATATTTGTGGATATTAATCTTAACATTATTGATGTAGTGGGAAAATGGGGCAAATTTACGATATGTACAGTCCTCACTGTTGGTTTTTTGTCATACTCTCTTTGGGACAGTAATTTCTTTCATTTGTTATTTCAAAAGCTGCCTCCTTGGTCTTGAATTTGGGTGGTTTGGTTTTTTTTTCATTGACTGTAACAGCAGAAGTATTGGGAAGTTATTCACAGCAGGGAGAAGTGAGTGTTATGGGACCAGGTAGGACAATAACTGATGTGATGATTTAGGCAGATCACTTTGCCACTGCTGCTAAGACATCTAAGAAATCGACCTCTGGGCTTGAGTTGCTCAGCTTCTGAAAACACCTGTAGCTTGTGGTTTTGTTTTTTTTTTTCAGCAGTTCCACAAAGCCTGCTGGGATTTTTCAGAGCAGAAGTGTGACCCTTGTGCTTCCTTCCTTTTCTTGATTCTGTCTCTGGCTGTGCTGTCTGTTGGTGGCACATTGAGCAGGTTAAACCTGGCCTCAGGCGTCCATTGACTCTGCAGCATAAACCTGGGTGCAGGATGCTGTGTATGAACAAACAGCTAAAGCTCACAAGCACTTGGAATGTTTCATTTTCACTGCAGAGATTTGCTGCATCAGTTTCCTGTGTGGGTTGTCAGGAGTGTGTGCTCAGGAAAACACCCCAGTGCAGGATGTTTTTGGGTAAGGGCAGCACTTTTCACTGAATTGACCATTTCTGAGGCTGGCAGTCCTCACAGAGGGCGCAGGGAGTGTGTGGTGCTCCCTGAGCCAGGCACACAGGCTGGGGTGGGTTGGCTGCCACCTCCCTGCACCCCCCATGTCTCACCCAGCTGTCTGAGAGAGACACCACTGACAACCTCTGCAGAAACTGAGGACTTAATTGTTAATTTCTATGAACTCTAAGTCTGATTAAAATCAGCCCTTATTAAATTAAATAAGCTCCATCTGTCAATAGAGTGTGTGCCCTTCCACCAGAGACAGAGAAAGCAATTTGAAGGAGCATCTTCCAGATGATATTCCTGTTTCAGTTAAGGTGCAGAACAGAGAAGGGGCTCAGACATCAAAATCTAAGCCAGGTCCCCTGTCTCTAATGAATCAAACCCAGCTCCAGGTGCTGTGTGAAAAATCCATTCCATGGAGTGAACCTCAATGGTTTGGGCCTCACACTTGAATGTTGGTAATAAATGAGAGCCAGGAACTGGCCTGGAATCCTACTGTGGGTGAAATAGACTTGCAGTTTCATTCTCATTCTTCTTTTTCTGATTTAAATTTGGATGAATTTTTTTCCTGGGGTTTTCAGGTTTCCCTGTGGGAATCTTAGTGTGAGGACAGATGTGATCTGGCTGAATGCTTTTCTCCCACAGTTTTGTCCTGCTTTTTCATGCCCTTAAACCCCAAAGTCAATGAAGTACAGAGGACTTGACACTTGTTTTTGCACGTATGCACCTCTCTTCCCACTTGATGAAGCTTTTGACTCACCCTTTGATATGCAACCAAAATGAGGCAGAACTGAGGTCTAATTATGGAGAAACCTTGGTAAAATAAACCCTAAGAAAGGAAGCTTATCAGAATTACAGCAGAGCTGATAAGGTAATGATGTCTGTGCTCCAAATCTCCTTTCCCTTCCTCAAACAGCCTCTTGGGGTATTTGGACTCTGGGTCTGAAAGGGTTGTTTGTCATCATTTATAAATCAGCCCAGATGACTTGCTGATAAGGGCGACCCCTGGCCAGGTTTCTGATAGACCTGATATGCTAAAACTTTTGGATGGTAAAAAGAGAGCTCTGGAGAGGAAGAGGCATCTCTGGGTAGTGATCCTGTCACCTACATTCTGTCCCTGTCTTTCTGTGGCAGTGGAAAAGCAACGTGGCAACTTTGTAATGCAAAATCCACACAAGGGCTGTGTGGTACCTGGGGCAGTCCATGGTCATGAGGGACACTGTGGCCTCGTGGAGGAAGAAGACAAAAATCCCAACTAATGCACAAATACCTCTTTGAATTGTAGTTTTGGTTGCCAGGCCTATATTCCAGCTTAGTGGATCCAGAGCTTCAATGATGTGTGTAAAAAGTCATGCTTGAGATGTCCATCTTTATTTTAAAGGTTCCTCAGCCTCACTGAAGTTTTGCTGATTGAGGTAATTCAGCAGTTTCCCAGGGCTCTGAGGGAAGGCTGGATGCTGGCATACAGATTTTCCAGAGAAGCTGAGGCTGCCTCGTCCCTGGAAGTGTCCAAGGCCAGGCTGGACAGGGTTTGGAGCACTCTGGGCTGGTGGAAGGAGCAGAACATGATGGCCTGTAAGGTACCTTCCAACCCAAATCAATCTATGATTCTATAAGAAACCAACAGCAGTGAGGTCTGGGGAGAAAATAAGGGACCAATCCTGGTTTTCTTTGTGCCAGGCTTGACCAGCAGTTGGATGGATGGGAAAACTATATTTCTGAGGAGTTTGGGAAAGGTAATTTATCCCAAGGAGAGTTTTGGATGTTTGCTTGCAATTACAGTTGTTTTAGCAAAGTGAACAGAATTTGCTCTTTGGATTTTCATTTCCATGCCCAGAGTTTAGAGCTGCAGGTACCACCTGTTAACACCATGCAAACAAAATATAATTGACTCCCGCAGGAATCCCTCTGAAAGGCAGCACCTTGGGATTAAAGTTGCACAGCCATCTATCTAAAATGATGTGGCAGATTTAATTAACGTGTCTAAAAATACACAGGCTGCAATCAAGCCTTTGCTTCTGCCCGTGTCTGTTCCCTGAAGGGGAATGCACATAATTTTCAAAATCTTGGGTTCTGTCAGCCACCTGTGAGTTGAATTTATTGATGCATGAGATTATCATAAAATTAATTTGGACACTGCTGAATTATGAGGTTGAAAACAGGTTGAGAAGTAGCTGCTTGCCCCGTTAAAGCAATATGCTGTCAATAATGTTCTTTCAAGCCCATATGTAGAGCATTACCAGACAGCTCCAGTTACACACTGTAGATGTGTGGAGATGGGATTCTTACAGCCCCTCGTGGCAGGGAAAGAGCTCCAGAGAGTGGTGCTGGGAATCATTTGGAATGACTTGAATCTGAGTGGCAGATAATGACAGACATAAATGAATCTTGCTTCTTGCCACTGAGGAGGCAGATCTTTGCTACAGAGTCAGAAAGTGGCACTGCAATGAAACTGAGGAGCCTCCAGTCAGAATGTCTGTCTGTCTGTCCATCACTTAGGGTTTTAGGCTTTGTGGCCACTGTTGAATTAAAAGAACTCGTTTTTGTTAAAGCTGTAGTGGGCAGTGATGAAATGCAGCCTGCTAAGACTGCTGTGAAGCTGTTAAGGGAAAGAACAAACAACATTTGCTAAAGAGCTAACGTGGTCTGCTTAGGAGTTGTTCCCTTCTCGTGCTGGCAGGTTTTGGCATGGCTTTTTGTCAGTCCTTCACAGAGGTCCCTTAAGCCTTTAGGGTGCAATAGAGGGCCTGGAGTTAGATGCCCGTGGTCTGGCTGGATTAATGACTTTGCTCTGAAGCCCAGATGGGTGATTTCAGGTGAGGTTTTCCTCTGGTACAGCTTCAGAGAGTGCAGTGACACTTTATCTAACCTCACCAAGCAGTGATACTCATTGGAACTGAAATAATACTCTTCAACCAGAAAGTGTTGAAACATATGCATGGAAATGGTGTGGGGAAAGAGGGTGGAAATAGTGGGCACAGACATCCTCAGTCAAATTTTCAAGATCCCCTGTGGTCCTGCACCCACAGTCCCATGGGACTCAGTGCTGCTGAGAAGGGGCTTAAGGGAATTCACAGTGTGGAGCTTCTAAGTCGGGCTCTTGACAGAGCCAATGAGATATTTCCTGATATGTTTAATTCATATTTCAAGGTTACATTATGGTCCAGAGATTGAAAAAGCCACTTTTGAGTAGCTGAAAATTGGGGATCTGCTGGATCCAGGGCCTGTGGCTCTTGGAAGCAGGACTGTAGTGCACAGACCTTACATTTCAGCCTGGTTGTGATGGCTGCCTCACTGCCTGCTGATTATCTGCCCTCGTTAGCACAGCAGTGTCACAGGCTGTCAGTGTCCTGGTAGCTCAAGTGGCCTCCCCAGCCATTTTTATAACTACACTTCAGGAAACAGAGGTGGGTGCCAAGGTGACTGCTCAGCTTTAAAGCCCAGCAAGATAAGATGCTTGAGAAAGCTTTAAATAAAAGCTAACCTGTGGCAATCCCTTGACAAATCATCCGTTTGTGAACTTTTACTTCCTTAATCTCCTCCGTCAGACAGGCTAAAGAAAGTTCAAGGGTAAAAGAGAACGCTTCTAATTTAGACCATCAACCTCATCCCCATTAACTGCTGGGGCTGTCTGCAAAGGCCTTCTGCATGTGGGATAGCAAGTGTCAGAGGGCTGGAACTTCTTCAAAATGGAGTTAAAATTAAAATGAAAACCAGTAAAATATTTCCTTCTGATAAAGGGGGGAGCAGAGCACTGTTGTGTGATGAAAATGTAAATTCATGTCTCTGCCACTGGATTCTTTGCCATTAGCAGAGATCTGTGCTAAACTTTAAAAGCACATTTATGCCTCTGCCATTGCCAGCAATTGTTTTGTCCTGTGTTTGGGATCAGTGGGATTTCACAGGTATTTTAGGGTGCCTGCAATTATGTGAACTAATCTAATGGAGTCTGGTGAGGAGCTGCCATCCCCATTACCAGACCAGGGCTGTGCAGTCGGTGTTGTAAGGCTTAATGACTTTGCACAATGTTTAATTGTGCATCCTCTTGGAGAGAGGGTTCTGGCTCTTTTTCAAGATCTATAAATACTCTGGAAGTTGGCCTGGTTTCTTGTGGAGGACTGTGGGCACGGTGCAGGCTGGGTGTGTGCACACGTGTGCTCTGCAGGGAGCTCCTCCCCAGCACGGAGCTGCAGTCAGCCAGGCAGTGCAAACCACCACAGAGAGAAACATCCCCAGGCAGGAGGGTTTTATTTACTTTTTCACCTTTCAAATTGCTTTACAAAAATGTCAGGAGGCCATTACATAGCTCATCTGTCCCTCAGCGGGTGTCCTTCCCTGAGGTGGGGAGGAAAATGTTCAGACCTGGGTTGGATGTAAGCAAGCTGAGTCTTTCAGAGAAGGACTGGGGATGTAAAGATGAGGAAAACAGCCAGGGTTGTGACTAACAGGGTGAGCTGTGAGATGTAACAGCCCTTGTGTCACTGATTCTGCCCGGAGGCGTGCACAAAGGACACATGGAAGGGGACTGTGACTCTCTGCAGGGTGATGTGATAAGACAGAAACAACCCTTGTGTGGGGGATTTACCTACTGCACTTCTGAGGGAAAGAAATGATTACTGCAGCTTCCAGGAAATGCACTTTATTAATTTATTCTGCTGCTTTCCCCCCCACAAGCAGGGGACTGAGGGCAAGCATACAGCTGATGGCTGGGTACCATTGTCTGGGCTATGGGTCTGTCTGCAGAGGCAGAAGGCATGGGAAGTACACCAGGGTGACCACCAGCTCCCGTAAATAAATAAAATTCTTTTTATAGCAGACTGAATAAGACTTTTGGACTCCAGAGTAAATGCTGCTTCTGGAAGTTCTCAGTGGATTTTTATTAGAGCTGGCTGAGGCTGGAGGAAACAGCCCCTCTGACATCAGAGGTTTTATACCAGGCTGTTTCCATTTTTATACTGTGCTCCTCTGGGCATTTAAGGCATTTCCGCTGCAAAGCAGATCTGCCTGGAACTGCTTCATTCCCTTTTGCTCCGATCTACAGCAGATAAAAGTTCCTGCCCTGTTGCAAATTACTAGGACGTGTTTCAGTCCAATTCCAGGTATCACTGGGGGTTCATGCCAGTGGATATTTAGCTCTTTGGAGCATGAACCTTGGGCAGAGCAGGTTTCCCATGAATAAGGGAGAAGAGGTGCTGAGCCTGTTGCTGGGGGTGCACGACCACGCTCCCTGGCCCCGTAAAACGTGTGGTGCTGCATCTGCTGGCTCCCATCCAGGGGGCTGAGGCTGTTTAGCTGCAGCCAGACTTGTTGCATGTGTTCTCCATTCATCACAAGCCATGCCTGGGCTTGGCAAGGGCTGCCTTGGCCACGGGCAGCAGCTCTGCCAGGTGAGCCATTAGCGGCTGGGCTCGGCTGGAGTTTCCTCCCCGCGGGTCTGGAGCGCGGTTCAGCGGCGAAGGCGCAGCATGGGGACGGTCTGACACGCAAATCACAAGTGTCACCTCATTTAGCCAATGACTCTTGGCTGAGAAAGGACCTGGACTTGTGCTCGGACCTGCAGGAGACCAGATGGCTAATGTGGTCATCAGCCATTGCGCCATAATCCCACATCCAGACTTGGCTTTCCACGGGAGCAGGAGTGAAATGTAGAGTGTTAAATACAAAGCAAAGCAGAACCACTCCAGTATAACCTGCAGTGATGGGAATTCAGAGCTGCTTTTAAGCAACAGGGTTCTTAACTGCAGGCGTTTTCTATTTGGTTTTATTTCCCAAACCCTGCATTATCTTGTGTTGTGGTTTAATCCAGGACATCTTGTTAGAAGAAACATTATTTCCCTTTGGCAATTTCTCTTCTCTTCCTCAACTCTCCCACATTTTTTAAGCTCGCAGTGGGGAGATTAAAATTTGTACTTGTTGGAGCGCTGTCTGCCTTTATTTCCCCCCTTTCCTAATTCTTTAACTCATCATGTTCAAATAGCACTAATTTAATCTGTTCTCACTTAAAATGCAGTCCTGCCTTCAGCAGGCAAAATCACACCTGGACTTTTCTGAGCTGCTCTGACCTTGGCAGGATTTCAGCAGAAATCAGTGGCACTGCTCAGTGTCTGTGATAGGGTTGGTGTCCCTATCTCAGAGTCAGGGCCCTGATTATTTGAGTTACAGTCAGTGCTCCTGTCTGTCAGGGTCTGTTGGCTCACACAGGAGGTTATGTGAGCACGACTACATCTTTGGTCTGGCTCAGCCCAGGCTCAACATCAGCTCACTCAGCCAGGACAGGGAATTGCTGGGAGCCATTTGGATCCTCTGCACTGCTCTGCTGGTTTGGAAAAGGTGTATTAGCCCAGGAGTAGTGTCCAGGCCGCACGAGAGAGTGCATGGAAGTGACTGAGGGGGGACAGGGTCACAGCAGGCAGCCAGAGTCCCTGTACCACTGCTCCTTGGTGTCAGGCTTGTCCCAACCTTTCAGTACCCACATCATGAGAAATTGCAGGTAGGTTCCTGTGCAAGCCTTTGGCTGGTATGCACAGGACAGTGGGGTCACTTCTTGGATCAGTGTCTCGGGTGGATTCTGCTTGGGAGGAGGTGCTTTCCCAGCCACCTGAACTCAACATGTGCTTCCAGCTGCCTCGGGCACTTTTCTCATGATCTCTCCTGGACTCCCAAGTTTCTGTGCACAGCTGTCTTTAAGAAGTGGCTGGGTTTAATGGATTGGGATCTTTTTTTCCCCCCTTCTTCCAGAGATTTTGGAAGCAACCATTGCATTCCTTTCCAAAGAAGAGCCAGAGACTGCAAACGCCACATGAGACTTTGTGGTTGCAATCAGCCCATGATGGAGCACCAATCTCAAATGCTGAGATACACATGCAGGTAGTAAATAGCTTTGAGAATTCTTTGGAGTAAAAGATACATGTCCCATCTAAGTGTCATACAACTAATTATTTTTATTGCTAGGACTGTGCTACTCTGTTTCTCTTGGGATAGGAGAGCTGCTTAGACCCAAAAAACCTGCTGCCTCCTCTGTGCCTGCCTCAGATTCCTGCTGCACAGATAAATACCATGGGAAAGCACTTGTAATACAAACACTTGTTTATAGGCAGACATTTAATTATCATATTACAGAATTCTGGAGGCCAGCTGCCACATGAGATTTCTGGCTGGGACACTGAACATAAAATTAAAACAGCGTCACATGCCCATGGAGCTGAAAACCTCGGCATAGTATTTGCACATTCCCATTCTCTGTAAAGAGCTTCCTGGATGATATTTCTGTGCAGATTATTCACAAGGAGTCAGAGTGCTGTAAGCTTGATGACGTCTTTGTGACTGGATCAGAGAACAAATATTGTGATCTTTTCAGCATCAGCTCCCTGCGAGTGATTAAATTTCTTCTCCAAGGAATCTAGGTCATTTGCCAGGATTGGGGCACTGGGCATCTACAGAAAGGAAAGACAAAGTGGATTGTTTTTGTGCTTTTGAATCCTAAGTTTTATTGATAGTCCTGAATCTTTTGGGGAAATGCATTATAGTACAATATGGAGAATGATGCTACATGTAAATATCTCTGTGTAAAGGAAAGCGTGGAAGCTCCTCCTAATCCTCAAACGGTTTGCAAGATTGAATCATTTTCTCAGGCAAGTAAGGATTGTATTTGTGAATAAGAGTGTTCAGGGCTGTGTTTTCTCTCCTCATCCCTCTCTGCTTTTTCCTGCACCCACCATGACTGCCTGCTGAGTCACATTCCTGTCTCCAATACTCCGTTGCTCAAAGCACTTGTTCCCTTCCCTTCTTTTCCTGCTAGTTCAATTCAAGTCCCAGTGCCCAGGCTGAGATGTGATTCCAGCAAGGGCTCACTAATCACAGGGAATCTCACCAAGAGAGACTTGGGAACTTCCAAATGTGCCAGATTTCTGAAGCAGTCAGTCATTCTCTGTCCTCTTTTGGTGTTCACCTGTGACAGTGGCTACAGGAGCAAGATACTTGTGTTTCTAAATTAGTGGCTCTGGAAAACACAGTGATGGCAGCAAAGAAATTCCTTCCCTACAGGTAGAACCAGAAGGAGAAATCTGTTGGTTTCCTGGTCTGTTTCAGTGTGAATTGTCAGGAAATCAGCCTATGACATCTTCCTACTCTGAGCACAGGAGATGAACTGGCAGAAATGTTTCACTAAGGTATTTTTGGAACACAAAATCCTGTTTATCCTGCAGCGAAATGTGTCTTAAATGCCATCTGAAAATTTCAAAGTGACAGTGCCTTGCCACTGTGCTGTGCTATAGGATGGGTAAGAATCAGTAGCTCCAGGTCAGCACATGAGCAGCCCTCAGGATGTGCCATCCTTTTTTACTCCTCACCTCTGTTCTGTCTCTGGGTCTGGTCTTTGCCTGTGAAGCCATAAACAAACTGGAATGCTGTTGTATATTCCACATGATAAACCCATAGCTGTGGGACTCCCAGGAGCAGATTCGGAGGTTTATAACTCTGCAGGTTTTTGGGGCTGTGGCTCATGAGCCAGTGCTCCTGAGTGAAACCTGGAGCTATATGGGCTTGTGCACTGCTGCTCAAAAGTCATGCAAGGCATAAAATGTGCTGTAACCTTCCAGCACTGGCTCAGAGCTTCTCAGCAGTGTTGGCAAAATGTGATCACAGCCACACAGCCTGGATGAGAGCCCCAGAGAGCTGCTCTGCCGAGAAGCTTCTGCAGTGTCCCCTCTCAGAAAACAAGTCCTATTTTAATATGCCTCTGTCTTTTCTGGTGCCAAGAAGCAGGAAGGTTCCTTCTGGCTTTGTAGATACCCTGTGGTAGCAGAGCTGGTCTCTTTGTTTAATTCAGCATGTGTAAAGCAGCTCATTACCAGGGTCAGTGGCCATCCTGGGCAGTGGCCCTCATGTCCACTCAGAGCTGGATCAGTATTTAGGCTGCAAATGAGGCTTTACAAAGCTGCTTGTCTGGTACTGCAATGCCTGAGCTCACCAGAGACCTGAGCACATCCAAGTGCAAATACTGAAAGTGGAAAAAAGAACAGGGGAAGGAGGATCCCACAGCATAGGGGAGGGGTTGTGTCATTTTTTGTTGTAGTTTTTGTAAGATCCTCCCCCTTTTATCCTGAACTGTTTTTATTCCAGCAGTTTCATAGCATGAAGAAACACAAAACCACAGAGTCCTGTTGCAATATAATCTGTTGGTAGAAATCATGTGAATGTTTTGAAAGACCATAAGTTTCTTCACAGATCCTACTGATTAGTGTGTCTGAACTGTAGCCAGAGCTCTGGGCACCTGGCCTGCATTGCCACAGTGGATATGGTGAAAAATGACCCATCATCCACCAGAACACAATTCATTCCGTGACACACTGGCCAAGTGTCCTGGGATTTTGAGGAAAACACTTTAGAGATGGGGAGAGGGAAGGAAGATAAATAAAGGTAGAAAATACCCCACGTACCAGTTACAGGGCTTTGGGAAAATAGTCCAGGGACAGTTTTCACAGCTGCTCTGTGGTGACGTTAGAGCTGTAATAACCCTGGCACACACCTTGGCACAGCAGAAAGCTCTGCATTGGGAGCAGAAACCTCATTTCCACTGTGCTCCCCAGGGAAGCCTGAAGGCTCTGAGAGTGTCTTAGGCAGATGGGGTGAAGAAAAGGGACAGGGACGTGGCTTCACAGGCTGGATCAGGAGGAGAATGTGCAGTCTGTGGAGTGTTGCCTTTGCCATTCCTGCTGAAACCATAAGCCCCAGGAAGAGCTGAGTGTACCTGGTGCAGCTGGTGGGATTGGATCCACAGGTTTCCCAGGGACAGTCTGTCCTGTGTCTTTGATCTGCTGTATTTGAGACGAGCAGGAGCCAGTGTTGGTTTCTGGGATGCTGTCTGAGCTCAGGTGGCTGCATCTCCAAGTGGCCAGCGGCCTTGGAAAGGAGGGGATTCACACTGTGCTGCTGTGGATGTCCTAGCTCTTTCCAGGACCGAAAACATTGGATTTTTCACAAGTCAGGCTTTTACTTGCAGTGACTGAGGTATTTATCTTGCTGGGGTTGGCCAAGATACCACCCAGAAAATCTCTTCTGGGAAGTGACCTCACTGATGGGCCTTGTGAGAAGGAAATGCCTTTTTTTCCAAGAATCACCCGTTTCCTATTTTGCTTTGTCACTGCTGTGGGCACTGTATGAGCTTGTGTGAAATCCCTGATGTCCCCAGGCTTGCAGGAGCCTCATGGCCACGAGGACTGGGGGCCACCAGAGGTACCAGCCACGTGTCTGAGAGCACGGCCGGGATCAGCCACACACAGTGTCCGTGAATGGGCATCCTCAACATGTGGGGCTGATGTAAACACTTGTGGCTTTCTACATCTCTGAGTCTCACTGTGGGGTTTGGTGCAATTCTTCTTCTCCTTTTTTTTTTTTTTTTTAATGAGTGTTTTTTCACAAAGTCGCGAGTTACTGCAGCCTCACAAATGAAATTATTAAGGAGAACTGTTTGAGACCAGTACCAAGTGGCACAGGAACAGGGGTTCAAATTTGCTTCCAGGAGAATCTCTTAAAATTGCTGAAGATCAGAGGATCATTTTTATTTTAACACTTTATTTAAAATTGAAGTTCTTGTGGGTTTTGGGTTTTTTTTTAACAGAATAACTAAAACCGCTAAGGAGAATTTAAGACATAATTCTTTAGGATTATATTTGATGAAACTTATACTATTCAGAAGTGCTCTACAAAAGAATATATTGTTCAGTTGTATCTACATTCCAACTTTTGCATCAAGCAGTATTATTTCTTCATTTCATATATTTTCAAAAAATCTCATCTCAGTATTTTCAGCCATTTGGGAAAGGCTTTGCATTGAACCCTGTCAAATCTGGGAGACTTGCAGTCCCTTACACTGCTCTGTCAGGTCCTTATGATTTCAGCTGACTGCATTTAATGCATTTAATAATGGTAATATTCCATGTTAATTACTTGGGAAGTTTTTCTTATTTTCCTAAGGAGTGTTTGGCACTTTTGGGGATTAATCCAGCTGGGGTCACGCTCTAAACTCTATGAGACCTGGACCTCTTTGCTTTGCACAGAGCCATGGAATTTCAGCCTGTGAAATATTTGTGTCTTCTCAGCTCACCTGTGTGACTCTGAAAGCATTAACACAGCAGTTAAAGGATATTTAACCTACCTGAGGGTTCAGGTGGCTGCAGAAGTGAAACCCCCGTGGGCCCAGCCCTCCCTGTGCTGGCAGCACACAGCCCTGAAACAGCTCATCGCGATGGAAACGCAAACAAGGGCTGTCAGGACATTTCTGCTCAAAGGTCACTGGTAAATGACAGGCACTTAAATGTTGTTTTGTCTCTGTTCCACAAGCTGGAAAATAATAGGATTGGATTTTGATCAAGAGCTCTGTTTTATTTCCTCCAGCCATCATCTTTGTGGTGTCCCCGACGCTAAGACGTAGCTGATAGTAAAGGGAGGAGAACTTTGAGGGTTCATTTGTTTTTTGGATTATTTTGGAGTTCAGCTGTTTATATACAGGGAGCACTGCTGTCTTTGGGACATGGTCTGTTTTTTCTGAGGCTTTCCAACCTGAGGCTGTTGGCCCCATGCTGGCTGGTTACTGAGCCAGCCCTTGTGACACCGCAGCTCCCTGGGTGCCCCGGTGCTGGCAGCTGGGGCAGAACAACACACAGCCAGTGAATATCTGGGTTCTCTGATCATTTGATACAAGGGCAAAGCACAGCTCTTCTGCAGAGAGGCAGTTTCTGTTCCAACACAGAGCCATGGGTGATCCTCACCCCTCTGACATGGGGAGAGGAGTCTCCTGGCCAGCAGGATGGGGAGCAGAGTCACGTTAGCCATGGGTTGAACATGTGGGAATGTGATCTTGACATGCAGAACTGAAAGATCCTTACTATTATGTTTCCAAGTATTTAAAATTAGTATTTTCTGAACCCTTATGCAGCCCAGTGTCCATCCTGGCCAGCTCCAGTAGCTGAAGAGAGCAATGGAGTGCCATGTTTGGGGGCAATTAAAGGCTGCTCGTCTCAGTCCTCATCCAGCAATGTACCCTTTGCTTAATGTGCCTCAGTGGATGGAGACTTCACCATGTGTTTGAGCATTGTTTGGTCATTTAATTTCATTTCTAATAGCCTTTCCACTTCCAATATATCCCCTGAATAATTCTTGTTCGGAGGACAGTGCAGTAAGTGACTTCTCCCTAATCTGATTTCTGATTCTTAGTGTCCTGGATAGATCAGCATTAGTTTGCTATTTCAATCTGATCCATCAGAGTCCTCTGCTGTACAGGGTTGCTCTTTTATATCACGTAGGTGGCAAAACCACAGCTTGATGCAGCTGGTCTCCTATGCAGAGCCAAGCAGGTCATGTGTGTGTGGAGCAGAGAGGATTATCAGCCTCCCCCTGTGCCAAAACCAGGGCAGGGGCTGAGCACAGAGAGGTCTGGTGTTGACAAGAGCTGCTGGGGAGAAAAGGAGCCCCTGCAGCCTGAGAAGAGGGGGTGTGATGCAATGCAATGATAATTTTATACATCAAATCAATACTTCGTTGTCTGGATGCTGGAAAGGTTCATTTGACCCCTTTGCCACCCCAGTTCTGCAAATAATGGACTGTTTTGAAGTGTAACTATAAACAGAAATCCCCCTGAAAGTATTGGTTTAATGTGTCTGGTGGAAGCTGCAGCTCAACCAGTCATCAGTCATGGCTGGACAAGGTGACCAGAGTGCCTTGTCCAGCCGTGGGACTGCCATGAAGAAAACAGCTTGTCTTTTCCACAGTTCAGCATGTGACTGAGGTGATGTTTTGGTTTTTTTGCCAGCAAGTAACAGGGACGTGGTTGAGCTGCTTTTTCAAGGGCTGCAATTCTCTTTGGGATGGAAAGTCCTTTATGACTCTCTCTTTTAGTCACTCTCCTTTATGAAGTGCCACACTGCTCCTTGCTGTCCAAACCCTTACTGATGGATTCTGGACTGGGAAGAGAGAAAACAGAAAGGAGGGAGGTACAGCACCTGAGTGTGGGAGAAAGAAGCTGCATCTGCCATTCTATTGGAAAACCCTTTCTGGGAATTGGGTGAGGTTGGTAATGCTTTGTGGATATGCCAGACTTGTGGAAAGACGTTGCAGTCAGATTAGTTATGGCCTCCCACCTTTGCTCCAGAGCACCTGGCTCAGGAAAAGCACAACGGGGCAAATCACTGACAGGGTAGTGAGGAGAGGGTCAGGGTGGGAAGAGCTTTGGGACCAGTGATTGCTGAATTCTGGAAAAGGACTCCATGAGTCTTGTGGAATTTGAATATGTTCCTCATCCTTTTGGAGTTTCCCTTTCTCCTGTCAGACGTGTTCATTGCTCAAACCCAATGAGATTTCTTGACTTGGCATTGCGAGGCTGCATGTCCAAACCCAATCTGAAATTCCACCATCCTCCCTCACTCCCTCCCACTGGCCCCAACCTGCAGGAGAGCACATGATCCTCCTCACATCTCTCAGATTGTGGTTAGCAGGGCAGGAAGATGAAGAAAACAGTCTGTTTTTTCCACAGTTCAGCATGTGACTGAGGTGATGTTTTGGTTTTTTTGCCAGCAAGTAACAGGGACGTGGTTGAGCTGCTTTTTCAAGGGCTGCAATTCTCAAAGGCCTCTTGCTGCTTGGCAAATGCTTTTGCAAAATCCCAAAGCTTTGGAAACTGCTGGATACGATTGCACAAATCTCAGAGCAGCATGTGCCAAAGTCAGTCGTTCTGCTGCCTGTGCCACCAGCTGAGATAAACTGAGCAGCAACTGTGCCTGCCCCCAGGCAGAGGTGTCAGTGGGAAAAGGTGCACACTGGGACAGGGTGGATTTTCCCAGGAACTGTTGACTCTCTCTCCCTGTCGTGCACCACCATCACAGGTCTCTGCTGTCACCTTTTGTCATGGTTTAGCCCCACCTGGCAGCAAAGTACAACACACCCACTCGCTCATTCTCTCCCCGGTGGGGAGGAGCATCAGAAAGAAAAGTGAAACTTGTGGGTTGAGATAAGAACTGTTTATTAATTGCAATAAAATGTAATATATTAATGCTAATTGTAATAATAGTAATGGCAAGGACGAGGAGAGGGAGAGAGAGGGGAATAAAACCCAATAGGGTTGGTCGCCGTGTGCTGACTGATGCCCAGCCCGTCCCCAGGCAACTCCCAGCCCACTCCCCCCAGTTTATATGGTGAACCTGAGATTCTCTAGTACAGAATATCCCTCTGGTCAGTTCTCTTGGTTGTGCTTCCCCCCCTGCACCTGCTCACTGGCAGAGCATGGGAAACTGGAAGTCCTTGATTTGGAGTAAGCACTTGTTAGTAACAACTAAAACATCAGGGTGTTATCAGCATTATTCTCATGCTAAATCCAAAACACAGCACTGTACCAGCTAATAACAAGAAATTAACTCTATCCCAGCTGAAATCAGGACACCTTTGAGGAGGAACTGAGTTTAGCATGAGGATGAAACTACCAGAGTGAGAAATATCCCTATAAACCACATCCTGTTGTTCTGGTGGGACCCTGGCTTAGGTCTGAATGTGCTGAGGGGGCCCATTCCAGCAGAGTCAGGAGCAAGCTGGTTTAAGTCAGAGGCTTTCTGAGTGCCTCCTTCACTGAGATTTTCTCCAGCTTGGCAGCTTCCAGTCTTCCTGAAATGTGCCTGATGTAAGCACAGGGTGAAATGGTTCCTTGACTTACACAGAAACCACTGCAGCTCCTGGCCTGTCCCCTGTCACATCTGGTGCTAGAGAGCAAGGCAGGGAATTAGGAGTCCACTGACTCCTGAACCCCCCAGGAAAACTGCTCTGATGTGTACAGATTGTAGGCTGACTGTAGGACTGATGGATATGTATTATGGGGATTACTGTAGTGCTTATTGAGTATTTGGAGATTTTGGCATAAAGGCTTAAATATTTTATTCTTATAAAGGGATTGACTGAGGCTAAAAGCAGAAGTTTCTGCTGTCTGAAATAAACAGCTATGAGGTAGGTAAAAGTGGTAGCAGGTTTGTGTGCTCTGTGAATTCAGCACAAAAAGCAGGATGTAGTAAAGACTAATTGGTCAGTAGTATTTGGAGAGTTTTCCAGGACAAGCTTATTAGAAGTACAGAGTAATTGGTAACTACAGCTTTGACTCTGCCTGGTGGGAAATGTTTTCACATGCTGGTTGTGGGAACAGAGGTGGGGACCCTCTGTCCTTCCTACATCGTGCTGAATACAGCCTAGTTGAAACCAGGTCTGGTTCTGGACCCAGAAGCCTGAATTCAAGACAGATGTTAAAATCTTTGTCCCTTTTTTGTGGCTGTTCCTGACACCAAGGGTTTTGGGGTAGAGTGAAAATGTGCATGAATCTTGTGGTGCTCACTAGGTCTGGAGCCAAGGTCCAAGCAGGGGGCATTCCTCCATCATATCCTGCTTTTCTTCCCAAAAACTCCTGTATCTGCTGCCTCCAGTCAGAGGTAATGAGAAGAGTATCCAGTGTCCTACAAAGCAGCATGGTCTGTTCTCCATTTCCAAACCTTTGCCACTGTTCTACTTATGGGTGGATCACAAAATAATTACCTAAATGAACCAGGCGCCAAAACACCGTATGTGATCGTGTACTCCATGGAATAACAATGATTAGGTCACCCTCCTTGCTTATCTCAGGTTCCCACCCTTAAAATAAGGGCAGCAATATTTTTGCTTTTAAAAGAGCAGGATTAACTTGTTCATGTCTGAAGTATTAATCGCTGTTATTATTATTACTCATATGGATGGCAGGGAAGCACCTAATGAATTCTGGTGCATGTTACAATAGGCCGTGGCTGCTATTGGCATGACTAACCCTGGATAAATTTACTGGGCTGCCTGTTTATCCTAAAGCAAACTGCACCATGTACTTGTGGCCCCTCACCAACAGGTCACCTTGGCCACGAGGTGCTGATGGTTTTGTGTTGCACCTCCATCCTTTCCAGCCTGGCTCATTCAGTACAGTATCTCAGGTGTGCCTCTCCAAATGGGAGCTGCCCAGGGTGTTTCTGTGCTGCCCAGCAGTGGCAGAGTCTCTCCAGAGCCATTCCTTCCCTTCTGCTTTAGAAGACAGAGAGAAGCAACTCAGACTTCCAGCTGTGCATTTTGGATGCTTTCCATAGATGCTTTCCTTTGGCTATCAGAGAATCGATGCAGAAAACCAAATTCCTTCCAAGTGTGTCCTTGATGAAGACTAAATATTTTTCACCTTTTTTTTCTTCATAGTGTTTGTAATTACATTCCTTAATAATCTGCCAGAAGTGAATAATCTTCAGAAGTGAAGGGATGCATGGAGCGAGAGAATGGGATGCCACATGTGCATATTTGGGCAGGTAGGAATGGGAGTTGTCTCTGCTGTTAGCTCTCAGGCTCCATTTACCCCCTTCACAGCCATCACTCAGGGAAGGAGCAGCATTCCAAGTGAGCTGTCCTGCCCAGGAGCTCTGCCTAATCCTCCACGAGGCTGTGGAAGCCACACACCCCTTTCTGGTTAGGGCCACCTCTTCCCGGCTGCTGCTGGCCTGGGGCCCACGCCATCCCCACAGATGTTTTTGGCGCTCACCTCTCCCTCCTCCCAGTGAATTTTCAGCCAAAGGCCACCTCTGGAAGTTGACTGTGGGGTGTGTTGTGTCACTCCCTGTGCAGCTCATGACTCAGCAGTTGTACAAGTTTTGTACCTGTCAAGGACATGCCAGAAACCACAAATGTTCCTAAGCCAGCAAAAGCAACTGGGAGTTTCCACCCAGCTGAAGACAACAATGTCTGCAGTAGATTTTCTTGTGAATTGGTTTCATTTCATTGCCAAGAGATGAGAGCAGGAAAAAGATGCCAAGAGCTGTGGGCAGGAAATTCAGCATCTGGATTTCCAGGGCCCGGAAAGCCCAAGATCGTCAAGAGAACAAGTGACACATCACTGTGCACTGCAGTCTGTTGAAAGGGAACAAAATCGCTCCTGGAAGCAAGGCCATGAAACCAATGAATATTTTAGGAAAATCTCAGGCTGTGAGATCAATTAGAAGAAAACACTGAGGCGCAAGAGAGCAAAATGCAAACATCTCTGCAGGTGTCAGCCTGAAAATGTCATTATTCAAACAAGTGCTGGCACAGAAGCAGTCCCATGGAGTGCGAGCCATGTCCCGGTGCCAGACCCAGGCAGGAGGGCTGCCCTGCTGCTCCTGGAATGGTGGGTCACCGCAGAAGGGGCATCCCTGGCATCCCAGAATGCCTCCCACAGCCCTGCCAGCCGGAGAGCCAGGGACACGTGCCAGCCGTGGCAGGATTGCTTCCCACTCGGCACAGCAGAGGCTGGGGCACAGCTTTGATGGTTTCATTCCGTTGGCTCACAGGAGCTGAGCTGGCAAGGAGAGCTGTGACAGCAAGAGCACAGCCAGCCCTGTCCCCTGCCTTCCTCTGCCACCCCCTGCCCTGGGCAAGGATTTTAGGATCTGTGTGATTGAGGTGTGAGGGGGAAGGGTTGAACAGTTGAGGTCTGGCAATGGAACAGCCTGTCTTTGCTCAGGGATTGGAGTTGTGATGCAGCCAAGATAACAGTGATTGGCGTGCCCTTGTCTGGGAAGAAGGGAGTAGTTAGGGTGCAGTTGAAGGAGTGGGAGGAATCCTTGCCTGCTCAGGCCTGTGGGTGATGGCTTGTGCCTGGGAAAAGTGGCACCACTGTAAGTGGATGGAGAGCGTGGGTGGGGGAGAGAAAGAGGGGATGGTAAACAACCCAGCCTGATCCTCCTGGATTTCCATCTTGCGTTAAATTAGAACGTGCCAAGGCTGATGTTGTTGAACTTCACGTCAGGCTTCCATCATGCTTTTCCCTCCCTGAAGGGAAAATTTTCCAGCAGCGTGTGTTTAACAGTGAGTGTTGCAGGCAGAGATATGAGGATCCCCTTGAACTGTGAACTTTTGTAGGCATGGGAACCTCTCTAAACAACCTTGAAGTCCTTTTCCCAACGTGCCTGTGTCCCAAGTCCCAATTTGGCTGGGATCAAACAGTCAGCTTAATGACAGGAGATGCAAGTGATTGTTGGGTGAAGCCTATCTGAGCAGAAATGGGAGGCTGAGTTCTCATGGAAATTGTCTGTTTTGGACTGGCATGAGGCAGGGGTTGGAGTGAGGCTGAGGGAGGATTCAGCCTGTGATGTGCCAGATGCATCAGGCTCAGCTGAGCACGGGGGCAAAACATCTGCATGTGGCTTGAGCAGGACTGAGCTCTGCTCAGAGTGTTTGGTTTGGATTGCAGAAAGTTGCATTTGATAAATGACTTTAAGAATAAATTGAGTGCAAGAGGGAAGGATGGTGCTCTTAGCACTGCTTGGGCTTTCCTACCAACTCACACGATGCACAACCAGATCTCCTCCCTCTGTCCGTGTCCCTGTCCTGGTGTGCCAGGTTTGATAGTCAAGTGTTTCACTGCTAGGTTTGGGCTTCTGCCTGGAAAAAATACATCCCTGGCACCTCCCCCCCAAGAGCTATTTGTAGCAGGAGCTCCTAGAAGACAGTGTGACAACTTCAGAAAACAAGGAATTGCCAAATCATCCTGCAGCAAGCAGCAAATTCACCCCTCTCCACACACAACCCTGGGAGCCACGTGTGCCCAGAGCCCCAAGTCCTGCTGAGGATTGCTACCAAATGACTTTGTGAAGGAAATGCTGCAAAGAATCAACAAGGACAGTTAAGATGCCTGTACAAAATGCCATGTCATGAGCAACAGCCCATGAGCTTTTTGTCCTTCTGTCAAGTCCCATGGAAACAAACCCTGAGGACACGACGAGCTGGTTCTCCAGTGACACGGCACACATGG
This sequence comes from Hylia prasina, assembly GCA_013397195.1. Taxonomy (NCBI): domain Eukaryota; kingdom Metazoa; phylum Chordata; class Aves; order Passeriformes; family Sylviidae; genus Hylia; species Hylia prasina. The sequence goes on along the minus strand of VYXD01016583.1, from coordinate 589,476 downwards.
TGTCTGCAAAAATGCCAGTCCTCAAACTGCTCTTGGCTTTGCTGCACACCTTAAAAAAAGGATGTACTGAAGAAGGCAACACCTCTCCAGTGTAACCAGTGACAGATACCTGCACAGCTTGTTCCAATCTTGTAGATGCAATTTTTGCATCTAATGTTGTTTCCCCTTTCGTAACTCCCCAGCAGCAGATGGGAGATGTTTCTTTTGCCCTGTCAGGAGCAGGTGGGCAGAGGTCTGCAGGAAAATCCAGGCTTTTCTTGCCTCTGTCTGGTTGGCCATTGCAAAGGGGTGACCTTGGCCCTTCCTGGGTGAAGGGACTTCACTGTTTAATTGAGCACTGAGCCCAAATCCATGAAAAACAACAATAACAACAAAACCTCAAGGCAGACGTTACCCAACTTCAGTGTGGAGCAGACTGTCCTGTCCAGTGTATCATCCTGCCTCCTTCCTCATACTTCTCTGTAAACACCATTTACGTATGTGTTTATACAATCCAGGTGTTCCCTGCAGTTCTGGGATCCCTTCACTTGTTCCACCCACTGCACTAGTTGTAACAGGCACTAAATTATGGGGGTTTTGTTGCTTGCTTAGTTTATACACCTGCAATTTCCTGGTTTATATGTCCATAGGTTTTAGTCTTTAATTTAATATTATTCACAGATTTTATTGAGTATTAGTTCACTTTGTAAAGCACCGTAATGGGCAGTGTCTGTTTAATTATGTATGGCAAAACCTATAGAAACAAAGGAAAATTGACCCAATTTGTTACAGCTGGTTTACAAAGATTCCCTGAGGTGACTGAGCATCACTTTTCCTTTTTACTGTACTTCACACATTTCCAAACTTGCGTAAGTTCAGTTCTCACCTAACCTCTCCCTCTGAAGCAGCCCAGTGTGGCTGCCCCTCCTCCCTGCAGCCCCAAGCCCAAACTCAACATCATCTCAGCTGTCTGAGGCAGAAGGAAGGAGACTGACATAGTTCTGTGGGTTGTTTTTTTCCTGCTGCTACTGGAAACGTGCAAAACGCTGATCACATCTACTGTGGAGATGCCCAAGAAGCGTTTTTCTACAAGTAAAGCATGGCTAAATGTCTCTGGATTGGTTAAAGTACCCCCTTTATGCAGCAAAAAGCTGCCACAGGCACAGAGATGGTGTCTGCCCTTGTGGAGGTCCTCGTCAGGCTGTCTGGGTGGTGAGTGAGGTGCAGCTCTGGTTTGTGTTGTGGAATATGTTGGAACATCAGCTCCACCGTTTCCTGGATGCAGCATTAATTAAACAGAGTGTCTCTGCTCCAGGCCCCAGTGGACAAGCATCCACATGGCAACTGTGAGCCTTGTCAGCAGCAAGAGATTAAGGAACTAATTGGCAGGGTTAATCTTCATGTCAGGGTTGGAAATGAATTGTTAATTTGTTTGGATGAGTGCAAAGTCCTCTCGCAGCGATGGCAGGTGGGATCACAAGAGGCAAAGTCTGCGAGGCTGCCCTTCCTGGGGACCTTTCTATTTCACACCTCTGCAAACAGACATCTCCAGTTCTTTGCCCCCCAAGTGTGAGACTCCCAGGCGGGGTCGGAGGAGCTCCTTGTGTCACTCACATCCCTGCAGGTGACAGCACAGCTGCTCCAGCCCGGGACATGGGAGAAGGTCTGGCTGCAGCTTGGGAGGGCCCCTTTGAATTCCAGCCTTTCTGATCTTGCTCCCTTGTGCTGAGCTGCTGCATGGCAGGTACTGGGTGAGGATCTGGGTGAGGGAGAGATGTGCTCACACCAAAATGCCACTTTTGGGGCACAGTGTGCAAAACTTGATTGGCCTGTGTGGACACTAAACCCTCTCAGACTCTTCTCCAGGACACTGTAGAAAGAGAATCTGTCAGGTCAGTCAATGCTTTTCCCTTTCTGATCTCATTTCACACTCAGGACAGCAGAATATTTCCTTCTCTAGTGTCTTGCTAATTTGTTAGGGCTATTGAATTGGTCACATCACATTAAGACATAGGAGAAAAGCACCTCGGGCCTTAAATTATTTAAATGAAATTGTAACTTTCGTCACTTGTATTCTCTTTTGTGCATTGATTAGTCTAATTAGTTCAGCCGTAAGAATCACTTTCTCCTCATGCTGGGGCCTGATATGTTGTGACCAACACAAACTGATTCTAGACATGACATCAAATAGGACTGGTCTATAGAGACCTGGGATCCTTCTGGGTGTGCAACAATTGTTTCAGACCTTGCAGTCAAAATCTTACCCTTTGCCTACACTTCTCACCTCTATCAGTGCCCCGTGCCTCATTTATGGGGAGGCTGATTTTGTTCCAAGGTGCTGTAAAAAAAAAAAAGAGTTTTTCATCGCCAAAAATTGACTGGGTTTAGCCTACTTGCTCCAACTTTCACCCTTTCATTTTTCTCCTCACCCTACAGGCACCCAGGTGAATGCAAGTCAAAACTAAACAGGATCTCCTCTTTTCTTTGGAAGAGATGGGTATTTGGAGATTTATCAGCACAGTTGAATCTGCCCTGTGTAGCTAAGAAGGCCCACAGCATGAACAGCTACTCCAGTAAGTCCCACCTGAGTTACCATTTTCTATTCCACATAAAACCACCCTTCACAATTTTTTGACTTAAAATTATTATTAGTCACTTGTCCTAAAACGCCAACAATGCAGTGATATTCTAGCAGAGCTTCTCTGTGCTGTCATTTCCTATTAATTGCTTAGAAATAATGACACCATAATTTGGAACAAGACTGTCACCTTTTCTATGCCATATATAAAATGTTAATTCTGAAAGTGAACTGGGTTCATCCTAGACCTAATTAGTTCTTTGGAGAATTTGCTTTGTGCAGCAGCCTGTACTGTCCATATTGATGTTAACATATTATATAATCAGCTTTAGAAAAGGCAGCAGTCTGAAGGGCGGGTTCTGTGTCCCTGTGCTAAGTCACTACCCTGAGGAGAGCACTGAAAATCAGCAGAATTTGACCAGAAAATAGAGCACAAATGCCTGGGTTTTGTAAGGAGTTGTAGAGCAACTGATTATCTCCAACATTGTCTGTAAACTGTGCTCTCCAAACATGTTTTTATTGCTATATATATAGCAGAGATTTTACAAAATGAGTTAGATGTTCCCTTTTGCTGTCCAAATTGGGTGGTGAAGTCATGGAACATGCTATTTTAATAATTTGGAACATGCCCCAGGAGTTGATTAAATGATCTCTCATGCTCTGTACGTAAACTGTGCATTTCCATGCAAACATCAGAAGGGCCAGAGCTGTGAACACGAGCCTGCAGGATCTGCTCTATCTCTGCCTGCCTTTTTACTACCTGTTTAAACACCAATTGTATTTTAACAGACGATTACAGCTTGTCAAGGGAAGTACTCCCCTATAAAAGCAAACAGTGGATGAAGTGGAATTGCTACTGTGAACTTAGTGGCAAGATATTTAAGTATCATTTAGCGAGAGAGCTTTTAAAAAGACTGTTTGAGGTTTTGAATTTTCATGGACCATGACCTCTCTGCTAGTTCTGGTGCTTGAATAGACCATCAAGGTACCAAAGAAATTCCTCCCTGGGTCAGGTTGGACAGGCTTGGAGCAACATGGAATAGTGCATGGCAGGGGCTGGGGTGGGCTTTAAGGTCCCTCCCAATCCAAACTATTCTGTGATTCCACAATCTGAGCAGCATCTTCACCTTGACTTTCCACAGAGGAATCTGCCATCTTCCCTCAAAAGTGGAAACAGGAAGAAGAAATCAGCTTCTGTGTGTTGTTCCTCAAATCCTTGGGAGGCAGGACCCTGTTGGAGATTTATCATCTCACTCCTGGCTCAGGTGAGCAGCAGGGCAGGTACAGTTTGTCACCCTTTTCTCCCACAGTAGCAAGTTCTCTGCTTTAGTCACTCTGCACTCTGGTTATAAGGTTGTTCTGATGTATTTATCTTTAGTTTGTTGCTCTAATCTTGTCTAAAGGAAACAATAAAATATCCTCTAATATTAATATACGAGATAAATCCAATTAGAGCTCACATCCTGTAAAATCCTTATGGGTAAGAGCCCCAATTACATAATAACTATGGGTGGGAGTAAGCCCTGTTTGATCAATTTGTTCCACTTCTTGGTTATGAATAGTTCAGGGAAGTAAAACAGTGACAAATGAAGGCGTAATTCCCAGATCAGAGGAGAGATAAGAGATCTGCAGGGTAGAATACAGGTATTTTTTGACATAGCACCAAACCAGCACAATGTAGATTTGACACTTTTATTAACAAAGAACCCATAGGGCTCATTCATTAGTACAAAATACAATCATGTTCCTGTATGTTAAACAGCTTTTTTTTTATTTTGTCTCTTTTAAACTGTTTCACAGTTATCAAAACAAAGCCCCTGCATATTGAACTTATTATTGTGCAAACAGTAATTATTTTTAAGGATCAATTTCTGCACTAAGCCAAGTGCCAGAGAGCAGAACTTAATCTTGTTTTCACCCCTCCTCTGAAGGGCCAGATGTGCTTCCAAAGAAACACGTAATAGTTGACTTTTTTTGCGGCAAACAATCTAAGGCCACAGTTTATCTGCAAGGAATAAAAAACAACTCAAAGATCTTAGGAAAAAAAAAACAAACCAAAACCAAAAGCACATCTTTACCCTTCATACTGCTGTTTGCTTGACCATGATTATACCAGGCAGCACACATCACCTGTCAGGTATTACAGTCCAAAAAAGCACCTAATGTTCTTTAAGCTAGTATGTTGAATTATTACCATGCAAGTTAGTAGATGACCAAATTACTTTTCAAGTAACTATAATGGTATCTGTTTTAAGGAAAAGATGCTTGTTCCCTTTGCAGATGATGTGGATGAAAATCCTGCATTGATTGTATGGGCAGGCCCTCACTTAAATCAAAAGGCATCAGAGCTACACCTTGAGACTTAAATAATCGTTTTAGAATGTTCTTTCTGAATCATGTACTCGAATTTTGGTTAAAGCTGCATTTTGCTATAGAAGACAATACTAAAATGTTGCAAATGAAAGGAGTAACTGCAGTTTGGAAATGTGAATCTCCACCAGTCTGTCTTTCACCCTGATGCAAAAGTGATTTGAGGTGAAGTGCTAGAAATTAGACAATGTAAGGAAGTTATACTAAAAGAAGACTAAAAATATATATCCGTGTATGCCCGTAGAAAAATCCCTGCTTCTTAAGTGAAGACAGATGTCATAAAAATACATTTAGAATTTGTTTAAACTGCAGTTACTGATGAAATGAAGAAAACTCAATTACTACTCTTGTAGTTATCAGAAAGTACACTGTTTTACCACATGAAGCACCGGGTTTTAACCCCAAACCCTTCTGTAAGACATAAGGAGTATTTCTAGTAGTCCAAAATCCCCTGTATTTCACAGACAGGACTGTAAACATGCATGTTGACAATGCTTGTTTTCTGCTCCTGTAAGTTGGTGATTGTTTACTGATCCCAAATGATGGTCAGCAGGAAGCAAACATTCTACTTTTAAATGAAGGCAGCAGAAGGGCAAGTAAATGCTGTGCCTTCACTCTTAGCAGCAACAAACTCTCTCTGTTCTAAATGACCTGAGGAAGAAAACATTAAAATATTGCACCAAAACAAAATTAAACAGCAGAAACAAACAAGGAAACACACCAACAAATACAGTATGGATAGCAAATGACAAGTGCAGCCCCTGACAATAGATCTTTAGACAAAAATGCAGGAGTAATGAAAAGCTTTGTGCCATTACCAGAGGACTTTGTTCCCCTGATGTCTGCTTTCACTTCAGTTATAAGCTATGTCTATTCTGGGTATATTTACACCTCTCCCTACACCTTGTATCTCATTCACTAACCACAGAAACCATTTAGGGTCCCTTTTAGAACCTTGAAGTATACTGGAGCTTTAACAAGACTTTTTTTGGTCTCAAATCTGACCATAAGTAAATATCCAAAACAGAGGTAGGCTTATAAAGGCTTTTGAATAAATAAATATTGTCCATTTTGCTAAGTGTATCTGCTGCTGGCAAAAGTTTTCTCCCTTGCCATGCTTCCCATAATCATGCTATCCATAGGCTTAAGATGCAGAAGAAGAACTCACAGTAGAAGAGGTTAGAATAATTCCCTTAAGAAATCCCTTGAAAGAAAGCATAGTGCATAAGCTCATCTCAAAGTTCCCTGTTCTGTTTCACACACTTGTGTCTTGCATTCAGGAAATGGTTGCCTTCATAATATTGCATAATAGCCATCCTGTCATCCATGGTGTCCTCAGGATCATGATGAATGAGGAAATAGTACCACTTGGCAGTCGTGAGAAGGGCAGGTTCCCATCAAACATGAAGTGAAGACTTTGCTCTGTGTTGCAGTAGTGCTCCTTTTTTGGATGCAGACAGTGCAAAGCTGAAGCCCCCTGAACACTGGAATCTTTTGGAAATGTTTTCTTACCCCACATTCTGTTCTACTACAGGAGTTCTCGACATCCCTCTGTACATTCTTCAGAGCGTTGCAAACAAAATATAAATTCTTTTCTCTTCAGAAGATCCACACATCTCCTCCTCGTACTTTGTGTAGTGTATCCTCTTTTTGGAAAACATTCAGTATTTCATTGATGCATTTTTGTTTCAGTATTCTCAGGTACTTCTCAAGTATCCCAAGCTGAGCTGCTCCCCTGTTATCCTCTGTGCAGACTAATCCAGCAGGTTCTCTGTTATCACCAAACGTGCTCATACCTCCTTCTCCATTTTCCTTTGCGCCTTTCTCGTACACAGACTGAAGTTTTGAAAAAGCAAACTGTTTCCTTTTTAGCTGCACTACCAGCTTAAGCAGCAGAAAGATTAAGACATTCATCACAATGATGCTTGTTACAAATCCTCTTCAGAGCATGAATGAAACGGGCTGAACTTCTTCTACATCAGTTGGATGTGGATCAATCTAAGGAGAGAAGACAGACAACAATTACTGCCTGCAATTCCTGCATTTAGGTATGTGTTTGGGGTTTTTTTTGCCATCTGACAATAAAAACACCACCTGCTATTTATTTTCTTACCTCTGAATAAAGAGGTGGAGGCTGAAACCGGAACTCTTGTATGTAAGCAAAGACAGGACAACACAACTGTTCCTCGCAGTCAATGGGTGGTGGATAAGCAGGAACATGTCTGGAAAACTCTTCCTCAGACACTACATCAGCATAATTTGGTGGTGCTGAAACACAAGAGATGCTTCTGTCATATTTCAAACTACTCACTCACTCACAGCAAGAACATCTGCATTACAGTATATCCAGGACCATGGAAACTGTATTGGAAGTGCACTGAGCTCGTAAATACCGTAACTAAAATTGTATTTTCAGTAAACTCAGGTGATTCAGCAGGAATACAGAGTGCTGTCCTTTTAGGACAACTCCAGCAGCAAACCTGTGTTGTATCAAGATATATTCAGTAATGAGCAGGATATTCCCACCATCAGAAGTTACTTGTTTCAGTCAGATGGGGTACAGAGACTTCAGGAAGGCTGGAGTTGGGGTAACCTCACCAATCATTTTGGATTTCAATTTAAGACTTCTGGAGTCATACTTCCATGGCCTACATCCCTGGCAGTGCCCTTCAACTGGCACTGCACCCATCTGCTGCAGACAGTGCTGTGCTGGATTAGAGAGAGTTCAATATGTATTTGTTACCTTCAGGGTGTTCAGGCATGGTCAATGCCAGCCAACTCATATCCATACTAAACTGGCTGGTAATGCTGGAGTTTCTGCTTGAAAATCCAATACATGGAATAGTGCCAATCACCAGAGGCATTTCAATCATCAATTTCTTAGCACCAGGAATATGGATATACACCTATGTGACAACCCCCAAACAGAAGAAAAAAAACATCATGAGACCCCACTGAATGCTGCTCTGAATGGCTGTCCTACTCGCTACACTGCAAATATAAAAATTAAGAGCTTTGTCATCCCAGATATGCTTAGCTAATACCCTGGCAGCTTTCCTTATTTTTCAGCAGCTTCCTTCTTTCTGTAACTTGTCTCTAAGTGACATTAAAAAATAAAAACCATCGAAACAAACATAATTATGCACTTGACTTTCAGTCTTATCTTCCCATTTCTGGAAAGAATCACCTGAGGACCCCATTTAGCTTGAAATGCTTTCCCAAAATAATCCCTGCATATCTGAAACTAAGCTGCTTCTTCCTCAGAAACATTTTTCCCCTTTCCACATTATTCCCATCTTTCCATCCCAGAATCTCTTCAGTCTCTCATGTATGTGGTTTATGATATTTATTTTTCATAGAGACATAGAATGGTTTGGGTTAGAAGGGAGCTTAAAGATCATGTAGTTCTAACCCCCCTCCATGGGCTGGGACACCTTCCCCTTAATTTGTATTTATTGTAGTTCCCAAGTTAAAAACCTAACAGCTACTCAGTAAATTCTTCTGTTCCCAACTGAATGCAGTATCTAAAGCTTGTACATTTGAAAACCCAATACTTACAGCTAATGAATATTCTACTCTAATAATGCAGCAGTCAAGTATAGATGGGGATACAGGTGGGATTTTGAGAGTTTTCCCATTCCAGGTATCTGTACTCCCAGAGGCAATGTGGTTTCCTCGGACATTGGCAACCATCTGACGGAAGGTTTTTGTCTTCCCACTGGCCAGGTAAGTTTGTGTTTGGAAAATGGCAGCTTTTGGAACAATCAAGCGAGAAGAGCAGTTCTCAATTTCTGCATAGATTGGGATGGCTTCCCCTTAGAGACAGAAAAAGTCCAATGAATAATTTGTATGTACCAACTTTCCTCTGGGAGTATCAAAGCATGTTACACAGCACGTACATCATCGGCAGTGTTATGAGAACAATACTTGGTAAGTTTCCTCAAGCCGGTTTATTTTTTTCAGAGTGGTATCCAGGCAGAATTATAGCCACCTACTATGTTTTACACATAAACAATGATTCATTTAGAAACATTAAGTATAATATGAACAAGCTATAAAAGCTTTATTTGCAAATTACGCCCTGATCTTCCTTTTATATAGTACTAAATGAATTTTGGGATGTTTTATTTTCTCAATGCATCTAATGTGATCAACATGAAGAAGAAGCTCTTAAAGCTCATTCTTACCGAAGTGTAAACCTACAAAAATAGGATGTAAAAACTTAATTACATCCCAATTAAGTATTTTATCCCAGATAAAACCATTCTGTTGTTCTTTACACTCAAATGTACATGGATTTTCCATAAGATTATTAACAGGACATCCTTTCAATTTATATTCCCAAGGGGAAAGGTAAGGTGATTTTTTAAAAATTAAATTCATATGGATTTTAATTTACTTCTATTAAACAGAAGTACTCGTCAAACTGCAGTGTTGGCTTCACTGAGATAAAAAAAGAGCAACCTAGTAGATGCTTAGTATTTACATTTTTAAGGTAATTACTCTTACCATTACAGTATCCCTTCCTCTCAATTTTGGCACTGAGAGACACTGGCCCAGAGGTGAAAAACCAACAGCCAACCATCTTCTCCTGACTTCTTAGAACAGGTGTCTATAAAATATAGAGTATTTTTCATTTTATGGGATAAAGCTCTCAATCACTTAGTGTTATGTGTATCAGTCATTGCAACCCAGCTCTAAAATCCACTGAACTGATCTGAACCCCTGAACTGCTCATGTGAAATGGAACCAAGTTTTGGCAATCTCAACATTTCTCTTTTGAAATCCCAGTCTATATTTAGACCAGTGTGTCTTTGCATGTGCTTTGTCTTCAAAATTAATGTTTTTTAAAGGTCTCATGGAGTGCTGTGGTGTTCATCCCCATGTTTCTCTGCACAGAATGCAGAAATCATTTTCTTTGCAAACAACTAACAGTTGTGCAGGTAATTTTTTTTACCTTTGTATCTTTAAGAAAGGATAAATGTATATAGACACTGGGCTAAGGGGATGCACCAGTGGATGACATTTACACTGCCTGCAAAGTTTTCATTAGAATAAACTCACAAGCACACATGTCAAGGGTCCAATCCAGGATCAAAGCTACTCAAAATGATTTACTGGGCAGTGGCACCCAGTCAATACAATAATGCAAACTGGTTTTGCATTTTCTTTATTATAATTAAAAAACCTGTTCTTTTGCACTTTTGGTGGTAGCCTTGAGTCCATTCAGATTGCCACTGCCTTCCTGATGTATCCCAGAGGCCTCTTCTGTGCAATAACCTGTAGTCTGCTCTGTCCTTACAGAACATGGGTATGATGCCTTCAAACTGCTGAATAAAAGACTATTCTGCTTACAGATGTCACTGCCAAAATATCCTATGTTCTCTCTAGAATGGATTAAAATGTAAGCATGTAATGAGGGGGGGAAAAAAGCCTGCTCAAAACATCTCTTCTCTAACGTTCACGTCATGATGTTAAAATTATCCTACCATTTAAAATAAAATAGAAATTACTCATTCATATTTAAATGAATAACCATTTAGATCCAGTTGCTATCATGAAAGTGCAAGGTATAATTTTATATTATTTTCATAATATGGGTTGAGATAAAAGAATCCAGCTCATTAGCTTCCATCTTGCCTATTTACTCATTACTTAATGCCTGATCTTCCGTATTACTCTACAGTATTTCCAGTGATTATTAAAAACTCAATTCTTTAATGTGGCCAAATCTGTCATAGGGAAATAACTGAAAGGATCTCTGGAGCAGCTGCATGCACACACTTCATGTTAGAAAATGACATGCAAAATGCAGGGATACGTAACATAATGGCCACAGCCTAAATGACAGGCTGGGCATGATTAATACTCTTCTCTAATTACTGTTCCTCAACCTACTATTATTGTGGAGTTTAGGACACTGCAGCACTGTGAATGTAGTTGCTCTGGTAAGAGTAACTACTTTGCACTCGTGCATTACTATTATTAAGCCTTATTTATGCATCTGAAGCCTGCCTAACTTTTTGGCAGGAGCATCTCTGCCAGCAGGGATATAATCAATGGCATTAAAAAAGCCACTCTGTTTGCTATTCACACAACCTAAGATCATCTATTTATAGAGAAAAGCTTAGGGAGCTTATATGCTTTCAGAAGTCAGAAAATGATGCTCTGGAATAACATGGGAAGGGTTATGGCTGGATGTGAATGCTGCTTGGAAATGGTTTATTTGCAGCTGGTTTTACAGGGGGGAGGAGGAGTGGGGGACCCTCTTACCAAGAGAGCTGGTGAGCTGACGTCGATATGGCTGATGACCTGGAGCTCTGTCTGCACACTCTGGTCAGGTACAGCAGGCCTCTCCAGAACTGCTTTCACGTAGTACTGGATACTGCCATACTTCCCAGTAAAAGAGGTCACCAGAGGTCTGAAACAAGCAGTCATAAAACCATTACCCTCAATTAATAATTCAGCTCCAAACATTAACACTTCCTGTGTACATAAACATTTCCCAATTTACAGCTTGTACTTTTAGGGCCTTGGGGAAGCTGAAGCAAGCAAGGCCTATCTGTGTGGTGCTTGATTAAGACAAATATATAAAGCTGATACTAAAAAAAAACACAAGTCAAATTACATTAAGTTAATGTTCCACTACAAGCAGCATCCAGCACAATCCCTTCAGGTTGGATTATTGAACTTACTCTTGAGGGAGCTGAAAGCTGAACGGAAATTCGTGTCTTCCATCTAGAAGAATTAAGTCTTCCTCACCTGTAGGATAAGAATGAATAGTATGTTTTCGTTATTCTAGAAATAGAACAAAGCAGACACTTTTATAAATTATTTATGTATAAAAACACCCAGATGCAAGAAGTTTTTATTGATCCCAGTAGGTTCTGGACTGTGGCCCATGCTTTATTTATGCTGTGATGTGATTTTAATGAAAAACAAAAAATCAAGGAAACATGGGAGACCTTGAGATTCAGTTCAGGACTCTGGCCAATTTCTAATCCAAAATGGCTTCTGCAAAGCACCAAGTTTCTTTTCAGCAGGACAGCAATTAATCTACTTTTCCAATTAACAATTAAACTAACCTCTGTGCCAAAAACCCTGCAATTTAAGGTCAGCATGAAGAAATACTATAAATATATGTGCTCCCAATTTACTCATGTAGGGCCTACTGTTACACAATTTCCAAGGCCTAAATCTACTTTCCCTACAGATCAGCCTGAGCTGCGTTTCACCCTTACAGAACTAAATGTTATTCTGGCTTTAATTTTTCAACGCTGCCATAGTGCTGCAGTGTCTGTGTGACAGAGATCTGCAACAGAGAGTTTCCTCTCCCTCCTTAAACCACTGGATGAGCCTGACTGCTTCCAGGGTCTTCCACGGCAGCTTCCCAGGCGCTGCTTGTACAGCACGCCCAGCGCGGCGGGGCCCGATGGAATCCAGAGAAGGGCCGAACCTCTGCGGAAAACCCACGCAGCGCAGGGAATCGACCCGCGGATTTTATTCCAGTCCCGCTCCGCGTTCTTCAGCCACCGCACAAGGAATGGCACGGCCACGGATGAGGCAGCGGCAGCTTCGCCGGGCACAGGGTTGAACGCTGCGGCAGCGCTGTCCTGCCGGTACCCCGCACCCGCTGTCCGATCCTCCGGGCCCCGGTGCCCATCTCCACCCGGAGCCTTCCCCCCTCGCTGCCGGCCGTGGGCGCCTTCCCGCAGCCCTTCCCCGCTCCCGCAGCGCCACTCCCCCGGTC
>VYXD01016583.1:510862-576270 GCA_013397195.1 Hylia prasina | reverse complement strand
GTTCGGGCGTGTTGTCCCTCGCTTTGCCACCTCCTCTGGTCGCTGCCCGCCAGCCCGGCGCTGTGGGGAAGCCGAGTGCCCTTGGTGACCCCGCGCTGAGGGGAAACCTTGTCTCTCGGTGTCCTTCGGGTGCTGCCGTGGGAGACAGGGAGGCAGTGCGGTGCTGGGTCGGTGTCAGCCTCTCCCGCTGACAGCCGGGCTCATTAAATATGGAAAAACCATGTGGTGCTGCTGTACCCCTCCCACTTTTCCCAGAGGTTACCTGCCTGTGTGAAGCCCCTTCTTGCCCCACTGAAGAGCAGGAGGTGATGAGGTTTAGCTGTAAATGAGTGTCCTTGACGGCGTGGAAAGCTCGTGTCCACACAAATACTGTGCGTTTCTGCATCTTGTAAAGAATGAAGCGCCGTGATTCAAGAACTTCTTCCTACAGCCCCGTTTTGTACTGGGCAGCGAAGTGGGTGCACCCCGCTGTCACACCTGAGCACATCATCATCCATAGGCAACACTTGGGAGATAGAATAAAGAATAAATGCAAAGTTTTGCTGTTATGTTTAGAAGCAGCAGCTTAGGAAACCCCAGCAAACAGTGGGGGAGAGGTGAATGTGTCTGAGTCGGTGGGTGGGCACGGCCAGAATAGTCGTTCCCATAGTGGTGAGGCTGCCACAGCTCCGCGCCCACCTCCAGCCAACCCGAGACATGCTGCCGACCAAAAGGCTTTGGTTCTATTGGATACATTCTGGAATTAATGCTGTTCTTGGCCATGGCGTGTTTTACGGTGGCCCAAGCTGGCAGCAGTGCGTCTTGCGGGAGGTGCGTGCGGTGGATGATGCGCCTGCATTTCCACGGGTGACCAAGGAGTCATTTCCCGCTCCGAGTCACCTGCCTGCCCGAAGCTTCTGACAGCTGCATCTTCCTGTATTCCTCCATCCCTCTGGGGTGCTGCAAAACACCAGCCTGGTGCTTCCCAGCTGACTCAGTTAATTACTGAAATTAGCAAAACTTGTTTTCGGCGCACAGCTTTTAAATAAATAACCACTCAGGTAAATCCAGGTTTCCTCAGAACCCCTCTGTGTCCTGCAAAACGTAGCCCCATGCTGAGAATTCCTTCTGTGAGGAACCTGCCAAGAGCCAGGTAGGCCTTTGGAACACCTTTTGTTGGCTGCAGGTTCATACATACATTCGTATTAATCAATAGTGACCTGGAGAAAAGGAATGTGCTTACAGATGGGGTGAACTCATGGACTTTATTTCAACCTTTGGCCATGCATTCTCCAGCACGCGATGAAAGTTATGTAAAGAATACAACTCTGTTATGATGATGGTTGCTTGAATATTTAAAGAATTGTTGCCTATTCACATTCCTTTGTGCATTTGAAACCATTCTTTACAGAAACTGCAAATGTTGCATTGTAGTTGGGAATTGTGATGTATAAAATTGTGCTTATTTGGTATATTTTTAAGTTCAATTAAGCTCAGACGTGGCTAGTTTTGCATCAATCTCTTCCTTGTATACAGTTTTCACATTGACAAGCATCAGGTTAGTTTTGTAGTCAGCCAAGAGACCATGCTTGGATGTGCAGACTGAATATTTGCTTATTTGATGAATTTCATTAGGTACAATATGTGTGTGCGTGCAGACTGATTTTGAGAGTATGATACAGAGGGAAAAAAAATCAAAATCCCACAACTCCCTTTTTCCTGCATGAATTAGATCCTGTATAAAAGTAATTAATTCTCTTATGGGTTTATGCAACCATTCAAACATTGCCTCCCTTTCATTCTTTGCAAGTGCAAATGAGCTAGATAGGGAAATGAATAAACATGGCAAATTGCTTATGAAACAAAACATTACCCAGAATTAGAGAGAGCTGGGAGGCTTCAGTAACTCAGGCAATTAGCCTGTAGAGGACACAGTTAATAGGCACATTCTGTCACAGTCAGGTGATACTTGTTCCAGATGTTTGTTTGCCCTTTAATAGATATTTTTTTTTTTTTTCCAGCAAGAATCAAAAAAACAGGACTTGTTATAATTATCATGAAGTGATTGGTTTTCTCATCTACCCATCTTTCTGTTTGAGGCATTTTAACTGACCCACACAGTGACGTTGTAGCGTGAATGGTGGAAACCACCACATGACTATTTTAGTCTCTGACAAGCCAGAAGGAAGGAAGGAAGGAAGGGGAGATGAACACTCACAGTGTGGGTGTTTGTGTGTGACTGGTTATCTGAGTGTGGGAGTAGGTGTGAAAGAGCAAGAGATATGTTAAAATGCTTGATTATATTTTCATTCTACTAATTTTCCTGCTTTCTTCATTTATGTGTAAGAAAAAGCTGCCTGAACAACATAGAGAATGCAAAAAATTAGTTTGTAAGAGTAAAGAATACAGAAAGAAAGGTCTCATTGGAGAATATCCACAAAGCTGTGAGTAGTTCTAGCAATAATCACAGACTCATCATGAAGGGAAAGGAAGTAGGAGAACATCTTCCTACAATAGCTGGTAAAATCCTGGCTCTGCTGGTTAATTTAGAAATGACTGCTGTGGTCAGGTCACTGAATTTAGATGGATGGTTTCTATGTGCAGTAATTACCTTTTAACTCATTTCAGTGCAGTGTTGAAAATAAGGCTATCAGGGCTTGGACCTGCCAGAAAAGTTTTGGAAAGTATGGAATCGATTCCAACTTTCCACAACGGGAAGGACACACAATATGTAAATATCCTTTTTTTTTTTTTTTTTTTTTTTTTTTTTTTTTTTTTTTTTTTTTTTTTTTTTTTTTTTTCTTCATTTTGGTTGAAGATATAAGATAAGAAATGGTCTCAGTAACAGCTTCTTGTGCCAAGAAGGTTTCTGTTTTCCAAGAATCCAAGCTGTAACTGGGACGGAAGTGAGAAACTTGATGAGTATTTGCTGTCCTCTTCCTGCTCGAAGGGAGCTGAGACACAGCTCTTCATCATGAGTCAGGCACCAGGAGTTTGCCAACTAAGCCTTTCTGTTCTTAATAGCCTGGCAGTTTAGAGAGTGAAGAGCTATTTCTGCTGCTGGAGGAGGACTTGGGGAAGTGTTTATGAGAGCTGCTAACAGCTAATTTACAAATTGGAGTTCTTATTTGAGAGTGTTGTGCTGTAACATCCATTCAAGCATCTTTCTGAGCGGGTACCAAACACAGCAGGCAAAACCCCAGTGTCTGAGCTGCAGCTGAGCTCAGTGGAAGAGCCACGGGCCAGGGTGTGTGTGAGTGAACAGTGTGCAAACCCCATCCTGACTTTTTCTGTGTGGGAGGGGGGATTTGTCCATTTATCTCATCCTTTATCTGCAAAGAGTTTCAACTATCTCAGTGCCTCTGACAGATGTTAGGAAGCAGTTGGCTGAGAGCAATGTTTACCCCTGAAAGCAGATATTACAGGCTCTGGAGTTCCACAAAACCCCTTAGAATATAAGGCTTTTTTTTTTTTTACCCCCCAAATACCCAGAAATCCTCATTCTGGAGTTGTTTATGGAGTCAGGACAGGGAGGGGTGAGAGACAATTCCTTTCTTTCCCTAGTTCCTGGCCTTTTACCAGTGAGTTCCTTTATCAGCACTGTGCCAGAAGTGCAGCCCTGAGTGGAGCATGAATTCTCCCCGGCTCCCCAGTCAGCACGAGAAGGCGACGAATGGGTGCTGCTGACACTTGCTGTCATGGACAGTCTTTTATTGCTTTTATTCTATTACCAGTAATTGAAAGGTCAGCCAAATTTTTCTTAGACAATTAAGTGACATTTACAGAGAGGAGATTGAGAGCAGCCAGAGATGCTTTTCTAAGTGATGCTGCCCAGCTGGTCTGATGTGTCACTACAGCCAGTGTGTAAAACACCAGGATGGATGTTTTTAAGGGTTGTGTTGTATGTGGTACAATGAGAAAAAGCAAATTCTGAGATGCTTGCCCAGTAATCTCTGAGGGTTTTATCTGGGCAGGTGTTAGTTCACACAGCCTGGTTTGACAAAGCACAATTGCCTTGAAGGCCAAAAGACCAATCTGAATTCAAGGTTATGTCTGGAAAATGGAAAATCACAAATGACAGGAGGGGAGCCCATGTAGAAATCTGAGGCAGAGGAAGGACAGAGTAGGTTGCACGAGGCTGCTGACAGAGAACCAAACCATCAAGGCCCGTGCACTGAGTCATTGGCTCACACAACTGCCACACATCCCATCCTTACCATCCAAGGGCTGGGAGAGGTGTGTCCCATCCCTGCCTCAAGAGGCTGGGACAGAGGGCAAGGTGGTGGTGCCAGCTGCAGGGGATTCTTTCTGCTTCCAGTGGCAGCACAGAGCCAGGACCTTCTCTGTCACCTCATGGGGTGGCAGCACCAAGCAGGCCCACAGGATAAATGTCCCCAGTGCTCCAGTTTCATGCACTAAGATTGCATCCCAGCACGTGATGGATCATTGTGTTGTTTCATGCACTGGTAAAGAAAGCACTTGAGTGACCTGTTGTTTACTTAAATATTTGCATAGTGATTCGGAGTGCAGGATCTGCTGCAGCTCGTTCCTGCACATAAAAGTGATCTAAATCCAGCACTCAGCTGGGCAGCAGAGGACTGCTCCAGGGTGGTTTTGGATGTTTACAGCTAATATAGGTTTTGCAAGGAGTGTGAGTAGAGAAAAATAATGGATGTGGTTAGAACATCTTTTCATTCTGCTGTCCCCTGAGGACAGAAAGATTTATTGGGGTTGTGGCTCCTGCACAATTGAGTGGCCCTTTGGAAGTGCTGCTCTGGAGGAAGAGCTTCCTACAATTGTATCATGTACCCCTCTGCATTTCAGTGACTTCAAAGCAAGGTGGTCAGGAATACTCCTATAAATATCTGACATGGAGAGAGGATACAAATTTCTGTTGTTGAATCCATTTTAAACAGCAGCTGCATTATTCATGTGTGGATCGTGGTTTGGTGTTCCAGCTCAAGGGAATGAATCCAGAAAGGGAAAGGGGAATTAACAGACTTGTTTGGGCTCTTAGTTACGTGCTGCTTTAGCTGGTTCCTTGTATGGTCTGTAATTTGAGGGTTTGAGGTCTTTGTGAAGTGCTTTTTTGCAAAAATTCAAACTGAAGAAGTTTGAACTTGGGATGAACCTGAATCTCATACCAGGAAACCTCACACTGAAGGGAAATGCATGCCTGGATCCGAAGTCACCTTTTGGCAGGGCATTCCTGTAAACAGGAATGTGAGCCTTGTGGTGCCACTTCAGCCTTATGAGTTCACACCAGGCAATGACGTGGATCATAACTCTGAGGAAACACAGGTGGCATATCCAGAATCTTTGTAAAGTTTGTTCCAAGTGAGATATTTACTGGAAGCATCTGGGTGAAGCTGTCACCTTTGTGACGTGGTTCAGCAGCACAGCAATTGCAGATGCAGAGGTGCTCCACATGAAGCCTTTTTTCCACAATCTGGACTGTTGCTGCCCAGGCTTAGGAGAGGTATTACCTCAGCAGAAAATGGGGATAATGGAATGCTTTATGCCAAAAGGGAATATAGAGGAAGAGCTACAATGGATGGAAAGTGGAGTCAGCAGCCTGAGATAACATGAGTGAGGGCAGGACAGGGAGCAGCCTAGGATCACAGTGGAGCTTTGCTGATGGGAATGTATGCTTTTACTTGGAGCAGAGTTATTTGGCTTTTGCTGCGGAAGTGCTGTGATTTCAGGTGTAGGCACAGTGTGATTCTGTCCTTACAATCTGTGTGTTGTCAGGTGCTCCAGCCTGATGTCAGATTGTGGGATATTAAGAGAGAAATGGTGATGTTAGGGAAGTTGTACAAATGCATTCAAATGCTGGACCTCCTATCTTTTTCCCTGTAACACTGTGGGAGGGTTTGGAATTTCACAGGATCTGCTCAGTTAGGTCCTAATCAAGGTAACCCAGGATCACAAGCTGCAATTACAACCACAAGTTTTCCTTGCAAACTTCTTCTCAAGCTAAACCCCAAGACAGTATTTTAGCCATGATAGGCAGTGCTTAGCTCAGGAGGGGAACAATTAAAGCAGGGCACTGTCGCTGGCGAGGGATGGGGAAAGGGAAATTAACTCTGGATGGCAGAAAAGTGTGGCTACCCCAAAACAATCCAACATTTTAGCAACCTTTCCCTAGAATTGGGAAATTAACCCTGGATGGCAGAAAAGTATGGCTACCCCAAAAAAATCCAACATTTTAGCAACCTTTCCCTAAAATTAGGTGACCAGAATAACCTCGGACCCATAAGCAAAGCATGTAATTGGATCAACCAAGGATATTCTTGGTGTCCAAGAGAGGACATGGAGCTCCTGGCCCCAGTGCTTTGGGGGGAGGTAGAACACCCCCAGTGATGGAACTGTGCTGACTGACACATCTGGGGGAAAAAAATCCTCATGCATTTATGGGTAAACATTCCTGATGCTGCAAGGCATGGAATCTGATCTTAAGGATTGTCTTAGGGTAGAGCTGTACCTTCCATGAGTGTGGAAGTGAGACTGAATCTCTCTCAAATCTTTTCATTTGCCTCGTGGAGACCAGGACTTTTTGAGCCACATCTTGCTCCCCCTTCATGTGCCTACAAGCAAAGGCTCTCACAAACACTGAAGCTAGAAATCCTAGAAATCCTATATGGAATCTTGCCATAAGGGTGCCAAAACCTGGCAACACATTCTCTCTAGTCCCTACTGTTGTTTTTTGTCTTACCTCAAGGGAATGGTGTCTTAATTCAAGGTAGGATTACTGTTTTCTAAATAGTAAATTCTTCCCCCCCACCCTTTTTTTTTTCTATTTTGTATGAAATTGAATCATCCCTTTACAGAATTTTTCTAGATGCTCATCAAGAGCTGTCACCCTCTCAACCCTTCCTTTGATAAGCTGAAGAACTGGAATCCTTTATGCCTCATATAATGAGGCCCATTTCCCAAAACCCAGGAGTCTGTGCTTAATGTGGTGACTTTTAAAAACAGTTAGTGGTTTAACCACATTTAAAAATATTTCAACATCTCTTGGAGAAGTTTCAGTAACCAGTTCAAGCTGTGATTAAAAGAGAAATGAAAAAGCTGAACTTGTCATGGCTCATTAAGCCTATATTTCCTTTCAAAATAAAGTACACAACCTGTCCTTAGATGCAAGAAAAGGTTAGGACTTTATAATTTCAGTTATTGCATGCATCAGTGTGTTACAGCCATGTACCTACACGTATATGCATAAATATAAATGCACAAAAGAAAAAGAGAACACATGAAACTCACTTGCTGTGGTAATTGTTGTGGAAGCCACCAGTGGTCAGCTGGCTGTGAAAAGCCTGAGAGATAAGAAGACACCGTTAATACTGTTCATTTTTAGACATACACACAATGAAGCAGCTATTTTTACAGTTTCTTCTGAATTATGAAATATTAGGCATTGTCAGAGCCAGCACATGGGGCTAGATGGACTTTTAACTGCTTGCTGTTGTGATTCTTATCTTTCTCTACAGGGTGAATGAATTCTTTGGATCAATGAATGTACACAGGCTTTTCTTGTATCAGAATAACATTACACATCCTCTTGTCATTACAGCACACAAGATTATTTTCAATGATAATGACAAGACCATGTCAATCAGAGGACTTTTGTAGTAGGAATTTGCTTCTTGTTGCATCTTTCATGTGGGAATTTTTCCTCTTTCTGTGTCGTGGATTACTACTCAGAAGTTGGTAGCAAAAATGTTGCAAATTTTCAAAAGAGAATAAGAAAATGTCTCACATGTGCTGCCACCAATGCTCTAAGTTATGCAGGCATTAACTTCTACTGTGCCTTCATGATTATAAAAATGGCATAGGCAGAGCCTGCATTTTGTTCTGCTTAAATATCTGCAGAGATCACAGCTTTTCTCTGATAGACACTATTGTTGGAAAACATTAGTATGCGCTACCTGTATTTCCCCGTGTTCAAAGGA
Organism: Hylia prasina; assembly: GCA_013397195.1. Lineage (NCBI taxonomy): Eukaryota > Metazoa > Chordata > Aves > Passeriformes > Sylviidae > Hylia > Hylia prasina. The sequence goes on along the minus strand of VYXD01016583.1, from coordinate 568,339 downwards.
CGTAATCACAGAGCTCTTCATTTATTTTACTAACAGCTCAGTAAATGCTGCACTGTTGCCATTCTGTAAAGAATGTATTTTCGTGTAGAGGCATTATCATTAACAGATTCTTTTCAAATTCCAGGAAGAGTGTGATAACTTTATTTGGCACAATGAAGTCTGGGCACTTACAAAATTTGATTGTGTTAAGGCCCTTAATTTCCCTCCACACTTCATTTTTTAAACCTAATTAGGTTCACTGGAAATTTCTTCTGTTTATATAATTTCTTCCAGGCCCTGACCTGGGCTTGGTGTGTAACTCAGGGGGACACTGACTGTTGGTGTCCACAGGATCTGAAAAATGGAGAAATGGATAAGACAGGAGATGTCAACTGTAAAAGAGCTACACCAGGAAGTTAATTACAGAGACCAAAGATTTAGTTCAAATGCTGGGGAGCAACTGACTTGAGGAGGCTGAAGTGAGGCAATCTGGATCCTCTTAGTGTCTCTGGAGAGAAAAGGAGGATTTTTAGATACATTTGAGACACTGCCCTGGATTTAGAAATCAATCTTGCTCTAAAATTTTTAGGAAGTTAATTCACATTTTCCAGTTTGAGGGATAAAAGTCTGCCTGAAAGTCAGTAGGATTTTGGTATGGAGTTGGGAAGATGCTTTAGAAATGGGGCTGGTTACCACCTCCATCATGTTTTCATTGTCTTTGTTTTAGTCATTCTGTATATTTTGCTAGAGACTATTTGTCCTTCAAGTGAAAAACCTATTTAAAATTAATGATAATTGATTAGTTGCTTCTAAGTCTTCAGTTGTCGTACTTTGCTGATGTGTAAAACTTCCCAAGAAAAATGGTGTCATAACTGCAACACCGTGCACCTTGACATTAAGCATGTATTTCACTCATGGCCAATTTAAAAATCAAAATAGAAACTTTGTAATAATCTTCCTTTACAGTTTGGGTTATGAGAAGCTGAGAATTCCCTTAGGCTTGATTGATAAAACATGGCATTTATCCTATTCCTAGGATGATGTTCAGCAAACTTTATGACGGAGAGAAACAGCTGGTAAAGTGGGTTCATGGAAAGGTGAAGGTAATATAGACATAAAAAACAAGAGGATAATGATTTTAAAAGGGATAATAGTTGTAATAACACCATTAACCTTTTGCTTCAAATTATTGAATGTGTGGTCTCTTCAGCGGGCTAATCAAAGGTTTGCATTAACCACGATGCAAGAGGAAGTGGCAATATACAACCTGAGGTGATTTTTTTCCCTCTTCCAATTATTCACTATCAAACCCTTCCTGGAAAAAAAAAAGAAAAAGAATAAAATGACCCTTTGGCCGTTGGACCCTTTGGCCATTGAAGACCCCTTCTGATTTTGAATTGAAACTGACTTGCTTTCAGAAAGAACAAACTTCAGCAGGAGGGATCCTGCTTTGTAAGGAGTGGATTTTTCTAGGGGGAAAATATATATATATATATATAAGTTGTTATAGATAGAAATTAGAGTTTTGATCAGGTAGCCAAGTGTTGAGGGCAGATTGTTGGTAATAGTGAACTTTGAGCTGTTGGGGGTATCACGGGGAGGGATCAGCAGCAGAAGCCCCCCTTGAAGCAGACACATCTCTTCCTCAGCAGCATAGGCAGGTCACTGCAGAGCTCTACTGCCACCCTGTCTGCACCACTTCTGCTGTCTGAAGGGCAAATTCAGCCTGGAACAGAGCAAAACTGCCTTTTTTATTTCCCTGTTCCATGCACGTGGGGTTGACTACCAGAGGCAGAACTGTGCCTCTCACAGTTTATTCACTTGCAAAGAGGCAAATGCATTAATTGTGGAAAATTGCCACAGATGATGGAAGAGCTCATGGTGACTTGATAGAATTATTCAAGATTTTGTCTGGTCGGACAAATGTCCTCCATCATACAGTTTCACAGGTGGTGGTCCTCACTGTTCACTTAAGGCATCTGAACATGCTGCCCAGAGAAGCTGTGGCTACCTCATCCCTGGAAGTGTCCAAGGCCAGGCTGGACAGGGCTTGGAGCACCCTGGTCTAGTGGAAGATGTTCCTACCCATGGCAGGGAGGTTGGAGCAAGATGTTCTCTAAGGTCCTTGAACCCAAACCATTCTATGTCTCCACGATTCAGTGGAGAGAGAACCCCCTACAAGAGACACCCAACACAAGATTTCCTGACTGGCCCAGGATGTATCATGTCAATCTAATATGAAAAGAAGAAGTGTAAAAGGAAGTTTGCACTGTTCCTGGCTGACAAAACCCTGTAGTATTAACAGTCCTGTTCTGTGGAATCAGAAATGGTGAAAGACTTCAGGGGCAACGTGCCCTGAATTTGAATTAACCAGATTGAATTTAAAATCAACAAGCTGAAAGGGTTTGAGATAAGAAGTCAGAACATTCAGAGGAAATGAGAACTGTTCTGGGAACTAAAGGTGAGAGAAACACTAAGTCACATAAAAAATATTCAGCAAGAACAGAAATACCTTTTCTTTTTCTGGACACCTTTTCTTAGAAGCTGTCTATAATCAGTAACCTTTCCTGGGCACTTTCCCAGGCTGTTTTTAGTAGCTGAATCCTTTGTTTCAAAACCACCCATTGATTCAGTGCCCTAAGTGAGAAGTAATTAAGATGGACAGAAATCTTTCCTGCTGTATGACGTGTAGGAGATAGAGGTGGAGAGGGGTGAATGAATTTTTTCAAGATACCTCTCACAACATGTGAGGCTGTGTGGAGTATAATGAAATACACGTGTGTGGAGATGTGCAGCTCTTGATTTCTGTCTACTGATCTCTTTTTTTCCATACACACACATGCTGATGTACATACAAGTGAGTTCCTGAAACATAATGAACTCTTTAGGCAGTACTTTGTCAGAATATCATTTAAAGAGTTACATCCTTTTAATGCACAGTAGTTTAAGCAAACTCCAAGGTTCTTACTCAGCAATAAACCCATTAAATCATCTTAAATACCATGTCATAATGACAATTTGATGCCACCAGATGTGGCACTAGGGATTTTTTTTCCTTTAAATGCTTTCCTGGAGATACAGCTTCCTGAATTTTAAATTCTCTAGCCTGTTTGCACAGCTGTTAGATCCCAGAGCTCTGCCATCTTTTTGCCTTGCATCAGTTATTCACTAAATCATGTGTGGCAGGACTACAAACTCACTGCATCTGAAACATTTAGGCTCATAACCACTTCACCCTCGTAAAGGCTGAATGGGAGAGGGTTTGGGCATTAAATTCTGAGAGCAGTATCCACTCCAGCTGTGGAGTTCCCTTGTGGGGAGATTTCAGAGATGGACTCACAGGAATATCTGTCACACACCACTTTTCACTGGCAACTTATCCTCTTTGGGTCTGTGGAAAATAGAGATGCCTGGCCACCTTCCTGCCCTTTTTTCACCTTGTTAGACAAAAGGCAACCAGATTGATAGTCCAGCACCACTTCTACCTGGGGAAGGCTTGGGAAAGTGGGCACTTTAGCAGGATACATGGAGTTCAAAAAACCCTCTCACAAATAAATGTTATTACATACCATGTCTATTTAAATAGTGGAAAAAGTCATGGAAGGCTGTGGAAAAATTCTGAGGCAAACAACAGAAATAGGCTAAATGAGGAGCAAAGGGAGGGGAAGGAAGATGATCTCCTGACCACAAAACATGGTCATCCAGAAAGCAGCTCCTAATCCAAGAAGTCCCTGTTTCTGATTTTCAGAAAGCAGGAGTCCATCTCATGGGCTGGCTGTTGATTTTCCTGCCAGCAGCACTGGAGCCATCAAAGATGGGTCACTTGGTCTTTGCTCCGACCTGTATGGAGGGACTGTGTTGGTTTTTGGCGTACTGTTTGTGTGGGTAAGTGCTGCAGGATCTGAGATGGCCTCACCCCTCTGGGACCTTGTGTTAGACATGAATTTTCCCCTAAAAAAGGCAGTGGGAGAGTCCCACCAAGATGCACTGAGAGTGTTGGCAAGGATTTGAAGTGAGGTGGTGAATTTTACACAATTAGATCATACCAGTAAGTGTGATCATGTCTGAGGTGCAAGTGTTGATGGTGGGATTTGGAGCTGCTCTCATGTGGGTCAAAGTCAAAATCTGTGACCCTCGGGAATTGTTGGGGTGTTCCCTGAGGGACAGGAAGATGGCACAAGACACAGACAGTCTCAAGGTTACAAACATCTACTTAAAGTGTGATTAGGTGTCATTGCCATCCTGATCTCTTGCTAGTGCTGAAGGATTATTAAATCCTGATTTAGTGTGACTTAAAAATACTCCTGAAAAGGCTGATTCAGAAAGATTACCCTTGTCTTGCATGGAACCTTGATTTGATTTGCTGTTTGGCACGTGAGTGTTTGAGCAGCTCAGTACTGAAGAGGGCATTCAATGCTCTCTAGATTACCCTCTAGTGAAGTGTAATATTTGATAACATCAGTAATACAAAACAGAAACAAAATGACAACAGCATTTGAGCCTCTTTTGATAGCAAATGAGGTGGAGAAGTTAAATGGATATAGAAGAGGATCCTCAGAGATTGGATCTCAGTGTGATGCTGGTAGGAGCCCAGGAGTTGTTACTGTGCTGATAGCAACATGTGGAGCTCTAAATCTTTTTGGGTTGTGACTGAACAGAAAGATTTACTCTTAGCAGCCTTTCCTCTTGCTCAGATTGTATAGGCTGTCCTCCTCTCCTACCAGCAAACAAATAAAAACTGTGCCAGCTATAGCAGTAGTAGTTTACATGGAAAAGCAATGAAGCAATTTCAGGAAAGTATTAGATGTAATTTTGGCTTTTTTTTGCTGCCACTTAGCATCTAGAAAGAGGAGATGCACTGATGTGCAGAGCCAGGCATGTATTATGCAAACTCCTATCACAATGCCATTGACTGCTTGTGGACCCCCATATCTCTCTCTTTCCATCTGTTGTTTTAAGACTAAGTTGTTTGGAGGTTGTCCAAATTCCTTTCCCTTTTCCAACTTTGGTGAAGTACCTGCTTGCCTTAGGCTCCCTACATAGACAACACAGAGAGGGAGGGAGGCTTCTCCAAAGAATGTGATGTGCCAGGGGATGCTCCTTTCCCTCCTTCAGTTCTCTTCCTGACTGCACAGGGATTTTAGAAAGTGCTGAAATTCATCACCCCAGCCAAGCACAAGAAGGGATTGGGTGAATTTGGGCTATGCTGCTGTCTTTAGCTGGCCCTGGATCAGGATTAAGATATCACAGGCTGTAAGGAGTAGGAATGTGGGATCCACCAGTTGTCTGTGGCCCGTGAGTGGGCAGCAGCAGGAGCTGCTCTGTCTCAGTCTAGGCAGTAGCTTGTGCCTGGTGCAGTATTTCAAGAGATAACAAGGGAATCCTGAGCTTATCCAAGGAAACAGAAACGACACAGAAGATAAATAAGCAAGGCATATAAAGCATAAATGCAATCCTATTAAAATTAAGTATGTTTTAATTTCTGAAAAGATTGATATTTTGGTGTTAGATTTAGTGAACAGGAAAAGATTACAGGCATCGTTAAAATCAAATGTTTTCAAGGGCCCTTTTAAAAAATTGTAGCCATGTTTGCAATTGCCATGTGCAAAATATAAAAATCAGAGAAGGGAAAAAAACCCCAGCAAGCAGTGGAAATAGCCCATTTTGTGAATTATAGGAAGAAATATACCATCTGTGATTTAGTGCAGTTCCCAAGATCCCATCTGTGATCGAAGCACAGTCCTTGGTGAAGGCTGAATCCCTGAGCCGTTCCATGTAATAAAATACTTCTTTTAGAAGGTGCTTGGGCTAATGGGTTTGTTATTCTGGAATATGGCTCTTCTAGATGAGACATAAAACCCTAGGGGCCTAATTTTGCCTCCAGTGGCCGACTACAGCTGACGTCAGGAGAAGCAGGAGCGAAAGGAGGTCAAAGATCTAACAGCGTTTCCTTCTGAATTTCTGTACTACTTTTTATCAGGTCAGGTTGTTGGGTCTAAGAGGTCCAGACAGAGATTTCATAATCTCTAGAGTCAGACATTGTGGTCTTTTTGCACCAGCAGGGCTCACCCTGCAGCTGCACCACAGAAACTCCAACTATTTCCTTGTGTTACTGCTGTTCATTTCTCAGCAGAGGAGAGAGAAAGAGAAACTGAGCCAGGCTTCTCATGCAGCTGCACCTCTGCCATCTTCTGATGATCATGTGTTGTCACTGTGATCCCTTAGTCTTTGTCCAAAGGTGGCCTCAGGTGTATCAGGTGTTTATACAAATACAACATATTTAATTCCAAGCCTCTATTAATTACCTACACAGGTACAGACTGGCTCAGTTTCAATTACCACTGAAATTTATATTTGAATAATAAATGCATTCACCTGTTTAATAAATGTTTATATTTTCTCCTCGATGTAATTACATGCTGATTATACAATTACACAAAATACTTACATATTTTGCACAATTACGCTATTACTGAAATAATGCCTGCAATAGAGCTCTGTGTGTGCAAGCATGTTTGGGGAAATACCACCAAGGCTGGTTGTTTCAGAGTCATCCAGAGCTGCTGCAGCTCCATGTGATGCTGGAGCAGACTGTTACACCGCAGGAGTGAGTGTGGGATTGCTGTTATCACCTCTGGGTGAATCTAGCTCTATTAAAAAATATGTTCAGCTTTATTATAAAACACCTGTGATTTAAGGATGTTCATCTGACCTGATTTTGTGGTCCTGGTGCCCCCCAGTTCTGACACACGGTGCGAGGTGCACACGGGCTGGGGGTGCAGCTGCCCAGACAGACACCCCAAGACCCACTGCCCCCTTTTCCTGTGGGGGTCTGACCACCAAGCCTCAGTCTGGGCTTAGAACAGGCCTTTCACTGTGCCTGTATTTCCTTGGAGCACTTCAGGCATCCTGTGTGTGAAGGATGAGGTAGATCAGAGTCGCGACATGTGACATTGGATTGGTGAACACAACTGCACTTGGCTCTGGTGCTGCCCTCTGGGTGTTCTCATGGCTGGGGGTTCCCAGTCACTGGCTTAATACAGACAAATAAACAAACGAGTAGCAGCCTTTGATAGCATCAGCATTTGTGTTTGTACCGATGGGGGTGAAAGGATTCACCCAAGCTAACACAACCAGTAAGCATCAGAGCTGGGAGCAGGATGCCTGCCTCCCACCTGCCTTTCCCGGGATCAGCCAGCTGCCTGCACAGCACCATCGGGAGGAAAAAAAGTCCTGTTCAAAGGACAAATACACCCTGGCTTTGTCTCCCCCTTGCTGTGCAGGTCTTGTAGCCAAAGGGTTAAAAATAAATGAGTGCTTTTGGCATGCTCTGCAGAGTGCCCGAAGTCTGAACATGAATGACCAAATTGCTTTTTACTTTTTAAATTAAGGCCTCTGTCTGTACACACGCAGCTCGCACTGCTGTTCCATTAAATAAGAGAATTTCTTCCCACTCTTATTTTTAATAGGGTGTGACCCTGCCGTTCCATCTCACAACTTTACTGACATGAGATCTTATTAAAAGCAATCCTCCCCCTCTCCTCCTTGAAGTCTGAGCTCCTGATAGTATCATACACATTGTGTTTATTTTACATACACAGCTCTGCAGCTGCTGCTTCCTTCTTCTCCGATAAATGACAGCATAACTGTTGCATCCACTAAAAAAGTAAATAAAATTAAATGGCGAAGAACAATACATCTCTGGCAGAGAATAATAACTCTTTTAAGGCATGTATCTAAATGGTACAGCCTGATCTTAATTGTAAGGATAATTCTTTGTTATTTCAAGCAACTTGGAACGCGACAGCAAACGCACGCTCTTGGCAGTACATCCCGAGAGATTTCTGTGGGAACAATGGGGGGAATTCTCCTGAATTGAAAGGAGATTGAGGCATCTTTATTAGGTTAATAGGGCTTATAGTGTGATGAGAAAGAGTGGAGGAAAATGCTATGATCTGTTGTTGTTTGGCTGGTTGCTTGGTTGGCTTGGAGGGCTTTTTGAGCTGAGGCTGTGCAGGATGAGGCCCTGTGAGGGTGTTGCACGGGAGATGCTGAGCATCAGGTGTCAGCAAGAGCGAGGAGGCCCTGGACCAGCCAACCTCCAGCCCCTGTGGCACACTCCCAAGGGTGGGAGTTTTCCCCTGTCCCAGTTATCCGGTCTGGTGCTGCTGCTGTGTGGCCCCTTCAGACTCTTTGTCCTCTCTCTCTGTTTTGTTGTCTCAGCCATCGCTGGTGAAGCTGGCCAGCAACAGTGTGTTGGTAGTTACTGGTGCTGTTTAACCATGGCTGTGGGGCTGAACTGAATTCTGAATGTGCCCGGAATTTATCTGAGGAGATGGGAACCAATGTCAAAGCAGGCCAAGGCAAGGGAGGGAATAATGTGACTTCTGCTGAGTTAGGGAAAGACAATATTTGTGGTAGCATGGGAAGTTTGAACCAGTTTTGAGAATCATCCAGTTCCTTTTAGAATAAGGGAAACTATGCGGATGTGTCATCAACTCTTCGAGCAGCTTGGTTAATTCAGGAACCACATAGCTGAGACTTTGGGGAAAAGCAAGTTGCTTTTATGACTGGTTGTGGGAACAAAAGAGGATCTGGTAGAGTGACCTGAAGGAGGAAGAAATACTTCGAAGGAATGCAACACTGCCCTTGGTGAGGAGATAGTAAAGGATGAGAAGACAAAAAAAATAATCCAGGTGATGACTTCAAACGTGTAGAAATCTTTTACCTAAAAGAGAGGGATAAAGCTGCAAAAGGTGGGAAGTGCATTGTCTGTTTTGAAAGTAGCTAAGAAGGACCTTGGGAAAGATCAGGCTGGGCAGGAGCGCTGCTGCTCTAAGGGAGCAGCAACAGTTGGCAGTCAAAAGGATGAAGGAATAATAGCTATAAAAGGAACGAAAAAGATTTCCAGAACAGGTGAAGTAGCACTAGTGGGAGATTTACCCTGGATGTTACCTGGGAGATGTCTGGAGGAGGTGAAGGGCATTGACTCCAGCCCATGGTGCAGTGTTTGTACTCTGCACTCAGGACACAGAGAGCCTTTCTGCCCTCTGAGTGTAGGGCCAGCGCTGCCACCTCTGCCTTTTCTGTCCTGCCACTACTGTCACACTGCAGCCTGCACAGGTGTCCCTTCAGAGGTGCTGTGGGGACCAAGCTCTCTGCAGAGGGACCCAGTGCTGGGGGACTGGGAATTGACAGCTCCTCATATGTCTTGAGGGCAGCCTTAAGCCTTCTACACATCGTGTTTGCCACGCAATGGGTGCCCGTTTACCCTTGCACTAAATAGAGCAGCAAGTTGTTTACCGTGGCCTCAGCCCACTTTCCTGCCCTGCTGGCCAGCACAGCCTGGGCTGGGCGCTGCCTGGAGAGAGCCTTGGGGGAGGCTGGGGTGAAACCTCAGCTTCCAGAAGAGGAGGAGGGTGCCCCAGACCATGTTCACGTACCTGCTCTGCAAGGCAGGCTGAGGCTGGCTGTGGGTTACTATTCCAGTGTAGCCACAGGGATAAATAAAAGCAGCCACGTTCACATGAATGCTGGCCCAGGTGTCAGCAGGGAAAGGGCAGGTCCTTGTCCTCAGCCAACCCAGAGGAGAGGCTGAGGTACCTGAATGTCTCCCTGTCACTGCTCAGAGGGGACGCGCTTTCTGGACCATTTTCTCTCTGCTCTATTGCAGAGTGGCTCTAACACAGCATTGCTCAGCTCCCCTTGGGCCAGCAAATTCCAATCCAAGGGCAACATCTGGCCCTTTGAAATGCTCCAAGAAGTGCCAGACATAGCCTGGTATGACAGGCAGGAGGAGCCCCTAAACTTGAAGCAGCACCTTCATTTCCTAATGCTGCATTTGGTAAATGGCAACAAGGTCATTATTGGGTCTGGTTTTGTCTTTTAATCGGGAGGAAGACTTGGAACTTTGGGAGTATCTGGTCAGGCCATTATCATAGACACGCTCCTTGCATATGCTCCAACTTCAGACAAAAGGCAAAGTTTGACATTAACGTAAGCTAGAGCTCATCGTTAAATAATTACATCACTAGAAAGGAGATGAAACCAAGAATTTCTCTGGGAACCAATGAGATTTTTCTCAGTGGATTAACACTGAATTAGAACCAAGGAGACGGCAAGGACACAGTGTGCAAAATATCTTGCCCTGTGAATGAGGGCAGTATATGAGGTTTGCATTTACTTGCATAAACTCCTAACCTTCCTTGCTGCAAAGTGCCATCTAGTGTTTGCAGCCCTGGCTGGCGGCCTCGCCCAGCCAGGCAGCGCCGTGTCAGGCTGTGAACAGCTTGGAGGGACTAAAGGGAAAGCAGACAAGCCACCAAACTGTAATTATTCTTAACCAGATGCTACTGATCTCTAAGTAACTTGGGTGGGTGAAGTTTCTTTATTGCATGGTGGAGTAGGAGATGTTTCAACTGGGTTTAAAAACGAACCTGAATCTCGGGAAACAAAGCGATGGCGGTACTGTCAGGAAAGCAGCTGAGGAATTTCATGCCTGAAATATATGCCCAGTGATGTGTCAGGATTTCAGGTGCAAGGAGCATCGTGGCATTATTAATGTTGTTTGTGAAGGGAGTGGAATTGGGCACCACACACAGAGGGGCAAGACAGTCCCCTCCTCGCAAGGTTGCAAGTCACCTGAAAGAAGTGGGTGAATCCAGGGGCAGGAGAGCACCTAAGTGATCATCATCACTGTGTAGGTGCATGCAAATGAGCTCATTGTTAATGCAAATTAGTCATGCAAGAGCAAATGTACTTTGCAAGCCTAAAATCAGACCCAGCAATGGCACAGTTTAGCATCTAAAGTGCAAGGTTTGGGGAGGCTCGGTCCGCAGAAATGTTTAGGAATTGAAAGTGTAGGCGAGGTAAGAAAGTGCACAAAAATAACTCTGTGTCCATATTTGTATCTGGGGCATCTTTCTGTCCTGACTGGCTTGGAAATCTCTCTGCCACATCTGATCATCCCTGAAACCACCCTGAGCACAGACCTCAAACACAAAGGTGGTTATTATCATTTGTTGTTATCTGTAAAGTGCTGACAGCACTTTGAAGTGCCAGAGGATTCATGCCTTGGGCTTTGCTCTTGCAGTGGCCAGGAGCAGAGTGTAATTAGCCCAAACACCATCCATAGAGCTCACTGATAGAGAACAGCCCTACTGACAGGGAGCAAATTAGGTCTCTGACCTAGCAAAGCATCTAACCGTGTGCCACATTTTTAGTACATGTATCTGTGGATTAAGACCTGGATGATGTAACCTTTTGCTGCCTCTAATTTTTTTGATTGCAGTATGAAGCACAGCTCAGCTTGCTGGCTCAGAAATCCCATATTTCGCATGTCCTTCATTAATTTCCACCTCTTCTCATCCACTGCATTGTTTCTGCTGCTGTGACAGGGCAGGAACCACAGAGAGCAACCCCACCTCTCTGTCCCTTCCCTGAAGTTGAAGCTGTGCATTATCTGATATTCCCTTGGTTTAACTCCTCTCAACTGCATTTCCAACAGGTCTTTTTGGATTTATAGACTATGGTCAGAAGGACCTTTTCTTGACATTGGTATTATGTCAGAAACTCTTCTGTCAAGTTTATAACTTAGGGTTAAGCTTTTCAGACCATGGTCCACAAATCCCAGAGTTCAAGATTTATTTGTGCAGAGTCAGAAAAAGGTAACAGATACAAACAGGGCAAGTGTAAGTTTTGCTCCCCAAGATGTGAAACATCGATAGTGTATTTTTTTTGAGGAATCTGCATTGAGAGAAGTTGCACACAGCTGTGGTAGAGAATGCTCTTTGGTCGATGTTCACACGCAAGGTGAGGTTTTCAAGTGACAGATCATCCATTACATCCCCAGGTGATGGGTGAAAATTGTTAATTTCCTCCCCATGACATAAACCCTGTGAATCTGGTTTGCAGAGTTCAGGTAACTTCCATTTCTAGCTGGTAGTTTTAACTATGTTTCAATGGTGATCTCTTCTAACCAGGACTATCTGATTTTTTTTTTTGGAAAGCATGAATGCTATCCTAATTACCAACTACTGATTAATAAGAATATGAATTGCATGTGGCCCAGTGTTCTTGCATCAGTCACTGATCAGAATAGTTTATCCAAATGATTACCTTTAGGACTCAAAATAATCCCTCTGAACTGAGCAGCAGAAGGCAGCCCTGAGTATAAAAAATAAAATCTAGCATTTTATAATTTTAAAACGTGGTGAAAAAAACCTCCAGCATTTTAGAATTTTAGTTGCAGCTACCCAAGTGTTTGCCAACTGTGGTCGTTCTTTTCATTTTGGCTTCTCTTGGGCATATGATGTGGCTCTAGTTTTACTCATTAAAGTTTCAGATTGTGCTTGTTTTGTTAACAACCGTTAGGGCAGGGGTTCTTACTCTTAATTGGCACCATCTGGAAATGAGAAGGAAATTGCTCAGGATTAATGCAAAGATGAGGGAAGACCATGCACTTTTCCACAGTTGCAAAACTTGTCCTATTTGGAATAGCCACAACTGACCTGGGAACTGGCTCACCCTTTGTTTCTGTTAGGGGCTGGTGGGAGAAGGAAATTTTCTTCCAGTGAAAAGACAATCTCCACGTTGCCAGCAGAATGCCAGAAAGTAATCATTTAGAGGCAGAAAGTTGCACAATTTGGTCTGCTAGCAAGCTAGGCCTTTTAATGCAAATTGAATATCTTGATTCCCAGTTTTTTTTTTTTTTTTCCCAATCTTGCACGACTTGTTCAGCATTTCCTCATTTTTTGGCACTGGTTTCCATAGCTGCCTGCAATCACACTCTCACACAGATGCCATTCCGTGTTCAAAGCACTGAATGCTACAGGGCATATTAGTGTTTTTATGCTTTAGATCTATCTTTATGTAACTTCAGAGCTCATTAATATATACCATTTTGTGTGATTAAAAAACAACAACCTGGCACGTGAGGAGCTTTGAAAAGGAGAATGGATCACAAGGAAAATGGCTTTCTTCTCATTATGCAGATTTTAAGCTAGACATGAGATGGGCCCAGTGAATCAATGGGCAAGGTACAACTTCTGCAAGATAATCATTCCCTGACTGCAGCTGAGCAGACTGCAGTTAAAAAAAGAACCAGAAAGAGACAAATGCTGTTTGAAATATAAAGATTTTCACATCATTATTTTAAAATAGTGGACAGAAGTGAGTTAAAAATCCCATGATGGTCATCTGGTCTTCTAAGGCTGTTTAAAATCCCGGGAAAAGCCTTGCTCTTCTACTGGGTGAGAAGCTGAAGGCAGGACTAAGGTGTGGAGGTGCCTGAGTGATGGGCTCAGAGAGAACGTCCAAGAGCACAGACCACAGAGGTGTAAATACTCAGGCTGCTGGTGAACCACAATTCCCCCAGTTACAGACTGAAATATTGCCTCTAACAGTGTCGTGCCAAAAAAGGATTCTGTGTGCCAGAATGCAGTGTTTCCCTAGCTGTGGTTGCTGGCTTTGGAGGGTTGAGGTGATGAGTATCCCCTCAAATAAGGTGATGGGGAAATTTTTCTGAATTTTCAAGCTTCTTTCTGTACAATGCCACCAGCCTGTCCCCTCTGGCAAAGCACAGGATGTTTTAGTGACAGACAACAGAAGCCATTCCCTGTCAGGCTGGTGCCTGCCCCTGCCATGGCTCTCTCCTGCCAGGGCGTCCTGGGGAGCTCCCAAGGAGATCCCAGAGCCCAGGCTCACATCCTCACTCCTGTTGTGGCTGCAATGGTGAGGAGCAGCAGGATGGACCAGGAACCAAAACCAACTCAGGATAGGACATTCAACAGCTCAGAGGTCTGAAGACCTCAGGGAAACTGCTGGGTGCATTTGGCATCCCTCAGAATGCAAACATGGTCCTGAGGTGCAGGAGGATGTTTTGGTGGGAGAAGGAAGGGAGCCAGGAACAAAAATGACTGTTCCTGGGGTACCTGTAATGCTGAGGTGCATGTGCTTGGGCTTTACTGGACAAAGCAGGGAGATGCTCCCCTCATCCTTTTGAGGAGTCATTATTTCTATGAAATGGCTTTCCAGAAAAAAGGATTTTAGGATGCATTTTAGGATGGTTGGGAATCTGCTGTTGTTGCAGCTTGGGCAATGGCATAATGGAAAATCTGCTGTATAATCCACCCAATGCTCACTAAAACCTTCCAGAAATGGACAAGCAAACACATTTTCCCTGCCTTATCCAGAGGTTGTGCTAAGGGGTGTGTGACTGGAGTAGTAATGCAGCCCCTGGCAGCCTGGGAGTGATGGGGAGATCCATAAAACCCACGGCAACTCTGTGCATTTCCTCAGTGCTGGGCAGCTCTCACCCCTTTTCCCTTCACATTCAAAGGGATGTACTGATTATATGCAACTATGACTATGATTATATGCAAATTGTGACTAATGTATGAAATGAAAATCCCTCCCTGATGGCACGGAGAACTGAGACAGCTACTCCGCAATTACTGCCTCGCCACGATTTCTGCCGGGTGTTACTCCAACACAATACCGAGAGCAGGCAATTTACTGCAGAGGTCATAAAAAAATCTCATTAAACCCACACCGTTTAAGGCAGGTAGTTTCCCAGCTCCCGTCTCTGCTTAGTGCAAAGCCTTGGAGGCTGTCTGGGTGGCTGCCCAAGGGAAAAATCCCTCTCCGGTGTGAGGAGCAGCAGCGGCGGCGGGGAGGGCAAGCTGAGCGCTCCGCAGGAGGAGGCAGAGCCTGCCGAGCTCCATCTGCTCCGCTCCTGCCCTGCCCTACCAGGGGTGGAACCGGCTGCTGAGAGCGCAGATGAGACGCAGGCAGCTGAGCGAGTGTATCGAGTCGCCAACAGCCTGACTTCAATAGCCATTCCTTTCCAGGGAACAGCAAAACCCCCCCGGGGACTTGGCGCTCTGTGCCGCAGGAGGATTTGTTGCACGCCCCGCAAGACGCCGGCGCGGCTCCTCTGGGCAGCAGCATCAGGTGCTTGCGGGGAAGCGGGCAGGGCCAGTTGGCAGCGGCGCAGCAAATGTGCCGATGTGGCAGTGCCACCGAGCCCCTGCCAGGGCCCTGCCGGCGGAAGGCCGGGCAGGCAGCGGAGCTGTCTCTGCGCAGTGTCATTTCCTGACAGCCCCAGCTGTCCCCGTCTCCTGTTTGCCAGCGGCACAGGCTCCCCGCAGAGGTGCCACCGCTGTGGCAGTCAGGGTGAATCAGGCTCTCCCAACAGGCACCGCCCGGGCCTTTTCCAGCTGATGGCCGGACACAGGAGGTGGCACCTGGGCAGCCCCGCTCCTGCCGCGGGTGGCCGGAGGACAGAGGGAGGAGTGGTGTGGGGAGAAGGTGCTCCACGGGAAATCCTGAGCTGGTCAAGTGCTGTAAGGAGGAAACGCCCCAGAGATGATCCAGGGAACGTGGTTCACATCCCTGTGACTGGAGGCTCAGTTTAGTTCAAGAGAAAATGAGTGTAACTGAGCATTGAAAGAGCCCAACAAAACCCCATCAGTTTATTGACTTTTTTCACCCAAGATAATTACAATATATATTTTAAATGAGTTAATAATCTCTTCCCACAACACCCTAGTTCATCCTTTTATTTTTTTCTTTCACCTATAAAACTTTGTTTTCCATTGGGATATTATGATTTACAGAACATATTTGATGTTGATGGGGAGACAACCCCAGAGTATCAGTTTACCCAAGGAGAAATTTTTGTGTATACAGAGAGAATTTAACCTCAAACGCTCAGTTCACATATCCATGTGTGATTTATATTGCCTCAGGCTCTGAGGCAGAGTGAACATTGACACCCTTTGATGTTGAAAGAAGCCTAGTGACTGGCCTTTGGAGAGATTTGTGATGTCTCTATCAGCCTGTCAATGGAAAACCAGGCAGCAAAGCCAGGCCCCCTAAAGATTTCAAGGCCTTGTAGGCAGAGGGATCGTGTAAGCATTTTACTTCCACCGGGTGCTCGGGAGGCTGAGCAGACAGGGCAGGGCTAATTGAGTGCTTACAGGGCACTGGTCTGCAGTTGGCATCTGCACATCTCTCTGTGACCCTTTTGGCCCAGGAAAGGTGCCAGTGTCACCAATAGGGACATTTAGCAACTTCCCACCCCTGGAGTGCTGAGGTTTCTGTAGCTGCCTGGTAAGGGTGTGATAACCCATGGCTAAAGAATAAACCTGGATTATTAGAAATGGAAAACATTTTCCTGCACTTGTTGAGAGGCAAATTGCTGAAAGGCAGATAAAATTTGCCCCAAACTTCTGCTCATTTCTGTGGTACCAGGCATCCAGGGTTTTCCCAGAGAAGCTGTGGATATCCCATTCCTAGAAGTGTTCGAGACAAGGTTGGATGGGTCTTGGAGCAGCCTTGGTCTAGTGGAAGCTGTCCATGGCAGGGCAGTTGGAACAAGGTAATCTTCAAGGTCCCTTCCAACCCAAACCATTCTGTGATCCTATGATTCCATGAATCCATGGAGCAAAACAGTCTTGAGTAAGTTTGACAGCTCACAGAGGAAAGGAAAGTGCTACAATGTGCAAGAAAAAGGCACCTGCAGCATATTCTGCACTGCTGCACCCTGGGACAGGAACAGATCGTGCACCAAGGTTTGCAGTGGGAAGCAGGTGTCAATAGGGAACAGGATCTGATTCTCCCTGTGAGTCAAATTCCCAGGAAATGCGTTGAGTAACATTTTGTAAAGACAGAATTCAATGCAAAGCTGATAGATTGAGGAAATGGCTTGAAAACAGTAATATGTGATACAATAAAGACAGCTGTAAGATGGTTTGTGCAGAATTAGGGACTGCTGGCCAGGCACACCAGGAATTGAGGATTACTGGGGATTATACACTGAAGATGCATCTGAAATATGATGCAAAAACAAAGGACCAGTGTTCCATGCTCCTTTGACTCAGGTGTGCCCAAGGTTGCAGCTCAACAGGACCATCCAAGCCCCTGGAAAACAAGCAAGGGGGAGCTGTGTACCACTTGCCAAATGACTGAGGAATTGCTTGTGAGGGAGAGACTGTGATATCCAGAGACTGAATCTGCTTCCTGGTGGTTGAGGGGAAAAAAAAGTGAAGCTGCAGGTAACTCAGATGCAGAGAGGAGAAATGATCAAGGGTCTCAGTGAGAAGTGTCACTAAAAGCCTTGCTCTGATGACACCAGGAGAGGAATCACAGTCAGGTTGCTGCTTTGTGTCTGGTTCATTTGACATGTAATTGAAGTAAAAAGCTGTAAAATGTATTTTTTTTCTGAAGCCAAATTTTGTTGGGCAGCAAGGCAAGTTGAGAAATATGGCAATAAATTTCTCTGCCACTCTGGCTGCAGCACTGCGAAGCACCCATACCTACAGCATTAGTAGTGCCATGTATTGTCCTTAACTTGTTCTTCTCCCTTTGGAAAATCCAGCACAGCACCATCTTTGCCTGTCTCTTCCCTTGTGCCCTTCAAGTGAAAGGACAGTGAAGTTCCAGGCTTAAAGGTTGTGAGCAGAAAATCTGAGGCAGGAGAGCAGATATCCGCAAATTTGCCTCAGTGGGAAAGTGGAGAATAATTGTGGGTTCTGATTTTCCAGGGAGCCTCTGTGGGGAACTAATAGTCTAGACTTGTCCTTTTTGAGGCCTAATTATGTCTCTCTGTCAAGCTATAAAAACAACAGTCTGTGGCATCACAAGGGAAAATGAAAGCTATTGGCCTGTGTTCTGCATTTAATAGGATGTCAAATCTAAAGCACAGTCTGACTGGTTTTTGACTGGGGTTAGAAAAGAAAACGCAACTAATTAGGCTGTTTCTGAATCTCCCTCTCTGTCTAATGGCTGTGGACTTGCAAATTGTAACATACTGGGAGTCCCAAACTCTCTCATCAGTGCTGCTGTCTGGAGGGGAGGGGTCTTTCCCCGTGATGGGACTCAGGCTCCACTTGAGCAGTGTCACTGTTCATGGGGACAGTTCCCTGGGAAAGGCTGGTGCCATCACACCTCTCCGTGCTCCTTGGGAAGTGACACGTGCTGCAGATGAACCAGATTTTACAGCTTGCATTGGTGATTAATTTCTGAAATCTTTGAGGATGAAGGAGCATTTGGAAAGCACCTTGGGTGCAAAATGCAGCCTTTATTCTTTGGGTATCACAATCCCTGAACTGAAGTAACACACAGTGGTCCCTAACATGTGTAAAGAGGTATGGAACTTAAAATTCACCCCCAAATACCCCAGACATCTAATGTGTGTGCTAAAGCAGATGGTCTCAACCTTTTTCTGCCCTTTCATGTCCTGCTTTTCCATGCTTACCCAAGTTCTGACCTTTAACTCAGCTCCCACACTCTTAGATCTGCCTCATTCCTGTTTGCAGCCCATCCTAAGCAAACACCAGAGAAGAATGAGCTCTAGAAAACCTGAGACAACAGGAGGTGATGGCCTATATTTAAATGACTAATGCATTAATAATTATACCTTGGAGTCTTCTGTGTCAGGGAGTGTTAGATGATGTCCTAGTGCCTTTCTTTATCTTTTGGAAGTTAGTTTGAGGGGTTCTTTTTCATGTTGCAATAATTTCTTGGAGAGCACTGCAGCAGTTACAAGTTCCTTTTACCTCTCCCTTGTCAGCTGCCCTCATTCTGAACCAAAGTTACGCTCAGCTGGTTCCTCATGTTTTACAGATGAACCGAAATAAAAGTGGAATTTGTCCCACTGTGAGAGAAAGGAAAGGAAGAGGAAAAAAACTGTCTACAAGATTTTTATGCAAGTCCCACATCCTTAGTTTTGCCATTTTTTTGACACAGAAATCTGATTGTCTTCTGCTCAGACATTCTGGGGTGCCTTTCTGGTTTTCATTCTTCTTTTCTGACTTTGGGTTAGTCAGGAAACTGCCAACTTTGCCTCACAGTCAAAACTGAACATTGTAATTCAAACTCAAAGGACATCAGTGGGCAGGAAAAGCATGTGGCCTCAAAATGGTGATATTTTGATGTCATTTCTGCAAAGTCCTGCAGAGGGATTTGAGTCAGGAAAGCTCAGTTGATGAGTCCATAAGAAAATGAAAGGTCTTTCCAGGAGTCAGCCTGAAAAGAAATAAAGAGAGGAAGAGAGTATAAAAGGAGAAAGACTTGCATAATCCAAAGGAGCATAGGAAGCAGAGAGAAATGAGAGCACCTGGATCTCCTTGGTGACTGCCACAATACAGTGTGACATCTCAACACTCCTATGTAGATTTAAGGCCATATTTTTCCAATAGCTGCACGCTAATTTCACCTACAGATAATGGTTTCTGCAGGCACAGCTAACCTGTGCTGTAAAGTGGGTCCTTCCCAGGCTGGAGCTGGAAGAGGGACCCAAAGTAGCTTGGGACCAGTACTGGAAGCAGCAAATCCTTGTCTAGGCAGATTGTTCTTCTCCAGTTTTGTAGAAAGATGCCTAACTTTGATGGACCAGCAGGTGACATAGACCAATATCCACTGTGGCAGTGGCAAGGAAGGAAAAAGGACTTTGCCATGACTTGGAAATGTCTTTATCCTTGTGTCTGTCCTCTCTTCTCAGTTGTAGAACCAATCCCACTAAAAATGAGGGTGTCAAGACTGTGGCCTTTCTATGGATTATTCCCAATGGCCACCAGCTTTATTAGGAAGAGATCTGGGCAGGAAGCAATATCTTCATTTTGGAGTAACTCCAGGGTATGGCCATGAAGATGCCTCCTGCCTGGTCAGGGACCATTCATGAGCTCCTTTCTGGGGCCAGCTTCCCAGATTTACTGAGAAGCTACCCAGATAAGGCCTTCAGCTGTATTTTCAGGAGAGTGATCTTAACCCAAATAGCCACTGAAATCTTACTGGGTCTTGGTTGAGGTGGATTTATATATGGTGCTTAAATAATTTCCCACCCATGAGCTGTAGCCCCAGTTGGGTGAGGATCACCCCCTCTCAGCATGAGTAATGGGTGAGTTAGGCAGCACAGGGAGAATAAAATGAGAAATTACTGCTTCTGAGAGGGTGATCAGTTTGTTTGCTGTCCCCCAGCAGCCCTGTCCTTCTGCAGATGTGCACCAGGGTTCCTCTGATCAGCATGAAAAGCTGCCCCATGTTCAGCACAGCTTGTCAGGAGCTGCTGAAATGGCACATCCGAGCACCAAGGCAAAGATCGTGTAGAAATTTTGACCTTGACCGAGGCAGTCAGAAATTGCAGCTAAAATAGAGGCTGCTTGCAAAGGGAAGGGGGAATTAATAACCACATAGCTCCTCAAATTTACCATTAAAAGTTATAAAACTTGAAGGTGGAAGGGTTTGGGGTTTTCCCCATCTATTTTCATCTGTGTGGCTTGAAGGGGTTGGAAGGGACATGCTCAAATAAAGGATCACTTTTGCTTTTTAATCCATGACATAAAAATGACATAAAATTTACCCCTGTGAGTTGCCATGTAAATGAATCCAAATCAAATAATGCACAAGGAGCAACAAAGCAACCCAGCCCGCTCTTCTCTGCAATATAGGCATTTAATTTGTGCATAGAAATCCCAGGAACTGCAAAAAGCTGGGGCCATTTCACATGCACATCCCCACACAAGCCTCTTTACTGCAACAAATGATTTATTATTTTTTGGGGGGCAGTGTGCAGGGAAGGAAAAAAGGTCGTCAAATCCGTGTTGGATGATGGCACGGATTCCTTGGCTACCAAACGCAAAGGCCGAGCAGAACAAAGAGATTTGCATTCTAAGTGATGCAAAGCAGCCGGCAGTGTTTTAATGTTGTGTTTGCTCTGTGATGTCTTCATCAGGCGCTCAAAGACAGCGGCTCTGGCAGCCGTGGGTCCCCGCGAGCCTGTCAAACTCCGTTTCCATGGTTTTCCTTCAGGCAGCACCATCGGCAGACAGCACGGAAACGGACCCCTGCAACCTGTTCTGAACAGTGTCTCTGATGTAGGGCCCCAGAGCGGGCATCAAACTAGCAACAAGCAGCAAGAAAATAACAATTTTGCTTCTCGCAGGTGTCAGAGCAGCAAACAAAAGGCTGTTTATAAAAGATGCAACATCCCCTTTTTGTCAGCGTTGGCAGTTTAAAGTCAGGCGGGCAGCGGTCGAGTTGTGGAGGAGGTTTTGGAGGGGGCGTGCTGTGAGAGACTGAATTCAAATTGTTTCCTCTTTAATCCTTTAGCCTCACTAAATAGGGCCTTCTCATCACCAAACTAATAGCTATTAACGGCGTCCCGATTATTCCATTTGAATCAATGAGGGCTATTTTCTTGAGACAATTATATTCTTTTCTAGACAAAGAATCAGCCTTGCTCTTCCCTCACCTTGAAAAGCACCCTTTCATTTAAACAAGAAGTTCAGAATATTTCAATATGAAGCCATATTTGAGCAGTGATGCTGCAAATTCCAGAGGTGAGAAAGATGAATCCCTGGTCTTTTGCCACTGCGACTGCCTGTGTGCAGTGATGACATGGAAGCCTGTGTTAAAAGAGCAGGGGGTCAGCAGAGCTGACAACCAGCCCCAGCTGGACCAGTGAATTTGTAAATACTGGTCAGGGCACTGCACCTCCTGGTGCCTCAGTTTCACCATGTGTGAAATTTGAATAATGATTTATTTCTTCTCTTGTGAAAGACATGGAGATGGAGTATTTTCCCAAACATGATATAAAGCTCATGGTTACCCCTGTGGTTTTCATGACACTAGTGACTGGAGCCAATGCAAATCCCTCAAGGGACAGTTTTCCATTAAAGAAAACTGATGGATCAGATGCTGCCCAAGTTACAAGAGAATCTGCTTTTCCCCTACCAATTAGCTGATTTTATCACAGCTGCCTGGGGAGGTTCTGGGAGCCACTGGTCTCCTTGGCTCCTGCTTCCTTTGCTGTGCATCTGCCAAACCAGTGAGAAGCCAGAAGTTGGGAGCGCTGGGTCCCAAGCTGCCTCTTTATTTCTTGCAGAGGAAAGGCTGAAGTGGACAGTCGGTGTAACAAGACTTACGGCTTTGGTGCAGGTCAGCTGGGCACTTACAACAATAGGGCACACTCATCAGGGATTGCCACATCAGGGCTTTTTCCTTCCACATCCTTACACTGCAAATCAGCAAGCTCTAAGGATGGTGGTCCAGGATTCCTGGCTCTTCTGGGGCTTTGAGGTTCCTAGCTGCTCTTTGGCTTTCTAAAAAGAAGCCACAATGTCGTGTTCCATCTCCTGATTTCATGGTTCCCACTGCCTTGGAGACATGCTTTTGTTTTCTTTAATGGAAAGGTCAGTGTGGTTTTGCCCCAGATTAGTGTGGAAGCCAATGGAAAAAATAGCCAAGTCTCATGCAGAACAGAGATGCATTTTTCTGTAGATCTTTCTGCCCAAAGCACTCTCGTTCATGGTTTGACTGAAATTATCCCAAGTACATTCAGCAAATGCTGTTTCTGTCCTCACAAAACTCACCTCCTACACTTCTAGATTCACAGGCGGATTCAATACACAAACTATAATTATGTGGCTCATTATTTATTGCACAGTATTTGCATGTGGAGCAGGCTGAGGTCACTTGGTGTGTTTGGAGGTGCTGATGGTGCCAGGGAGCAGATACAGGGGACCCAGCTCTGCATCTGAGATCCTACCCTGACCCTGTGATTAAATCAACTCACAAGATCTGTAGAGAAAATGAACTTAAGATTGAGAAGGTTTCCAAACAGCTTATGACATACTGATTATTATAATGATTATAATTTTTAAAAGACTTTCATTGATCTGTTAAATAAAGGCAATGCATTTTATAAATTAATAACAGTTTTATTTACACCACTGATCAGCACCAGAACAAGGCCAGGTACATCCATACTGATGAGATATGCAAAGTATTAACAGATCCTGGCATTGCATACGAGCTTTCTGTGGCCCAGGAATAGTTAAAATTCCTTTTCCACTGATAGAAACAACACATTTGTTCTTAATGTATTACTGTACAGTGCTGAATCTGCTCTGACTTTCTCAAGAGCTGAGTGTAGAGCAGAGTGAGTGTTCAGTGAAATGAGCAGTGGCTGGCATGAAGGAACGGGGTGAAGCTGCCACAGACTCTCGCAGAGATTTCTTTTGATCAGGGGAACTGCTCGTGACTTTTGTTCGGCTTCTCATGGCAAAAAAAAAATCCTCTGGTGGAAAAAGAAATGTGTCTGTGTCACAGCAGAGTCAGGAGCTGGCAGTCATAGTGCCTAGTCTATTTTTTTTAATGAATAGTTGTGTTTGCAGGGTACTGCATGATCACACAAAGTGCGGTTTTGTATTGTTTCGCAGTTTTGAAAATATCTGTAAGTGGTGTGGATTAGAGCAAACAAGAGGCAAAGCAGAGCTGACTTCATTCAAGAATGGTTTGGAGCCATACTCCTGTGTAGCAGGGGAAAGGGGATGTATCTAGGGAATTACTGGAGAGAACTGGGAACAGTTGCTTTAAAACTGAAGGCTTTGGGGAAAAAAAAAGTCATCTTCTGTGTATAGTTCAGTTCCACTCTTATTTATGATGTGACTGAGCTGAAGGGAGGCTGCTCAAGGGGTGCTGACCTTGTATTCTCTCCATCACTCTGTGAACAGTATCATGAAATCAGGAGGTTTACAGATGTATTTATTTTGGAATAAGTATACTTTTTTCTGGTTTGGAATAACTGTTTCCAGAATTGGACTTGTCACCTTGTTCAGACAAGATTTGAGGGCTGCACTGATCTGTAGGGAGAAACAGGCTGCAAGTGTGGGAGGGGAGAGCCTTACCTGGGAAGGCACTGCTTGCCCCAGCAGAGTAAAACTACAAGGGAAAAAATATTGCTATTCTGAAATGAGATTATGCACAATTGGGCAGGAGTTGGGCAGGGAGAAGCACGTTAACTTCTTGTGTGCTGGGAACCAGGTAGCTCCCTTGAGCCCCATCACCAAATTATTCATTATTCTGCAGGATCACCCTCCTATGGATGTATTCTCAGTCTTATATGTTGATTTAGAACCATCACTATTATTTTCTGTTCTTAATTTTCAAGCTATTAGAAAATGGTTTTTTTATGGGAAAGAAACAGTCCGCAGTCTTACTCTGCCAGTAAGTAAGGATTTATGATGTAAGAAGTCTTTCTAGTCTGTCAGATAAGTATTATTCTTTGGAATCATGGTTAGGAAAGGTGAAAAATAAAATCAGAAAGGACAAAGAAATTAGCAGAGCACAGTATGTGTGAGATACCCTGAGCAGAGAAAACACACTGAATGACACACTCAGGGTGAAACAGAAGTGGGAAAAAGTAATTTTATCTCAGCACTTCCTTTGGCTGACTTCTCAGTCACCAGCATATTAATGGCTCTTCCCCTAGCAACTACAGAGCCTCCAACATGTAACTATTCTTTGGTCATAAAGACAAAAAATGGAGTTTGCCAGAACAGAGCTGCCCCATTCTGGGCTGCTGACAACAGTCCCAGACTGGCCATATGCTCTGCTGTACTCACAAGTGGTAAAGCAGCATTTTCGCTCCTGCTGATGCTGGTGGTGTCCCTGTGGTTGTTATTGTTTCCATCCAGACCCTCTCCTCTTCCCTGGAGCTCCTGCCTGCTCTGTTTCAGGCTGCACCGACAGCAATGTCACAGCTCCTGAGCGCCGAGGAGAGCGAACAGATGTAGCTCTTGTCACATCCCCGTGAGCCAGTGGCACGGCCTGTCTCACTTTATTCCTTGAAGTGGGATGGCTGTGAGGCAGTTTGGGGTGGAGGGGACACGGATGCTTCCCACGGGGCAGGTCTGACCAAAGGGGGGTGACTGGCCTGTGCCCAAGAGGGGGGAACAGGACCTTCCACCTTTGGGGCTGGGGGGCTGAGAGAAGTCATTTTTCAGGTGGGTTGTGAGTGATTGATGAGATGGGGAGTCGAGAGTGAGGTGGGAAAGGACCAGTGGGTCCTGGAGGGAATAGACATGCAATTCTCAGTTCCTACCCAGCAGGAATTCAGGGCTCTGAAGGATTTGATAGAGGTCAATGAAAATGTTCCCTCTCTCAGTGAGAGCTATGGGATTTGGATTTTTTCTGCATATGTATGTTAGCTGAGACCCCCAACGCTGCCCCTGAAGGCTGTGCTTTCTTCACAGTATGGTTCATGAACAGCTTAAACCCCAGCTGCATTTTAAAGGGGTGATCCCTTTCCCTCCTCCATCTCTGAGCTAGACCCCCCCATCTTCCTGAAGTCCAGCCAAAATCTAATCATGGAACAGAATTGCTGTTCCTCCATGAGGGGAGCAGAGAGGTTACAGTGGTGGCCTCACAACTGCTGGAACTGCACCCTTGACTGGCATTATCACCACTAACTCTGCATTAAGCATCCTGATGTTTTAGTCCCCTGGGAAAATCTACTGACCCAGGGGTTCCTGATGCAATGGACAAGCTCAGGTGAACAGCAAAGCTGAGGGTGTATCAAAACTCTAATTTCTACCTTTAGCCATTAGCAGTAGAGGGAGAAATTCATTGTTCTGACTCCTTTCCAAGGAGGACAAGAATGGACAAAATACTAGGTTCTTTTCACTATTAAATCTATTGTCTTCCCAACCCTACTCTTATCACAATTTGCTGTGCTTTCAGAGGAAGAGATACTACAATACATGCTGTCTTTAGTGTCTTTAGGGTAAGGATTTTTGTGTTTATCTGCACGCTCACTGCCAACACAGATAAGAGACTTTATTCTCTACATTATCACTATTTTTCTTCTTCCTAGGAGCCAGACTGATTTTAGAAAGAGGGGTAAATATTTGAGCGCGTTGTGCAGACCTAAAGTGAGGCTCTAGGTCTTTTTATACTTATTTATACCCACTAAAATAATCACCTTTAAGAGGCTTTTTCAGCTTTTTGGGCTAAAACCTTCCTTTCTGCTGATCTCTGTTCATTATTCTGTGCTAGACTCTTCCCTCCCCTGATTGCATGTTATCACCTTCAATAGAACAGCTGTGTCATTGCTAAAGGGTGTTAATCTTCCCCTACCTAACACCTTATTGACAGCCAGAGTCACGGAGGCCCCCAGTCTTTTCTGGCTTGGGTGACTTCTCAAAACAATCTTTTTTTTATTTAGCTTCTTTTTACTTTGTACCAATCCAATCCCACCGCAGTCTAACCAAGAGACATAACCACAGCTTGGCACAGCCCCTCCTGGCTTGGAGCGTTGTGCCTGTATCAGTTCTAGTGATTATAACCAGGAGAATATTCCCTAACAATGTCGAGGGACAATAAGTCCCAGCTAATCAATAAGCACAATACCTGAGGCACATGGGAGCCCAGAATAGAAGCTGCTCCGGCAGGTGGGACAGCTGGCTTGAATTTTTATGTCGTGGTTGTGAGAGGCACCACAGCTTTCAGCAAGACAAGAGCAGGGCTGACAGTGACAGATCCCCTGTTACATTGTGCCACCAAACAGAACGAGACACTTCAGTTTTTCTGATAGTTTTGTAATGGGTTGGAATTAGTCTAGAATTTTATTTTGTTCTGAATCCCCTCTGCCCGCCAGTATTCTGGGCTGCCCTGCAGTTTCCAAGGTCACCTTGGCTTTTTGGAGATCTGGAGGGTTGCCCTGACCCTAGAGAGATCCAGGGCAAATTTGTGTGCTGAGGTGATTGCCTTAAAACAGAACTCCCTTAAAACAGCCAGCAGAACAGTGAGTACTCTCGCTGGGATTTCTGCCATCCAAGGGAATCTTTTTCAAATTCAGCCTGCAGTGCAGTGTAGGAACAATAGGAAACACCCTTTTAGTCTTTACACTCCTGACTATTAAATAGATGAAGATATTCAGATTTATCCTGCTTGGTAGCAAACACAACCCTGAAGTGCTGAAGTTGGGAAGAAATTGCCATTTCCTCTAAAGTCAATGGAAAGAGATCAAAACCACTGAGCTCACTGGTGTCACTTCATAGAAATCTTCCCATGGGTGACACGAGGGACCTCAAGTAGTGGTTCCAAATAGGGGACATGAAACAGGCAATCACTGTAGGAGAGCTGTGGCCACCAGAAGTAGGACCTGAGCAGCCCCTTGCTGATATAACTTCAATTTCCCACGAAGCCTGAGCATTTCTGACAGTAGAAAGCATTTACCAGTGGACTGCTGAGCACATCAAGGTGGATACAGTTCTCTTGTTGTTTGGATTGGGAGGTCAGTCCATAAAAAGGAGACAAATGGGATCATAAAACAAATGTAGCATTTACTTTATACTGCAATTTTTTCATCATACCTCTCGAGTATTAAAAAGGCATCTGGGTGCAGGGGTTTGAGTACAGAGCTGAGAACTAGGAGTGAAGGGGTTTTTGCAGGAATTGAATTGATGACCTCATTTTAATGCCAGTGTAACTGGAATTATATAATTGAATATGATCATTAAATTTATTAGACTGGTCAAACCTGGGGCAGTACTAACAGGAAGTCTGTGCCCAGAACAGCTGTACCTACCAGCCCACGTACAAGCACTCACCTGGTGGTGTCCTGTCCTAACTGAAGATACATCTGCTGGCTGTGACGGTCAACTGACCCTCACAAAAGTGTATCCCCTTTCAGATGCACCTTCTGTGGGGCTGCAGTTCCAAATACCCTGCTGCACCTCCAAAGCCATCAGCAGATTTCTTTCAGGCATGAACTTGGCCAGTGACATTCTCAGGTTGGCTTGGTCACCTGTAGTCACTGAAAGAACAAGGCCAACACAGAGTGCCAGTAATGAAAGAAACACACAACCCCAGGGAAAACATGAACATCAGGTTATTTGGCCACCAGCTGATTCCTGATCAGTAAGTGATGTAGCAGAAAGAAAAGTTGTATTCAGACGTGCTGAGAGGCTGCTGTTGCGTGGAGCGGCACCACTCATGGGATAACAACCCGGGACGGTGCTCTGGAGCCCACAGCAAAGCAGAACATGCCAGACAACAATGGCTTTCTCTTTTTCTTTGGTTTTTTTTTTCCTTTCACTACGTGCGAATAACTCGCTCAGCTCAACAGCCTTAGCTGCCTGCCACCCCTTGAGCCCTGGGGAGCTGAGCTGTCTGGCCAGCACGCCCGCAGCACCGGGGCTGCAGTCAGGCCATCGCTCCTGGCCGGGTGTGCCTGCCCTGTGATGGTTTGATACGGCCAGAAATTACAAACGATTCTTCTTCCCATCTCATGAGAAGAAAACCCATCAAAAGCTGGCTGAATATTTGATCTCACGTAAAATGAAAGACAAATGCACTCAGCCTAGAAATAGGTTTTGCTTCGGGATGTCGGCTTTGTTCGCTCTGACCAAACTCTGTGCCCAGAGCTCCCAGCCAGGCTGCCGAGAGAACTCTGAATGTTATTTAAAGAATTGGTAAGGTCACGGTGGCCTGAGCCTCTCGGGGATGAATTAATCTCCTTGGCACAGCAGCCCGTGCTGAGCGCGTGTGCTCGCAGGTCCATTCGTGTAGAGCAATGCCATCCAGTGGCTGCTCCGATCCATCACAAAGCCAACGGCTCCTTCCCGAGGCACATTCCATCAGCCGAAATGCTTCTGCTCTTGTTCCCAGCTCAGGCATTTCACATTAAAAGCCTGTGACAGTGACCAGCGTGATTGCTTCCGGCTTCTTTGGCTGTTTGCATGTAAAACCCAGGTAGGTTTTAAGTAGCAGCTACTTGAAAATGTTTAATAGACAATCCAGGGGGAAATAATGTTTTACGTATGTAGTCCCAGGTACACAAATTTGTCATCAGGCCCACGTTGTGGTGTGGGGAGTGGTTATATGGAGTCATGTGGAAAATGATGCTGATTTTTGAGACAAAAATATCGTCAATGAATGAAACTTTCTCTTTCAAATGCCAAGAGGTACTTGAGGAAAATGCCCAAGGGGAAGGATGATAAAGGCCTGGGGTGGGCAGAACCTTACTCCATCAAAGTCACACTTTAAAGAGCCCCACTATTGCCAGCTACCCAAGGGCTGGACATTTTGAGGGGTAGAGAGGTTTAAACCTTCTCAGCTTACATCCCCCCTCTTGCCATGTCCCAAAGACCCACCACCACACAGCAGCACACGCCATCCTTGCCTGGTGCCTGGATAAAGACGTCAGTGCCTGTTGCACTGCCCAAGTCAGCTGTAATTGCACGGTTTGGATGATGGGTCCCCCCAAGCACTGTGACCTGTGGGACATGGAGCATCCCTGGAGCTTTCCAGTGCAGGGGGTCCGATCCTCCATTTCTCTCAGACCCTTTGCTGTTGCCAGTGATGCTCCAGCTGGGGCTGTGCCTGCTGCTGCTGCTGCTGTTTCGCTCCTGCTCCGCGGTACAAATTCCAATCAGGCGCAACAAAGCCCACCGGGTGCTGCTGACAACAGGTGTCTCATTAAACATCTCTCAACCTTACAGGCATTCACATTGACAAGAACCAAACTCACACTCAATCACAGCTTAATCACAGCCAAACTCTATTAACAAGTCATACTAATTACCAACTTCTAACAATTTCTCAGGTTCAGAGGCAAAATATCCTTTCTTTATAGATGAAAACGGATTTGTGATACTCCAGCTCTGGCCATAATTAGGTCCTTTTAAACGAAACAAAACTAAAATAAAAACCTAGATGGGTCCCTTCGTGATAGCGGTCCTGGAAGTACAGTTGTACAATGAGATGTTTTGTTTGTTTTAATTTTGTATCTGCTGTTTTGCCCACAAGGGTCCAATTAGCTTGTTACAGATGCTTGTATCTCTTTTATCCACTTGTCTTTTTTTTTTGGTTCTATTCTTTTTTTTTTTTTTTTAAGAGGGGTAACTTGTAGCACAGATTGCTGGCCTGCAGGCATCCAGAGATCAACAACCAGCTTTCTGTGATGCCAAGCCCCCTGTGAAACAGGCAGCCCTTACCCACAGCATTCATAATGCAGAGGGTAACACAAATAGAGGGGAGGGAGGAGCTTGTGCTGGATTTTGGATTATCATGGAATAATCTCGTGCGTTCAGAAATGGCCTGAAGGTGGCAATTCTGCCATGGCTAAGAATAACTCTGACAAACTTTGGTTGCTACACCTTGGAAACTAAAATGCAGGTTTTATTGTTAGTCACCGTGCAGCGAAACAGAAAGCTCTGAAGAGGTGGCTTTGAATTGTACATGTCACTATTTACTCCTGTCTCCTGGCATGCTCAGCACATGTGTAATTCCATGCTAACCTGGATGCTTTCCTCCATTGTGTGGCTGTATTGAGTGCCCAAGCACTTGAGAACTCACTTGTATAATCGATACACTTACAAAAGGGAACATATAAATGAGGGGAAGAATCTGACTTGAACTGACACTGCAGGGATCACAGTGAGGGCTGACGCCTTGTCCTTAACTCAAGCTACTGCTGGAGAGGAAAAAAACACAGACCAGACTGAGTTAAGGATTAACATCAGATTTTCCAGCATTTTCCAAGCAGTGTGGTTCAAGGCAGAAAGCCTCCTCTGAGTACCTGTGGTGCAAAATCCAGGAGCTGCTTGTTTGTCTGTTCTTGAGTTTAGTTGCTGTTTGCTTTTCCTTTCCTTAATTTTAAAAGGGAATTAACATCTCCCCTGGAAGAATCCAACTGAGGCAGCTCAGCAGAGACTCACCAACCTGAGGCTGAGCATCAGCAATTATTGGTTCCTGTGGCACAGGCAGCTTTGACCCTTCAGCCAGGCGTGGCAGGAGGAACACCGGGTACCTGAAACTCCTGGGAGAAGCCTGAGTGCTCTGGGCTGGGTTGGTGTGATGTGGAAACTCAGTTTGTCTTGCTGTGAGGCTCTCTGGACCTGCAGGCACCCAAAAGCAGCTGCAGGGGGGAACAGGGTGGCACCCAGCTATGGAGGAGAGGGGGCAAACCCACCCACCTTCCTTCCTCACAGGCTCCATCCTTGGCTTGCCCACGCTGTCAGAAATCAGCTGCGACCGTGGTTGTGGTGAAGTGTCACAAGGCTGAATGGCCATGCAGGACAGGGCAAGCTGGTCCAAAAAATATTGTTACATGGCAAAATCAGAAGGTTTAAGGCTTGGTGCTGAAAGCTTTGTCTTGCAAGAGTGCAATCTTCTCCTGACACTGCCATCCTCCTCCATCCTGATGCTGCCCAGGTGCACTGAAGTGATGACCTGCCAGAGGGTGGAGCACAGGACATCATGGATCAGCACATTGTACAAGGCATAACACACAGCAGGGCCTTTTCTGCATCTCTCAAGCCACTGAAGGTGAGTTTCTGAGGTTATGGAACAAAAAGTAGAGTTTTGTGGTTTTTTTTTTTTTTTTTTNGTATAAAAAAAAGAGGTTTTTGTGTTTTTTTTTTTTTTTTTTTTTTTTTTTTTTTTTTTTTTTGGTGAAAATGCTTCTTTTCCATGTAATGTCCACTCCTGATTGAGTAGCAGGGAGGTAAAAAGGAAGATCTTTGTTGAGAGCCATAGTAAGGCAGGATGGGAGATGAAATATCCATCTGCAGTGGAAGAACCATGAAAGCATTCATGCAGTGTTTCTTTGGGGAAAATGGGAAATTTTGTCTAGCCATAGTCTTGTTTCCCTTCATAAGAGGCTGTTTCAGACCAGAGGAGAGACCCTTTTCCCTGGGTTATGTTAGATGAAATTTGGAAGAAAAGATTAGCACAGGCTCCAGGAGTTCATCCTGGATCCCAGTTCCTCCAGCACGTGTGATCAACAAAGACCATTCCAAGTTTTTCCTAGTTTTTATCTGGCATAGGAATTGCTTTCTTCTTCATGGAATTTTATTATTCCTAGAATTAAAAAACAAAACAAAACAAAATAAAACAAAACACCAAAGAAACAACCCTGAAACCCCAAAAAGAAATGAATTAAAACAATTGAAATGTTACTATTTTGCAAAGCCATCACTCTGATCAGAAACTGAAATGCTGCTTTGTGCTCCTCCAGTGTGGAAATCTGTCAGGTAAATAGAAATCACCTCGTAAAAGCCCTTAAACAGCTCTGGTTTATATTTTAATTGAGGAACAGAACATTTTAAGCACTTTTATTGGGTGGCGCCTGCTGAATGACAGATGTCTGCGGCGGAGTAATGCTGAGCACCCTTTCATAAAACAGAGAGTTCCTTGCTTAAAACATTTACAATTAAAGGCTTGATTGAATAACAATGAATTCTGTGCACGGAGCTCATTTCTGCACTTGTTTGTGCACCTGAAGCAGGCTGTGATCATTCTGTAGGGTGGATACGAGGTGCCAGTTGCTTTGTTCAGTGACCAAACAGTGCTCACGGGCACAGCTGGAAATGTGCCTTTGATTTTCCACCGGGATAGAGATAAGGTGCACTGTGCTGCTGGGTTGCCAGACTTCTTGCTAACACCCTTGTTTCAGCTGCTTTTTTTTTTTTTTTTTTTTTTTTTTCCCCTAAGCTACAGGTTAGTAAGTCTCCTAATTTGCCAAGAGCCTGAGATTTTAAAATGAACACTAATCCTTTGCAGCTGAGAAAGTCTTAACTAGCTTCTGCTTTACTTTTCCATCTAGCTCCTGTGACCCCTATTACTGTAATACCCAAGAACATCACCTCTGGTCATGCACTGAGCCTCGCAGTATCTGATGAGAGTTAGACTTGCATTAATATTGTTTTCCTCTGTTATACAGGGAAAACTGAGGCACAGCCAGGTCAAGTGACTCACCCAAAGGTGCTCTTTGAAAAGGGGTGCTAATGCTGTACGCACCTGCCCAGTCTTTGGCTGGGATTTAAAATTTAGTCCTTTGATTGCAGAAATGGCTTCAAGGAAGCTCCAAACACCCAAGGGCAAACCAGATGACATGGCACAAACCACAGCCTTTTGCTCAAGCCAGCTGAGAGACTGAAGTGAGAAAGGATTTTGAGTTTCATCCCTGCTGAACTGAGAACGATTGTGCGTGAACTGACACCACGGCAGATCTGGGAAGGCACGGAAAATCCTAACGGCGAGAACCTGAACTTGGGAAAAACAGCCCCACTTTTCTCGAAAGAAAAGATGTATCCACAGAGTAGATCTTGCCACAGCAGAAGGAACATGTGTCACGGGAACGGCAGAGGCAAAATGTGTCATGGGAAAATCTTGACGGATTCAGCCCAGGACGCGAATATGCAAATTGAGACCAAATTAAATGCAATTGAGCAAGATAACACATATCCCAGCAATGAAGAAAACTCGCAGCACACTTGCAAAAAAGATGGAGTTTAAATCCAAGGAGGGTTCTGAGGATGTGTAAGCAGTCCCCAGTGACTAAATTTTAGCAGGAATATGAAAGTTTCCCCAAAAAGGAGTCAGGAAAGTGTTGCAGGAATCAAGAGGTAACTGAAGTGCAAGGGCATTACAGAACTCAGTGGAAGAGGTGTAACCTGCCCCCCAACATAGCAACAAACCACAGGTACTTAATAATAATAATATGGTTTTTCTGCTATTAAAAAGTCATCCTATTGCTCACTTGTAGGATACTGTATATTTTTTCTCTTCCTGGCCTGCTCTGCTGAAAGAGGGATTTTCAAGGGTTGCTGGTTTCCATCTCCAAAGTAGCTCAATTTCAGTTTCAGGGGAAACAAAACTCTCAACTAGCCTCATTTGTAAAATCTTTGAAGATGTGGGAATGTCCTCTGGCTGTAAGGAGAGAGAGTGTGATTCAGAGCCTGGTACAGACATGTAAAGGGGTTCAATATTTAATTAAACATAATCTTCCTTGTGGCATGAGTGACTGAGCTGTTTCAGCAATAAAAATCCTTGGGTTTTATTACACTATTCTACAATATGTGACAACACAAAACCTTTTGCAGGGCCATGCTGGCCCAGCACCTGCCTTCCCTGTAGCAGCATTTGCTGCCCTGCTGCTGCCAAGAGAACATTTTGGGAGGTAATAACTTTCTACTTTTACATGAAAAATCCATCTCTCTGGGATGTCAGATTGCTCTGACACATCTCCCTGGTGCCTGGAAACTATGGAAGCAATCCCCACACCACTGGGGTGAGGAACCCACGGCGCTGCTCCAACACCACGGCCTGCCCTGCTCCGCCCTTGGAACCAAACATACATTTTTCAGCTTAAAAAAAACAGTATAGAAGGGAGAAAAAAAAAATCATGTTTTTTGGTAGTTATTCTCTACAGAGAACAGGTGCCCTGATCCTGCACCCATGGCTGAGCTCAGCATGAGCAAAGGAGTTATGCTGGAAGCGTGTGCTGACAGAGGCTCTGAGGATCTGGCTTTGCAAAGGGTCAAGACAATCTCAGTTAGGGCACAACTCTGTTAGTTTTGTTCTGGTTTTCTTTTTTTTTTTTTTCTTTTTTTTTTTCTTTTTTTAAATATAGAAGGAAAAGGACAGCATTAGCTCTTTTCTTTTCTGGAAGTGGTATTCTGCTCTGTGTGAGAAATGAGAGCAAGTCAGTTTAAAGGGAAAAAGTGCAATGCATCAGGCACAAGCCTAAATAATACCAAGGTCTGCAGCTGCCGGGCTCGATTTTGTTTTTACATACTTAAAATGACTTCTAAAAGCACGGAGTTTTATTTCACCAACTTCTGCCTTCCATTGTTAACCATTCATAGCTGCCACCTACTCAACAATAAGACTGAAAAGAAATAATCTTTTTAGTAGAGAAAAGGTAATTACTAAGTAGGATCTATACTGCTCCAAAAAGCTACCAGGGTTTCCTAATGAAAAATCCCGTCCCCACAAGCCCCTGATTCAGTGGGATGTGCTCTTTCAGCCTTGTGGGTGGGCTAGGAGGTATCCTTTGCATCCTGACACAATGGCCTTGGCTGGAGCATTCGCATTCCTGGGAAGTGCCCCACTGAGAACCATGAGGGTTTTCAAGAAGAGGCAGCCAGGGCTGGAGACAAAGCACAGCGGTGTCGAAGTGAATCTTCCCAGGGATGCTGGGATGTGAAGCACTCCTGGGTTTCTTCGACAACGACAACACGAGTCCTTGTGCTGTATTCCCCAGGCTTTCTCCCAGACGTCTACCAGCTACACCCTTCCTCCCCGCCTGCAATTAGCACTTTCAGTGTTGCAAAGGGAGATGAGATTCGCTCTCGCTGTCCTCCTTCAGAACTCGCTCACACCTTCCCCACTGGGTGGGAACATGTGCTGCGGGTTAGGAAATATTCTCATAGTGGAATTACATTTGCAGCAATCCTACCCCCTGCCTACTGTTTGCTTCTGACTATCAGACTCAGCTGCTGGTGGTGGTGAACGAGCACGTGAACACGAGAGCTCAGACGCAGCACTTGGTTCAGCAAAGCCTCAAATCTCCGTGACTCGCTTCGTTTTCCCTGGAACTGTGTATGCACAAATTGGGCCCAGTTTGTTTCATCCAGGGTAACTGGAACTGGGTAAGTGCCTGCAATTTTGGAAGAATGGGGTGAGGAGAGAAGTGGGAGTGTGTGACCGTTGACCTTAATTAGAGGAGGTAAAAATGTCGAAACATGATTCCTAAGAAAACCAAGGAAGGCCTCTATTGTCGAGTGTTTCCACATGGATGCCACTGAGAAGAGGTCAAGTGCTTTCTATATACTTTAAGTAAACAGCAGATTGTGAGTTCACAGTCTGGACTGGATTTGAGCAGCCTCTGTGTTCTGCAAGATCATAATTGAGTCCTATGTACTTAAGATTTGATACCCACTGACATTATTACTTGACAGTGCCAGGAAATACAGCAGTGATTAAGAGTTATAAAGTTTGCAAGTAAAACTGCCCCGTGTCAGATGGCTCACCCTGTGCTAGAATTATCTCAGGCTCCTGCTCTGAAGGAGCAGCAAGAAGGGACTTTTCATAAAAAAGAGTCTGTGCTGTTGGCTTTCTGCGATAAAGACATGCCTCTTCACATCATCATTGTCACATAAAAAATGCACAAAGCCTGCAAAATTAAATCTGCTAAATGAGCAGTGGGTTATATGTCAGGAACAGAGTGCTCTGAATCAGGCAGTTTATTTACATGCTACTGGGAAGCACATCAAGCCAAGTGTAAATGCTATGCATAAAATTCTTCTGTTCATCTTTGCAGCTATCCAGACTGAAGGTTAAGAAGACTGAATGCGGTGGGTTTATCCCAAAATGAGCTCTATTTTCTTACCTGGAGGTGGGGTGACACCAAAATCAGAAATGACAGCTGTATTTCGTATCTGCAGGTTCAGCTCTACCACCACTGCCAGCAGTTTTGGTGTTACCAGGTAGCAAAGCTTTCATCTCAGGAGCTCAGCATCTCTTCCATACCCTAGAGACTCCTTGCCCGTATTAAAGGTCTTGTTTACAGAGAGGGAAACTGAGTCAAAGAGCATTGATCCAAGTCCTCAGAAATTTGTGGCAGACCATCGAGAGCCCCAGCAGATCTAATAACTTCTCCAGCTATTACAAGCAGGAGGAAAGGGCAGGAGTGGTCTTAGGGGCATAATTGAAAACAGATGAATCACTGGAAATCTTCCTGTCCATTCAGTGGGCTTCACATGATGATTTCTAATAGTCAGGACCCAAATTATTTAGGGTGCACTGCTGGGAGGACGGGATGAGGCATGTAACTGGGGAAGTTCAGTCCTGGAGAGTCCTTTTGGAAGTGAAGCTGTAAAGCTTTATATACACCTGAAGCAAAAAGTCTTTTTTTTTTTCCCTGTCTGCATCTGCCTGTGAAAAGGAAAAAGAAAAGGCAGCCCATTTGTGGATGTTTTTTTGCTGCAACTCTGAATTGGAAATATCTGTCCTTGATTAAAGTGGGAAATGCAATTGCACAAGTCATTAATTATTACTGATAAACTGAAGTAGTGATGGAGCCAAATAAAAATCTCCTGCCACTAAGATGGGATTCTGGAAAAAAGACAGACCTGAGTGCCTGCAGCCTATTTGCATTTCCCTTTTTGTTTTTTTTTTTTGGGAAATACGTGCCTGAATTGCCGGGTCTCCAAGCCCTGTGTGTCCTCGGAGCACACGACGTCTACGGGTACGGATCCAGAGACCTGAACTTTATCCTGCAAAAAGCAGCAGCTCAGGGTGCCTGCCACACGTGACCACTCCCAATTATGGCTCCTTCCACATGACATCAGTATGCAGTGGAGGATCTCACTTTTTTTTTTTTGCCAGAGGCAAATGAATACATTATCCAGCAGCGAGGCGTGGGGCAGGCGGATGCGTAACTCTGGGGTGATTTGGATTCCACGCTCGCGTGGGGGTGTGAGCCAACCTCAGAAGTCATTTTCACTGATGCTGACACATAAGGCTTCCCTCAGAGACCTGTCTATCAAACTGCAACATGCTATGCAGAAAAATTAGATTACTCATGCTACAATAAAAAAGATGACAATGATGAAAAAAAAAAAAAAGGACTTCAAAACGTAACAGCTATTTATTAAATGAATAAAAATCCTGAGAATGGCAAAGTAGCCTAGAGACTTTTTAAAATAAATTTTTAAAAATTTCTTTTACCTCTTGCTACCCATTTCAAGGAGAGCTAGTTGGAAAGACCCTATTAATTCAGATGGTGCCTCTGGAAAAACCACCACTTTATCATGATTGTCACATTACTGTACTTGTGAAATATCATCTTAAATAGTCATTATGATTTTGCTGCTGGTTTTGCTGCAGTCAGCAGTAGGATTTCCTTTGGCTTTGGTAAAAGCAGGATCAGGCCCCCTTGCTCTCTCTCTATGAATTGCAAATGGGTTGTTCACGTGTCAGCTCAGTAACCAGGCAAAGTTCACTGTGCTCAGTTCAAAGCAGCAGGATGAAGCTCAGGGCATTTCCTTCACAGTATTTGCTGAGTTCCTCAGGTCTACAAACGTGTTAAAGTGGTTTAATACGAAATCCGTAAAACAAACATTATGCAGCTATGTTTGAACCCTTGTCCAATAAAATCCATTTTTTTCGGGGAAAAAAAATACAAAGTAGTAAAACATACTTAGTAAAGAAAAGAAAAGGCTATGTGAAGCTTAGTAAAATCCTATAAATCAGGATGCTGGCCAGCTTCAGGAAGGGTGATTTAAAATAAATCTGTAGAAGAACACACAGAGACAGACACACAGTCCATAGCTGGAAATGGGTCTGGACCAGTGCCGAGGTTAGAACATCCCAGACAGCACTGCAGGACTGGTTTTACAATGTCAGATAATAGAAAGATTTGGCCAAATGCTGATTTTTTTTTCTCTAGTAATAACAAACCTGTGCTGGGGCTTCTGTAGTATTTTCTCCTTGAGTTATTCCTCAGGAATGTTATTTGGGAAAACTAATTGAGAGTTTTAACTCCACTTGCCCTGAATCATGTTATGGCCGTACTTCCTGCAGCTGCAAATTTTATTTTACCTATTATTACCCTTTTTTAAGGAGCCAGTTTTTGTGTGTTGGTTTGACTTGTGGAGTAGCTCCAGACACAGGATTTACTTTCTTGTCTTCAGTGTCTCTTCAAAATGTTTCTTCCCAGACATGAGTTTTGGTTGCCATCCAAGCCCAAAGAGGAGAACCACAGGTTCTCCTGTGGCCCTGCCTCTTGCACGGCCTCACTGGAGCTCATGGCCTGGGGACCAGAGCAAAGAAGAGATGCAGGGTTGCCTTTTCCTGTTCCTTTTCTGACAGTGTGAACTGATCAGCAGATCGAGCCCATTCCATCCTTCACCCTGCTGAGGAGGTTTTTGGGGCTTTGGCTTCTTGACACAGACAGGCCATTTCAACATGACCACACAGAGGGGAAGCACGTGGAATTACAGGCCTCTTTAAAATTGTCAGGAGCAAATATGATCAGATCTGGTTCTTGATCTCATTACTGTCTAAAAGATTTGGCTGGCATTTTTAAATGCCATGATTTATGTTCTTCACCTTAACACAGCCCTCGGTGGTGTAAACTGAGTAACTCTGTTATTCTCCAGGGCAACTCTGCAGAATCCGATTGGAGAATTTTCACAACACTGTGTCTATAAGAAAATATTAACATGGATTAAGACAAGTTGATAGATTTTAAACCAGGCTATTCAGTGAGAACCAGCGAGAATAAATCAAATAACTTTGCCTAACTACAGCAAGTATTTGTAAAGCCCTGTAAGGTTTCCATTTCCTAAAGCCACCTGCCATCTCAAATGCCCCTAATCAGTCACAGATGCTGGATACCAACCTGCTAACCCTATGGCTTTGAGAGAAAATATTGCACTTTGTAAACTCATTCTTGGGTATTTCCTTAATTTTTCTTAAACTAAACTTTCATCCCTTATTTTCCACTTAAATGTAATGAGTTAAATCAACTCTGACATTTTGCCCTGCTTACCCTTACAGTTCTGTTTACCTGCTTTCTTATCTACTTCTTGAAAAGCTTGAAGACCTGAGGTTTGGGGGTTTTTTGGATTTTTTTTTAAATCATTATTGTATTTTTTTTTTGCTCCACATCTCATGATCACCCTCCTGGTGTTGAGAAATCCTATTTGATGCAAAGTTATGACTGTTTCTCTAATCCACTGCCAATGGAAAAATGAATGTTTTTCTGTTTTTAAGGTTATCGCCATGATGAAGAGGTACCAAACACTGAGCTTTTCTGAAGTACCGTGGAAACACCTTTTAACCTGAAAAATAATTATTAAAAAAACCCCTTAAAACACATGACCAAAGAAGTCTACTCCTGAAGAAATAAGAAACATTTTAGAGGCTTCATATAGCACCCAACGGAATCAAAGTAAAGAATTTCATAGATTAGGGGAGGTACCAAAACAAGCCCTGGTGCCAAACACCATTAGAGGCCATTCAGCTCTACTGGGGGATGGATGTCTTGGCTCTGGAAGGAGCCATTATTCCACTTTAGCTCGTGAGGAGAGGCTGGGAGTGGGAGTTGTAATGGAGGTAGGAAGCAGGCTGGATTTTATTAGTCTTCCATCATCTTTAAGAGACCCCTAAGCAGATCAGGTTTCAGCCTCTCCCTCCACTCCTGTGTCAGTCGTTGGTTCTGTTTTTGCTGGAGGATAAGTTTCATTATATTAATAAGCAGCACAAGTGGTTCCAATTGTGGAAGAACCACTCTGAGCTGTCAGAAATGATCAGAGGAGAAGTTTCAGCCTTTCCATGATCACAGCCTCTTCTTGTGGTGCCTCAACTCAGCACTTCCCCAGTGCACTTCACATTTTGAGCAGCCACGACAACAATAAAAGGTACCTCTACATTTCAGCTAGGGGAGGTTATTTTAAGGAATTTTATTCCCTGATCATGGTACTACATCAGTGCTCAGAAACCAGATGCTAATGGGAATAATTGGGCTAACATCCAATCTACTGGCTGGGAGACTAGATCTAGACATGCACTTAAATGAAACTATACATCCTCAGTCTCTCACTGCAGTCAGATTCCAAACACAAACATCTTTAATCATGCCACTAAGCCAGTAACTTTTCATTTCTTATTACTCATGATGAGATAGTGAGAAAAACTCACAGCAAAACATTCCAAAAGCTGGGACAGTTGGATCCCTATCTGAGAGTGATCCGTTAATGTTCACCAGCAGTAACACTCAGAATTTGTCTCCCTCACATCATCCACTTGAAGGAAAGGGTTTGAGGTAGACAAAGTAATTAAAAATCCTTACAAGGGTGGAAATATTACTAGATTAATTGTGCAGATAAAAAAAATGAGGCACAGAAAGTTTTAAATACATCTGAGTTCAACAAGCAAGGCAGTAAAGAGGAAAAGGGTCTGAGGCACAATGCTGTGCTCCAACCACTAGCAGAAAACAGGAAGACAGGGACCCATGGAACAGGAACTCATCAATCCTCATGCTGTTCCCACTGAAACTGCTGGCATTTGTGCAGGAATACATCTCCACCAGCACCCAGGCCCCAGGATGCAGGACTGGGGTTCGGGTTCAGGGATTTACCACCCAAGGACTGAGAACTGCAGTTCCTCCTGAGAGGTTCCCACAGCGCCCTGAGAGAACTTAGTTTTCAAGCTTAGTTTTCAAATTAGACTCACCCAGGACTAGTCACTGAAATCTCATCTGTGTCATGGAACTAAAAAAAAAAAAAGGAGGGGAGAAATGTAAAAGGAAACCTTTGTAGCCAGGACTACCTGCCTCTCCCGCAGTAGGAGACACAGGAATACTGTTTCATGTCATGGAGATGTAGTTAAAATGCAGACGGCATATCCTTGTTCTCAGAATCTGAGAGGTGTGGTTTGTGCATGTGGACAAGCCATCGTGCCTCCCTTTGATCTATCACTTGATGTAGAGGAAGGCTTTTATGTATTAGTCCCATATAATGGATAATTTAATCTGAAGCCATTATGAAAAGTATTACATTTTGGGTACATATGCTTCAATTATTCTTGAAAGTACACAGGAATATTTTATGATATGCACACAGATTTCAAGTTAAAAAAAAAAGGAAATAAACCCAGAATTTTTGTTTACCATCCAAACAGATTTGTTCTTCTGAGGCAAGTCTGTATGCATTTTTAAAAAAATCTGCCATTTTATGATTTTTTTTTAGGGTAGATTGTAAACAATATGCTTGAATGTAATACAGAAAGTGATAGAACCATCATTCATTAAAATTACCAGTGGTCAATGAATAAGAATGATGTCATTGGAAGGAACCTTAAAGATCATCTATTTCCAATCCCCTGCCATGGGCATGGACACCTTCCACTATCCCAGTGTGCTCCAAGCCTCATCCAACCTGACCTTGGACACTTCCAGGGCTGGGACAGCAGCAGCTTCTCTGGGCACCATGTGCTGGGGCCTAACCATCCTCACAGGGAAGAATTTCTTTCTAATATCCAATTTAACGTTGTCTCTAACTGAAATCTCTAATTCTTTCCCCCTTTTACAAACCAAGTGGGCCAGAGGAAGGCCTGACAGAGTTACCCACAAATCCATGGACTGCTGGTCCCACATGAGATATTGTGACAATGGCAGGGCTGGAGTATCCCCTTTTCCCATCAGAATGTTTTAAGAATGATAATTGAGAGAGGAGGGTCTCTCTGTTTATTTTCTTCTCCAGACATGCTTTCAATGATGGATCCTGGAGATGGCCACAGCTGGACAGTCAGAGGTGAATGCTGACAGCAGTGTCACTGCTGGCTTCCCGCAGGTGCCTTTGTGCCTGTTTCCCTATTCCTACATAAGATATTTGCTTTTCAATCACGAAAATCATCTTAGCTTGTAATTGTATTCCTTCTGTTTTCTTCTACTGAATAAAATGATGGCTGTGGCCCTCACACATCAGCAGTGCCCAGGCTGAGCTGACCTAACCTGTCCCCAGCCCCTCCGCTGAACTTACCTCAGATGAAAGGCGTGGAATGACAGGCACAGAGCAGAATGACAGCCACAGAGTGCCAGAGCTGGCACAGAGGCTTCTTCTGCAGGCATCTTGCTGGTTGTTTTAAGGTCTTCTGCCTCTAAGTGGCACCACGCTGGGTGATTGAACGCTTGCTAAAATCTGTTCTACCTTTTATTGTAATGATTTCTTACAGAGCTCTGACTTTCCAAACTCTGAACTTTCAAGAGTAGTGCCTGGATGTCAGAGCCCTTTCTTCAGAAAGACCAGACCCTTCTGGAGTGATGGGCCCAGTACTACAAAATCTCTTTGGAAAGCCACAGCTCTTAACCCTTCACTGGGAAAGACTGAGCTTGAGTTTTTTGAGAAGGCTGTCACATCCCTGGGATTTGTAATGGCAGGGATTTAAAACACAGCCAGGCAGAGTTTCCACTGGTGTGAACTTCCAGAGGGTTACACTGAATTGTACCCATCCATGACCTGGCTTATGGTTTTGTATTTGCTTAAAATAATTAGGCCCAGACTGTCTCATATGCAATTTCTGCTCAGAAAGCAGGAAACAATTTGGGAGGGGGAAGAGAGTATCCCAGAATGGAGGAGTCCAATCTACAAACACACACACCTAGTCTGGGAGTCCTGAAACTGCTGAAGCAAACTGCACTCCTCAAAGCAGCCATCCAGCACAAGAGACATTGTACTTTTTAAACCAATAGAAAGAAATCTCCTCTCAGTGCCGTAACAGGCTCATAATGCTGAAATATTTCGATATTCAACCATCTACCGTGAAATCTGCCTTTGTTTACTGTGTTATGATCCTCACACATCTTGCAGAGTTTAAAGCTTTGCCCTCCTTTAACATGCAGTGATGTTGTCCTGTCCCTACATCATAAAACAAAATCCACAACCCAAACTCTACAGCTCACAGCAACAACAACCAAGCTGTGCAGCCCCAGAAAATCATTGACACTTTAAGAGGACTAGAAAAAACTACACCAAGAGGAGAGTTCTTCTGTATTTGAGGGAAGGTTGTCAGGACAGTAATATAGTACTGTGAGTAGTGAAGACTGGGAGATTTATGTGCCAATTCTGTGTATGATTTATTTAGACGAACTGCTCCATATCAATATGTAAAAATCCAATAAATATAACTCCCTATACAAAGGGTTGCTCCAATCCCAATGTTACAGTGGAGAGTTTTGGCAGAAAGTCAGGATGTGCATTAAAAACACACTTTTTGAGAAGTCTAATAAATAAAAGCTCTGAAATATAGTTTCCCACTGAGAAAGGCATTTTAAATCATTTTGATAAAGACCTTAAATTAGGCCTTAAAAGGAGGGGGAAGCTAGGTCCCTGTAACTAATTATTTATAGCTATTTTGAATATAAGAGTCCAAGAAAGCTGGTCTCCATCCTCCATTTTCTACCGCAATAAGTGGGAAAGAAAAAGCCACTCTCCTCTCCTCTCCAACCAAATGAAAAGTGTTACTAAAACAAAATTAAAATAGGAAACAGGCATCTGAACAAGGAAGTTTCACATTTTCTGCCAAAATAAAAGATGTGGGCAAGGGATGGGTCTTCAGTTCTCTGCTGCCTTACTCAAGGGAGCTGGGCTGTTAACTCACTCTAACATCTCAAAGAGGGAATATACTATATTTGTTAAACACCACTGGGAAAGTTTTTTGAAGGGAATAAACATCTGAATAGCCCCAGTGTCTGTTACAGTCAAAGCAATTTGGAGACTGCACAGCAGTCAGAATTTCTGGGGACTTCAGCTTCTGAGTCACTTTGGTGCTTCCGAGTCTGTTACCCCAAAGCATGGCTGGCATTTTGCCTCGGAGGATTTACAGTCTGAGGACCTGCTACCTCTCCCAGCAAAAGCTCTGGGGCTGGAGAAGTGTTGGTGTGGGAGTGGCTGGGGCTGGATCCAGTGCTGGATCTCACTCCACGCACAGCAGCTCCGGTTTGTATGGCAGGAGGCTCGGCATGGGAAGGCTGAGGGATGAGAGAATAATGCTCAAAAGCACAGTGCCTGTGCTGGAGCTTCCTGCTGTTGTGGTTGTACCTGTCAGGCTTCCCACAGAGGTTACTGAGCTATTAATCTCTGACAGAAAGCACAATTGCCCTCCCATTCTCAGCAGATTGATTCTCCCCGAGCTCCCTTCTGTTGCCGAGCATGAGCGTCTCCCAAGACTCTGCAAAAGGAGTTGTTCATTCTCCTCTGCTCCATCAGGAGTGTTTCCCTCTGAGCCTGAGTTCATTCCTCTCTTTAAATCTGACATTCCCACCTGTTTTGTTGAAGGGCTCAGTGAGGTTTTCTACAGAACTTGCAGACCCAGGAGGTCATTAAGAGCTGGCGTTTTGATAAAGAAGAGAAATATGTGCCTTGGAAAAAAGGGAGAGGCTCTTTGGATCCAGAGTTTAGCAGAGCCTACATTTGGTCTGGCTGTGTGGCCAGAACTTCATGGGAGACACAAACACACCTTTCACTGAGCAGGAACAAGTCTTCCAAGACCCGCTTCCATGCGAGATGAAACTTTCAGACCTCTCTGCCAGCTTACAGTCCTCAAAAACCACCACCAGAACATCCAGACATGTCCTCTGAGGTCAGAAACAGCAGAAGAGCTCAACTACAGAGCATCCATGCCCAGTCTTTATATCCAAAGACAACACAGAAATATGTAGCCACATTCATAAAAGAACTCAACAGCTTGAGGGCTTTGTTGAACGTCTGTCTGTAAGCACAACAGTGGGAACAGCAGGATGCAGCTCTGGAAATCTGGCCCAGGCGGGGACTACTCAAAAAACTGGCCATGAGCCTCTCTGAAAATGCTGTCCTATGT
Organism: Hylia prasina; assembly: GCA_013397195.1. Taxonomy (NCBI): domain Eukaryota; kingdom Metazoa; phylum Chordata; class Aves; order Passeriformes; family Sylviidae; genus Hylia; species Hylia prasina. The sequence goes on along the minus strand of VYXD01016583.1, from coordinate 523,402 downwards.
GATCCCATGAGAAAAAGAGAGAGCCCAATAGCACAAAAAATAGAGGTGCTACAACTACAGATAGCAGGAGTTTTGTCCCAGTTCAAACTAGATTTCAGATTTCTCCCAATCCACCAAAAATAAAAGTTCCTGGACACCAAAAGCCCAAAAGATAAGACAAAAAAGAAGTGGAAATTTGAATTTAAATTGAAATTTAAGCATTAAAAAAAATTACAAAACATTTGTTGCTGTCACGAAAACTTAAACTCAGGCTTCTGACATTTTAAACTTAATAACCAAAACCATCAGCCATAATGATTTCTCCATCTGATTCAGCATTAATATTCAGACAAATGCCAGGGGCTGTCACTTTCCATATTAAGGCAATCCACATTCGTTTGCATCCAGAGCACCTATGGATGTTGTTTGTCTAATGAAAAAACTGTAATTTTTAAGCTGAAATGAAGGAAAGGAAAGAGGTGGAATAAGGCAGCTGAGTGTCTTTTGAAAAACATCAAAATGCATTTTCTTTTGAATGCCTGAAAAGGATCTTGATTATTGAGGGATCCTTTCCTCTTCACTTCATTACCATGACACCGTCAGTGCAGGATTATCTAATTACTCATCTAGAACTGGAAACTTCATTTCCATGCATTAAGGTGTAAGAGGACTGGCTTGTCTGGCTCAGCAGTCAGTACTTAAAAAACAGCTGTAAAGAGCAGAGTCAGGACGACTGCAGCACAAGAGGAAATCCTCAGTAGGATTCAAGTGCTTTATGTCTGTCATAAACACACTTCCAGATCAAATTAAAGGAATTTCTTTTAACTCTATTCACAATCTCCAAATATTCTGCTCAACGAGCTGCCTGAGATCTTAGTCATTCTAAGAAATGAATCATATTCCCCTTGTCATCTGGCTGTTCTCTGCTGACTGCTAATTCATGGTATATTGATTTTAATACTCTGTTAACACATTATATTTTCATGCTAAGCCAGGAAAGCTTTTCTTGCTGAAAAATCATGCCCCATCCTCATTCCTCACAATACTCAGTTTTGTTCCTCCTCAGTTATTTAGAATGATTGATCAACACAATTTAATCAGCTTTAAATGATTCAGGGAATTGTTCCATACTATTTTACCACCTACATTGTTTTTTATCTGCATTTAACACCACAACATGAATTCTGCTTATTAGACTTGTGTGTTTGCCTAGTGGTGCAAGAATTCAGAAGACCAAATAATTCTTGGGCTAAGACACTGGGGTCCAGAGGAATTGTGTTATAGAGATTCTGGAAGTCAACTCCTCATACAAATAACTCATTATCTAGGTGGAAGAATTTAAAACAAAGATCCTTCTAATGACAGGAGTATTTTTCATCACTGATTTAAAACAAGTCAAGACTTAAAAACCCCTGTGAACATCTACTCTATAGATGGCAATTAAAATTTATAATGAATTAGATAATATTTTGCTTGCTTCATTTCGAATATCATTAATGGTGAGTGAGGTCTCTCATTGGACTAGCACAAAATTGCTGTTGGCAAAAATCTAAGTGTAAAACACAAAGGCTTCATGTTTCAGATGCTTATAAAACTTAATTCTACTCAATAGCACCACTAATTTGGCTTAAAGATTATACATAAATATTTTTGGTGTGTAATGAGACCACAATTTTGCTTTTATTTAAATGTTTCTAACAGGCATGAGATATTTGTAACTTCCAACTAAAGCAGTTATGTTTAAACAGAAGCATTCAATAAATTTGCAGATCTTTGCAAAAACTTTTCTATTCATGCCAACGTTTTCAAAAAAGCAAGAACAAAGAATATTTAATTCCTAAAAAATGGGGATATAAATGTATTTTTTCATTTTATTCAAACTTTAATGAATTATCCTGCAAAAGTATTTCAGTGGGTTTTCTTCACTTGCCGACACTTGGTATATCAGGTGCTGGCTGCAAATATGGTGCAGGTGACTTACCAACTTTGTTTCTGATTATTTCTCAGAGGAAATACATTTATAAAACTTACCTTTAGTGTAAGGTGAACATTTTAAATATGGAGTTTCTTAGTACCAAAAAGTTAGAGTAGGAGCTGCAACTCTATTGATTTGCAAATTGCTGTGCCAAGCACAAAACTATTTAAGACTAAAAGAACCACAAGAAAAGATAAAGTCATTAGCAAAAAAATGCAAGAGTAATTTAAATTTCAATAAATAATTAAACAGCATATACACATATTTGTATTTTTAAAAGTCCTCATATGTACAATATATGTATTTCCCCCAATTCTGCTGTGGAACAACATACAGATGTAAAAGTATGGCTTGTTCTGTGTGGTACAATATATATAAAAGGCAACTTTGGGTCAGGGAATGATAAAATGTTATCTGGGATCTAAATGAAGCTGTGCCAGACCTCTCCCCCTTGCCCCCCAAAATTATAGATCTGGGGAGATTCTTTTTCATATCCCAGAAAACTACAGACTGGATGCAAAATCCGTTTGCATGGATACACAGAGTATATAAAAGAACTGCACTCGAAATTTACCACTAATATGTACAATCAAGTAACATCCAATGTGAAATCTGAGGAAGCTGAGAAAATAAACCTCCTTATATAGTGCATTATATAAGTAACACTTAATACATAAAAACTCCAATTTAGGTTTTACCCAGTAATGTAAATGGTAACATAAACCTACTATTGAGAGTAGTTTACTCTACAATTTTGGCTGAGAAATGTGCTGATGGGCAACCCACTCTTACCACTGAGCTGCAGTTTATTAAACATTTCGTATCTGAGACGTGAATGGAGCGGAGGATTAAATTAGAGGATCACTTACTGCTAAGACTAACACTTCAGTCAATGCACGATTTTGTCCATTCAACACACCTTACAAAGAACAGACCCAATTCTGCTTTCAATTACTGGGGTGCAACTTTGACTGAAGTCAACAGATGTTGCACCTCAGTAACTGCTAGCAGGACTGCACACTGAATAAAAGCCCCGGAGAAAAATTCTCTGATGGAAACATTTTTGATGGAAACCTGATTTTTCAAATAAAACGAAGTTTAGTGAGCAGTGTGTTTCACAGAAAAAAACCAAAAAAACCAAAAAAAACCCCAAAACCCCACCTTATTTTCATCAAATATTTTTCTGTTAAAAACTTGAAATATTCAGGATTTTTTTTTTAATGACAGGTCAGGATTGTTTTTTGAGGAAAGAAGGAAAGAAGGAAAGAAGGAAAGAAGGAAAGAAGGAAAGAAGGAAAGAAGGAAGTCAAATCATTTGACATGTTACTGAAACAAAACTATCTATGGATTGAAAAGACAAAGCCATACTGAGAGTGCCAAGAAATGGAGACATAAAGCAAAGTGAGAGGATGGAAATCTGGCAACCCTCTGAAAGCTGCTTACAAATTCTCAGTTTAATATTTTAATTCCTTAGACAGAGGGGCCAGATCTAGAGAGGTCCATGGCTCTCAGCATGGTGATGTGCAAGGAATTCCTAAACAGGAATGAACCAAGGCATGCTCTGGGCATTTGCTGGTGGTGGGTTTGTTACCTGGCCCCAAGGACACAGTGGCTGACAGAAACACTGCTGTAATACTTCAGTTCTCATGCACTGGACAAAACACAGGGATAGGCCTCCGAAAGGCAGGGAAATTAAGCCCCCACAAATTCAGCAATTTCCCAGGGTGTAAATCCAAGCAGGAGTTTCAGGAAGCAGGACGTGTGAAATAAGACAGGTGTCTGTCCCTGACCGAGGCAGTCTGGAAGTGTTTAGTGCATTCCATAAGTGTTGCCTCGTGTGCTTCAGGGAGCTGCTGGGGGAGAAGCAGGTACCCTGAGAGAAAAGCTGGGGGAAAACAACTGCTCTGCTCCCGACAGCACAGAACCTCCTGGAAGGTCAGCCCGGTGCTTTGGGCCGTAAAGGAGAAACATGAGTGAGACCATAAACTTCACTTTCATGGGGAGTCCAAAGAGTCCTGTGAAGTCAACAGGACTGTTTTGAGGATGAAGAATCACCCACATCAAATAAAAATTTCAGGATTGGGCCATAAAGCATGCAAAATATATTGTATCATGAAATTCAAGTCAGCGCTGCGATGATACAGCCATTACTCATGTGTGTGCTGGACATCCCTGCTCTAGGAACAAACAAATCTTCCATGCTTGGGAAAGATTATTGAAAACAGAACCCCTGAGAAGGATAGTTGGGGCTGGGCTTGGACAGCTTATCTTCTTTCCACCTAAGAGATCTGGGAAGTTGCTTGGGACAGCTGCTGTTCCTCTGTGGCCAGGCTCCCGTGTGGCCTCCCTGCTCAAGCCACGTGTGATGGCACAATCTGCTCTGGCCATTGCAGGGGCTGTGTGATCAGGGCATGGCACACAGGAGGAAGATGTGACAGAGCCCTACAAAAATGACTTTTGGTGTGCCAAGAATGGGGCATTAAGCTATTTATTACCTAAGGCTGGACAGTGAATCAAGAGCGTTACTCTGGAGGTTTTAGTTGTGTCCTAAGATTTCTGGGAGAAAGGAATATTTTTTGTTAATTTCTACTCCTCTCATACCCAAAAGCCTCTGAGAAGAGATCCCCTAATGTTTTAGGCATTGTGAAATATGTATAAAAAGAGTCACCATTGCACAGACCTTGCCTGCTATTTTAAGGCAGGCTACTGAAGAGAGGGTGGGTGAGACAGACTGTGAAAGGGGGGGAGGAAGGGAAGGAGAAAGGTTAAATAGCAGGAGGAAACATGGCTAGAAAGGACTATTTGCACAACTGATGGTTCTGAGCTGTTAGATTATGCTGACAGTGTATTAATCATATGTTACAGCCATATGCACACACACTGGTAAATTTATATTTGTCTGCCTATAAATGAACATTAGATGTAAATATATGTAAATTATTGACTATTTTGCATCATGTTAATAGGATAAATATATTAAATATTTTAAATATAAAAATCTTTTCACATTACACCATTGGAAGAAATTGCAAAAGTATGAATGTGAGAGATGAGCTTATGGCCTGCACCAACTCCAAAGATTAGTCTTGAAATCCCAGATTGTCCACAGACTCCTTCTGCAACTTAGCAAAAGCTAAGATTCTTAAAATATTCCTGTCTCTTTTTTCCATTACTTTCCTTCTTTTTTTGGTGTGTTTTTTTTTTTTTTTTCCCTTTTGCCATATGCTGCCCTGATGACACTGCCTCTGGGAGGGAGCGTTTGGCCCATTTCCTTGACAGCGCTGAAAAGTCCCTTTGCATCCACCTCTCCCGTCCTGTTGCTCCAACTCCTGCACTGCTCACTATGGATGAATTCCTGCAGTGTTTTGTCTAACCACCTCTCATATCCCTCGTTGAAGACTTGTGTGCTCAGCTTACATCCAGTCTCATCAGGATGTCTTTTTGATTTAAGCTCTTGTCTTCTCCCCGCTAGGCCTAATACCTCATCTGTTACCCACTGCTGGTTTCTGCATTGTTTCTTTATCCCAGGAATATGGTGTGCTGTGTCTGGGCTGACATCATCTCCCTCACACCGTGGCTCATTTGGTCCCTTTTTAGTCCTGGCATGCTGATAGCACCTCTAACTGGCTGTAAATTTCTGCTCTGGAGCTGACACTGATACGTCCTGGGATAAACCTTTTGCACGGAAAGAGCTTTTGCTTTGCGCTGTGTTTTGTATTTGTTTGTGTTTTTGTGAGACGTGATGTGACTATCAGGAGACAGGAGACAGGTAAAGGAGGAGAAGTGATGTGTAGCAGGAATTTGTTGGCACATGGTGAGAAAGTAAGTCAGCTTTGTCCAGAGCAGAGAGTGTTGGTGGAACTGTCCCGTCACTGACTCCAAGGCAAATGGATTCAGTCTCCACCTCAAGATGAAATCTGTCCTTTCTCTTACTTTGCTCTTCCATCACCTCCATCTCCCATTCTTTCCTATATTCTCTATGGATAGAATCTTACTGTGCTCCCCTAGTAACCAATTAATAAAAATCACCACAACAGAAGCAGAATTGGCTGACATGAGAGAGATGCACGAGAGACAGCTGATGTATCTGCACGAATCCCAGCCTTGATCCCGCAGAGATGCCCACATTAAAGTCAGGGAAAGATTCCAGTGCAGAAAGTTAAGTGTGTGTGTGTCAGTCTTTGGCAGGCTGAGACCTTGAAACCTGCTCAGGCATCACGGCAGGGTACAGACATAAACTTGACACTTGCAATGTTTCACTTAGCTCTGACAACATGTGATACTCGGGGGTTTGTTTTAAAAATAAATACAAACCGTTTCCCTATTAGTTCTATTACCCTTCCAAATGGGCTTGGAATATAGATTTCTTGGGTTTGATGCTTTCCTAGGGAAAAAAATGGCTTAAATTAAAGGAGAAATTTTGAAAGAAACTTGGTCTGTTGTCACTGTCATATTGAGCCTTTTGGACCAACAGATGGAATCATACGGATGGATATGGAATGAAAGAAAGAATGAAGTAAGAAAAAAAAATGTTCCAAGAGCTGTTCTTAAAGATTTTCGAGGGCATTTGAGTAGCACTTCCCTCACTTAAAAATGCATCAAAAAGGAAGAGTGGATCTTTATTACAGTGGCACATCCTCACATTTTCTAGGACAAGGTTACTGCTGGCTGGCTTGGGAAGGAAAAGCTTCACCAAAGCACAGATTTCTCTTTTTTACAAAGTCATTATCAAAGCTCTTTGGAGCCAGAGCACTGGGTCACATCAGGCATGGCCAGGCTGTGGTCCTTCTCCATATATTCTCCTTTACCTCCATCCAAACAGGCGATGCATTTTTTCCTACATCCAGGCAAATTGTGTTAGTTGGAAAGAGAAAACACAGCCTCTAAATCTAGTACTTCAATTTATGTATTTTTGGGATGCTGTGCTCCAAATTTATTTGGTAGCAATGATGCCATATCAAATCTACTCAAAATTTAGCAGCAATTTTCAGATCCTGAGTGCTGAGAAGAGCTGAGCAGACACAGCCTAACAGTTTCCATGAGAGCATTCCCATTCCTTTTTTATTTGCTTTCTATATCTACTGTGTTGAACATAGTTAGCAGAACACTCAAAAAACCAGCTCTACAAAATTCTGAGCAAATGCAGGAGTAAATTCATGGGAAAGCAGATGCCATCTCATATGCATTCTCACTCAAAAAATTGACTCCCATTGTCCACCTAACCATGAAATATTCCATAAAAATTATATACTGGAACAAATAACTCTGGAAGACAGGCCAGTCTTCATGTACTTGAGGTCCAAAAGGTGCTGGTCATGCACAAAGATGTGTACACAAACATGTATATACATTTAAATTTTAGTCTAAGATGTACACTTACCCATTTTAAGTCCTATTGTACTCTAACCATGTATCCACGTTTGGTTTTCTGTGCAAATCTCCAAGGCTGTTGCTGGTGGTACCAATCTGAATATAAAACCTTTGAGAACAGCACAAACTAACGTAATTTCTGACAGATAATGTCATAAAGTCAGACTAACGTGAGAGAGGGAAACATCTTGCAACAGAGAAGAAAACCTTTTGCAACCTGTGGATCTAACCAGAATGAAAACCAAAACAACCCACTTGGATTCCTGCCCGTCACATACTTCCCTGAACGGTTTTGCTGGGAACATTTGTGACCATGAAAATGTTCCAGTGATTCATAGTGAGGAGCAAATGAATCCCAGAAAGCTGCAATCTATTCAGAGGCAATTAAATCCTGTCGAGAGGATTCAGAGGCTTGGTTACGTTGCCAATCTAGACTGTGCTGAGAGGGTTTTCGTGACTTCACTCTGCACTCTGCCTAAACAGCACTTGCTCCACCTTGGTTGCATTCAGCTTTTTCTGCAGCTTTTGTGTTTCTTGACTTTCTGGTTACTATGGTGAGTGACTGTCACAGGAGAGCACAGAGAGGATGTTTGGGACATGAGTAAAGGCAGCAGGCAAAGATGGTAACAGGACAGTGCAAGTTACAGCAGGTTCTGCTGCTTTTCTGTGTGTGGGAAGGGTAGGTGAGAGCTGGCAGCTGATCCATCCCTGTGCTCATGAGGGACAAGTGTACATCTCCTGTCCCAGCTCTGCAGCTCGGTCATGGCTCTTGTTTTACGGCTCAGGATGGAGAGATTAGCTCCCACAACACAGGCAGACTTGGATACTGCTGCTGGAATCTGTGCCTGTGGCACAAGGAAGCCTTGGTACCACATCTGCAACCGACGGTGAAGGATTCAGAGGAGTGGGTGGATCTGTGGATCACAGATATTCTTTGTGATCCATGATATCAGCCCTGGATCTGAGCAAGTGCTGCCTACATGGAGTTAATAAAGTTGTGACCTATCCTTGTCCATCTTCATTCACCTGCACATTCTGATCAATAATGCATATTGCTTTTTGCCTTCTCCTCCCCTGTGAGAGGCAAAGCCAATAGAGCAGCATTCCTACAGGCACATCTATGTTTGCTGATGACGCAGAAGTCAGGAGGTTTGTCTGCCCTTGTACAACCTTACCCTTGGATAAGGCCCCCCTGTTCCTGCTGCTGCGTTCCTTTCCCAGATGAAGATTGTTTAAGTCTTAAAGTAGTGAGTGTCTTCAAGATGGGAGCAAATTAGGAGACATGTCAAAAGAACAACTACAACAGGAACTCTTAAATGCCAGGTCTTAAATCATTCTGGCAAATTGTCAGCGTGCTTATATTTCTGCCTCACTCCCCCAAGTTTGCTGATGGATGACCACTGATAGGAATAAGTTGGAACTCATGATTTGGCATTCGAGCTTAGCATTAACTAAATCACCCCCCTGCTGCCACAAAGAAAAAAGCATTGGTTCTGATCCAGTTTAGGAATTTAAAGCAACCACAACAGAAAAATGAAAACAGCGCTGATTTCTAGCTCAAAGGAAGATGTTGTTAGGATGTAGCACAGAATGTCAAGAGACTTCTTTCCAACTGCAGACAGCCAAGAAGTGCTTTCTGCCCTGCTGAGGTGCATTGAAAACCCTCCTGGGGTTTTATTTCTGGCAAGTTGTGAGTATTAAGGTATCCAAAACATTTGAACACTCTGGCTTCTCAATGAGGTATTTCACAGGTTGAGAATCTGTATTATTCTCCTGTAAGGCTGCGTTTGCCCTTGTTTTACAGACCAGCAGACCAGCAGAGATGAGGTAAGTCGCTAAAGAGCACATGGCAGGCAGGTGGCAGAACAGGAACTATTGCTTGGAAATGCCTCTTGCTCTTCTGTCTGCTGAGGAGTCAGACTACGCTGACCCGAGTGAATGTAATGAGGGAGGGAGCGAGGGAGACAGAGAGCACAAGAACTTCTCTCCTTTTATCACACCTTTGCATGCCCACCAGGGCCCTGACCTCTCCTACGCCGAGCCCTCTGCAAGGGGGCAGGTTCAGGAAGGATCAGGGTGAAATGTGAACTCACTATTTATCGCTCAGAGAGGTCAGACCGAGAGTCTGGACGTGAGGCAGAGGCATCTTGGATTTCTTCCAAGGCTGGAGTAGCTGCTTTGGTTTGTCTGCCCAGGATTTTGCAGGGCAAACTCTGAATCAGCTCTAAGCCTTATTAGAGGCTCTGCCTGAAATTTCTTTCATTCTCATCCGTTCAGCTGAGGGCATTGAGGGCACCCTGGCCACTAGGCAATATCCCTTTGGATGCTGCAATCCTCAGCCCCAGGGCCTGCAGCAAGGCAGCTCTGCAGCCAGTGGAAGCTGACACAGGTTTATAGCTCCAAAGGGTCTGGCCTCATATTTTGACTGTCACACACACAGAGCAAAAGCAGCACTGCTCTTCCCTATTTTCATCACCACCACCACCAAGATTTTGTTTAGGACTGTGGTTTACAAAGATCTTATTATAGAGAAATGAAAAGAAAACTCATCTAAAATCTGGTTACATTGAAAAATTCCAGCTGTCTTGCAATTCAATGCAGCTGTGCTATCTAGTATCTTTTTCTCTTCCTTTTGCATCTCTTTATAGAACATTAGCTTCTATAGAAAAATGCATTTTTTTTTTTTTTTAACATGGTGATTTTTTTTCCCCCTTCCCTCTTCATTATCTGCTGGCTGTTATTTCCACCAATGAAACCTACAGACTCTGACAAGGAAAATGCAAAGATATTTTGAGACAGAGGAACAGCAATGAGGAAAAAAATAGCATTCGGGAAGAGTTTCTACTGGCAATCTCTTGTCCATGATTTTTTTTTCCTTATACAAACTGTAATATGATGATATTATGCAACTGCCTTCACATATTAGAATCATTATGAGCTGTAGCTTTGTGATATCATACAGCAGGTGCTAAGAACAGTTTTTGCTTTTTCCCCAAAGCAACTACAAAATTACTTACGATTCCATTATAGAACAATCAACACTTTGTGGGGAGAAGTTTGTATTATTTTGTGATTGTGTTAGCAAGGAAAAAAAATTAAATCTGTCTTTCTGGGGAGTTTGCAGCATTCTCTGGGTGAAAACGAAACTGAATTAATTTGTAGCCAAATGCCTATGCCCTTGGCCAGGCAAAACTCTGATGGAACTGGAAGGACTTCAATCCTCACTCATCTCTGCTTTCTCTTGGAGGGGTCTGTGCATCTCACCTGAGCATTGGACAGTGCAGAGTTCCAGGCAAAATGTAGTCCTGCAAGCAAGACTGAAAGGGCCACTACGAGAGGTGGTCTTATATTTTTCTCACCTTTAGGATAAACCCAAAGCCAAAGCATTAATCAAAAAAGAATTCTGCCTCTGTGGGGTGAGGCAAGTTCACAGCCAGGCAGATGTGGAGCCCAGCCAGAGCCCCGTGAGAGCCACCAGCCACCAAACAACACACGGCTTCCACCTCCCCTCTGGAGAGACTCTGGGCCTTAGGAAAGCCTCACCTCTGGCCAGCTCGAGTTACTCCAACAGGAGTAATTCCAGATGATTACTGCTCCCAGAGGAAGAGAAAGCCACAGCTCAGGGTCTGCAGGTCTCAGTGCAAGGAAGACCAACAAGCTTACACGGGGTCCCATTTTCTCCCCAGAGTCCCCTGCTGATCTCCAATGCCCACATGGCCCCTGGACTGCCAGTCCCAGAACTGCTTTATTTCCAACAGAAATAGGGCAGAGACTTCCCTATCAATTTTTAGCTAGGGATTTGCAGCACCGTGGCAGAAATCTGCCAGCCTCAGTCCCTCACCCCTTTCAGTTTAAAACCCCAAAGACTGCAATTCTTTCCTCCCAGAAGTTCATGCTGTTGTCGTATCCATCCCAAATGTAATTAATATATTAAAAAGTACTTTTCCGTGAAAAAAGCAAAATATGTCCATTGGGTTGTATTTTCTATCCCCTGAAGATAATTTGCCTGTATTTTATGAGCACTTAGTACCAGATATTCCCTTTAGAATCTGAAAATATTTAAAACAGCTCTCTCTATATTAAGGATAGAAACACAGGAAAAATCTATACAGAAAGACATGTGAAAGTCCAGAGAGGCAGGGTAACCAAATAAACCAAATCTCTGGAATGCTTTTTCCCCTAATGTGAACTCCTAAAGTGCAAATCACAACACTGAAAGCTGCAGCCACCCAGAGTAGCTTTTGCTACATCTGAAAACAGGGATACAGACCAATCATACTCAGGAGAAAAATACCTTAACATCATTCCTTGCAGGAGGGCCTCTTTGAGCGAGCCATACCACGATTTCAGCAGGGGTACCTATACACCAACCGCAGCCCATCGTGGTTTCACTGCTGCAGGAAAACACTGGGATAATGTTGTTTCCCAGCCTCGGTGTCACATTAAATCAGAAGCAGGGCCGTGGATCGCTGCTTTAGCCAGGAGTTTCCAGGCAGAGACACTTCAGATCTGGCTCCCTGCAGCTACAAAGAGAAAGCACACAGAGAGCCAGCCAGGTGGTTCGTGCTCACCGGGCCAGGGGCTCTGCCTGCTTTGGGTGATGAATTGATTTCAGGATCCCTCCACGTGTGAGGGACTGCCTGGAGATTTCCAGCTGTTGCCAGAGTGAACAGCTGGGGACAACAGGGCAGCTACTCGGCACAGCCTCGTGCCACGGTGATTGCTGAGCGTCAGGTTGGTGACCCCGGACAACTGGATGCTCTAAACCAAACCCTACAGCCAAAGCATTGCTCGCCACAATGAAAAGTTACGTGGGGAAAAAAAATAAGAATAATAATAAAAAAAAATCAAATCACTTAAATTTGTACTTGCGCCATCACCCCAGTCCACAGCAGACCCGAAATCAAACGAGTTACATTGACGGGATGGTCCAGCAGCAAATCCATTGATATAAAAAACGTTTCCTGGTCACGGTTACAAAATCTACGTTCAGATCCACATCTCATCTCCCCCGGGCAGCTCCGGGCGCAGCACCCACCCCAGGGATAGGGGATCGAGCCCATTCCCACGATCCGCAGGGCNCCCCGCAGCGCCGGGTCACGGCCGCCGAGCTGCGGCTCCCACAGCGCTCGGAGCACGGTTTAACAACGGAAAAACGTAATGAAAAATAATAATAAAAAAAGAAGAAATTACCCTGAAAGCCTGAGCTGCTGCAA
>VYXD01016583.1:485774-510810 GCA_013397195.1 Hylia prasina | reverse complement strand
GCAACTCGCGGGAATTCCTGCGCGGAGATGAATATGGATGAAAATCTATATTACCCCAGGCGCCAACTTAGCACAGGATGTTTATGAAATATTCCTGAAATGTAGTTTATTTACAAATCAAGTTATCCACTTATGCGAGATACTTAAAACATTGATGTGGTTAGTGGACAGTTATTATTATTACTTAGCCCTTGTTACGCTCCAGGTGCTCGGTGTGGTACCAGTCAGGCTTGGTCCCTCCTGCCAGGAACCTACAACGGACAGGCCTGGGCCAGATCTGGGGAAGTTTTCCCTGAAATCAGGCTGTGGCTGACAACAAGATACCCGTGGAAACCGAGGAGGGAATAAAAGCTCTAAGGATTTTTTTTTTTTTTCTCTCCTGGATTTGTTTATTTGTTACCTATAATTCTTCAGAATAGCGGCTGGATCAAAGTTCATTTCAAGCAATTTTGATCACAAAATAACCAGATCAGAAGCTGCTTCTTTCTTCCCTTCTTACGTATCTTCATCAGAGGCTTTTCCCTGCTTCCTTTGAGCACCAGGCAGCAGAGATCATGTACCCAGCCCTAACAAAACCCAGTTTCACACCATTAAAGGGAGGATAAATTGGAACACTTGCCAAGGACTAGACAAGCTTCAAAAGAATATTTTTAGCAAACCCCTGAGTCCTAACAATTTGTAAAATGAGAAAAATTCCTTAGCAGGCTCTGAGCTGTATTCCAGCACACGGAGCTCTCTCTCAGTGTACTGGTGCTGCACTGTATGCAAATATATCACATTTTCCGTGTTTGTCTGTACATGTTTTGAGTAACTGCACACTAAAGCACCGTCCCTGTCTCGTAGAGAAAGCTCTAACTGTTCTTGTTTTCTGGATGTCCTCTGTTATAAAATCCTGCTGTTGTATTTCTCTGTTTTGGGGTTTTTTCTTTATAAACTGTGACTTTACGTCCACTTTCTCATACACATGTTAAGATTTTGCATCTGTAGCAAACCTGGGCTCCCTGAACTGGGTTTTGGAGCCAGACAAACTTCCTGGCTGGGGATTTTTGTGCAGGGTGTCCTCGCCAAGCAGAGCTGCGACACACGGGACACAGAACCGAGCGCACCGCAACTTCAGGGCAGAGGGGAGCAGTTCTTTTACGGAGAAAAATCTCTCCAGCTCATCAAAACAGAGCTGCCCGTGGAGAGTTTAAGATCACAGCAAGAACTTGTTACCCTTTTGGGACCTCTCTCTGGCCTGAGTCTGTGTCTCCAGGCGGTGCAGAGGGAACCGCTGGAGGTGCACGCGCTGCCCCTTCGCTTCTCACTGCCTCACATCCCTGAGGAACAGAGGGAATTCTGTGCCTTGCAGCAGGGTTGTCCTTTGTTCGTTGATTTGTTCCCCCTGTTCTGTTTCAAGCAGGTATTCTAAATAAGAACCACCTTGTACAAATACCAGCTTTGCAGAAAAAAAAACCCCCCCACTGTTAAACTACCCAGCCTGGGCTGCCCATCCTGTGTATATTTTGCATACACCATTTATTTTTCTTTGCCATTTTCTCTTAAGAAATTGTCCCCAAATAATCTCTTCCTGCCTATTAAAATTGCATTCTTTTTTCACGTCAGAGAGGTGGAAAATACGCACACAGTGGTTGAATCTTTGTTATTACATGCTACGCTCTTCCCCATCAGATGTTTAAACCCTTTCCTCAGGTAATCCTCAATTTTGCAAGTGCTCGGAGCAGCACAGGGACACTGGAGTCCCTGTGTCTATAATGAGTTCCCTGCACCCAGCTTTGAGTTAGATCCCTGCCCACCAAGTTACAGAGCTTTTTCCTGCATTATTTTTTCTTATCGAATATTAAGAGCGTAACTTGTTCATGAAGGGTAAAAAAAAAAAAAAAGGAGGAAAAATTGCAATTTTAGAAGGTATAGCGGGAAAATTATTTCAGAGGGAGTAAATTGGCTAAAGCTGACCAAAAGCAAAAAAACCTGAACCCCTAAAATTCGAAGGGAAATACTCTGTCCTTTGCTCACCCCTTTGAGTGAGGAATCACAGCCCATCTCACACTGTTTGGAGAGCCGTGCTCTTTGCACTGTGTAAATATGAAGCAGAGCAGAAGAGCCATCTCCCTTCTCACTAAGTTCCCTAAATTTTAGGGAATTTAAAGGCAGACCTTTAGCAGGCACTTTAAGCCCTTTAAATATGAAATTTGCCCTTTCTCTCCTCAATAAAATCTGAAAAGGAAAAGCCTTTCAACAGCTTCCCTCTGGATGTTTTAAGGAAGTTCATCAACCAGGCAAACATCAAATGCTGATGGAATGGGCATATCTATTTCTTTTAAAATATAATTTCTAAACTGATGTGCTTTGCTTTCAGTGGGAGCCGGCAGAAAGGGCTGGTAGGATTTTTGGTCTCTGTTGTGGACAGTGTCAGATGACTTTGTCTGTTGTGCTCCTAAAATTTGTGAATTTAGGAACTGCTGCAGTTATCTATGAAGTCATTACCCCTCTGAGTTCAGGGAGGTAAAAATGAAGTCTAATTAAAAGCTTTTGGAAAAAATACCTTTAATTGGTACTTATTTAAGAAGTGCTGTGCCCGTGTATATATATGAAAGATTGTTTACATGGGGCTTTTTAATGTTACTGATTCCTCTCCTATAAGTTAAATTATTGCACAAATGATCTCTTGAAAGCTGATTTTACATGTGAAAGCTGACACAGCTAGATAAGCTGGAAGCATGGGTACTAAACCTGTGTACTGACATGCTAGAATTTCTTTTTTAGGGCTCCTTAGCAAAAAAATAGCTCGTGTTTACAGTGAAATGAATCACCTGCCATTAATGGTCACTTTCCCAAAGCATCTGCTGAAAAGCTTTTATCCACCTGCTGCACCTGCTAAAATCAGATTAAAGAAGAACCAAAGCTGTTTTCTAAAGAGTCCATGTCTGGGAGGAGGGTGGAGAATTAAAAAAGGAGCCTCAATCAAGATTATTTTTTTTAAAAGTAGGTAAAGGTTTGCAATAGGAATAAATAATTTTTAATTTTCTTTTTTTTTTTTATTTTTTTTAACATGAAACAAGGACCTAAAATAAGACTGTGATAAAAACCAGCAATAAAAGTCAGGTTGAAATCTCTCCCCTGGTATAGATTTAATTAAAAGTATAAGAAAGTTTGTGAAGTTTGTGACCAAAAAAAATATCTATCTCCATACCTAGCAATCCTCCAGTGGTTGGGGAATATTCTGCAAATAATGTATCTCTGCATTCTACCATCCTTTCAGGGCAGAAATACATCACCTTAGTTCAAAAATAGGTGTGTGAAGGACATTGTTAGGTAAATGCTGACTTCTAACAAATTAGGTTACTAATTATTAATTTGGTGCTTGAACACCAGGGAAAAAATGCTCGTGTCTCAGGATTTGTCCTGTCTGAAGGGTGGAAATGAGAAGAAATAAAGCCCTGATGGACAGAATGTTTGTTTGGGTAATCACTAACAAAGCCAGCTGTGATGTACCTAAAGAGCAGAGATCAGATATCATTTCTGCTTTGCATACTACATCTGCTTTCAATATTTTTGGTCATTTCAGGTCTCTGTGCAGAGTTATTTAACGCTGCCGTTTGTTGTGTAACACCAGTGAATTCTGTGATACCGGAGTTCTGCCGGTTCAAAGGAGATGGCCCTGTGGAGCATCTTTTTGATGTCATGGCTTTTGCTAGAGGCTTTTGTTTAAAGCTTCCCACACACTGTCTGCTCTCTCTCCCGCTCTCTCTCCTGCTCACGTGTGGGAAACAGCAGAGTAATTTGCAATATAAATTACAGAATCAACTGTTGAGTTTACAAATTGAATATGCATGAAAATATTGCATAGTATTACTGTCTTCCTCAGCCTAATAAAGGTAAATATGACTGAAATTTGTGTTGGTGAAAGAGTGGATATTTATATACTGTAGATATTAATTACAGCTGGGCTAATTTAAAGTTTCTGTTATTAATTCCCTTATAGTTTCTCTGTCATTGGGATTAACCGCAGCCACCTACAAGCACAACCATTTGGTAATATCCTTAATTACAATGTGAAGATGTTCCTCTTACAGTTAAAGCAGTGCTTTAACAAGTGCCTCCTAGTCTCTTTTGTTTATTCCAAATAAATATTAGCCCAGGAAAAAAAAAAAAAAAAAAAAAAAAAAAGGGATCAACACTCTGAGAATAAAAATGGGCCGGAGGGACTCAGAGGAGCAATGATTTCGGTGAGTGCTTAATTTCTTGTTTGGTTGAAAAAAGCCTGGATTGGCTATTGACAAGTCCCTATCAATAGGCAGACCCCAGAGGTCTGGCTATTTGCACATGGCCTGATTGACTTGTCCTTAATAGACATATAATTGTTGACAAATACCTTCCAATAGACTGTGGCAGGCATGGCTGGCAGACAAAAGAGGCTTCCCCACGGCAGGGAGCGGAGCCGAGCGCTTTGAGGGAGGTGGCACCTTACCCAGGGAATAACCAGCTTCCCCAGAGAAGCTTCTGGAGAGAAAAACCTGTGACATCGACCCCGTTCTCACCCTCTGGTGGCTGACAGCCAGCTCAGACATAAAAAAGCAGCGTTGTCCAAAGGCTGTGTGGGATCCAGCCAGGGTGTCCCTTCCTCTAGACAGCCTCAAACTTCAGAATACATCTTAATCACAACATGCAGCTTAATCAAAACAGCAAACTCTGTGCTGAGCCCATCCTCTTCCCAGAGCCTGCAGTTTTTAAAAAGCACAACTAGAATTTTTCCTATTATTGTTTGCTCTCTCTCTCAGGTATTTTGTCCTCAAACATCCACCCCAGCTGTTATTTAGGGACAGGACTCCGGAGTAGGCGACCCTTCTGCTGTTCTTAAGTCCCAACGTTTCCACTGATTCACTAAATAATATTGAAATATTAATTCTTAACAGCAGAAAAACCAAGCGCAGTGGCTGCAGGAGCAGGATACTGAAACATTCCAGTCCCCATGGATTCCTGCAGCCACTGTGGTTGGTGCCCCTGAAAACAAAACTCAGAAATGGATGCTTAGTGTCGGTCACCCATTTGTAAAAATCTTGGCTGACTTTCCAAGGCACCTCAGGAAATCATGGTGGAGCCTGCAGTCTACAGCTAACGATCTGGGTCTAAACACAGCCTCATTTGGTGCAGTGCCTTCACACACGCACACAATTCTAAATGAGAGACTTAAATAATACATTTACTGTGCTATTATTTTCTGTGTTAAATAATGGCACAGAAAAGAGAATGAAGAGGTGTAGGCAAAGGGAAAAAAAAATAATAAACTGCATTTATCTGTCCTCAAGATAATAGTTCTATATTAGATATGTTGGAGCATTAATTACATGGATTTTTAGAATGTTTAGTACATTATAGGCATTGCAATACTTGTCACAAGACAAAAGGCCATTGAAATGATGCAGTACAGCCTTAGGCAGCCATAAAAGAACAAATTGTTCAAGTTTGTGCATCAGTGCGAGATCCAAAGAACCCTGTCTCCAAGAAAAATACCAGTGAAATTTAGAGATGTACCTACTGTGTGGATTTGCCCAGAAGTGGGCTGAAGCCTGGACTCTGGCCTTGGTGTGCCTGCCTTTCCCTGTCAGCAGCAAGCTGAGAAATCGCTCCTGAAAGTTTGCCTTGCAGGATTTCTTCCCTTGGTCATTTTGGATTTAGTAACATCTCCCCCCTTGGGACACAGTGCCTGTCAGGTGGAGGTAACACCCTCACTCTGGAGCGTAAGTGACCCGCAGGGGGAGGGCAGAGAGGGGAGGAGGAGGGTCAGGAAGTGTGCTTCTTAAATCCCTAAGCTAATGTCTTCAGCCTCTCACCTCTCAGCTCCCCCACCTCCCAAACTAATAAAAACAAGCATTAAAAAAAGAGATATATAGAGAAAAAAAAAAACCAAACTCACACACCAGTGCAGGCTGTGATCAGAGAGGCAGGCAAAGTAGGTTACAAATTAGTGTGACACCATCAAGGTGACACTGCAGACAACCTCTGACACCCTGCACAAAGCTGGATGCCTGGTGCCAAAAAGACCTTGAGCCTTGTCTTTGATTCTTATTGATCAAATACATAGATTAAATACAGTATCAGATGACAAGGCTAAAGCCTGGGATTCTGCGTACAGCGAAGACCCTCAGACATGAAAGAGCAGATGGACAACAGAGATAGAGAGACAGACAGAGAGATAGAATAATTGTATTGTGAATAAACAGATCTGGGCTGAGGCAGGCAGTTCTATCGGGCAGGTGGGCAGGGCTTTTTTGTACTCGCTGCACTTCTTACAGGTCATGAAATCCGAATGTCAATAATATTAGGAATAAGGGACGGCATTTTTAACAGCATTTTTGCAATCTCCAAACATTCCTGAGCATGTGCATCCTGTGACCAGCTGCTTCAAAATGGTGCACGCGCCTGTGCGTGTGCGTGTCCATTAATTCAGAATTACTCCAATTACGAGCTTTTGATGCTCCAAACCCCTCTCTCTAACCCAAAAGAGATGGAGAGCCCTCGGCCCGTCCAATCAGATCATTTTCCCTCCTGCCTGCAGCAGATGTAAGCAATTTACTTTTTTATTTCTGCATATTCAGTGCGAGCGGAGCTGTTGGTGACTTCTCACCCCGGAGCCTGCAGGATTCTAACCCTATCAAATTAAAGCATTTTGCTCACTTATTCCCAAGCGCTCGGCGGGTGCTTAGCAGGCCTCCCGCTGCATAGCAATGGCGGGCGTTCGTGTCCGCTCATACCCCGAGCCTAATCAGAGATTATTAAGGAAAATATACAGTGCTTTAATTTGATGAGACTGGTTATAGGTACCACAGTTAAAGGTCACACTCTTGCGTGTATCTCCCTCAGTCACTGTAATATTTCCCTCCCGCTCGACAATCCTCAGCTCCAAACAATAGGCCAAGGAGACACGTTTATTTTGGTCACGCTGTGATGAGCTCAATAGGGACAAAAATGAATTATTTAAAGTTCGCATAAACAAACCACCCGGGCCAGGTTCCCCTCGGCCCGCTCGCACCCTCGGCAGTTTTGTGCACGTGTGTGTGTGTGTGTGTGTGTGTGTGTGTGTGTGTGTGCACATGCTTGGTCCTGCTCTTGCCTCCAAAGAACTCTCAGTAAAACCCTTCCTCAGCTGGGAGGTGAAGCCATTTAGATGCCAGCTCCAGGCAGGGTGGTGGCCAGTGGCTGCTGCCTGCTGTTGGGTGAGACCCTGCCCGTTCAAGCCCTGCAGAAACACTTGGGAACATCCCTGCACCAGGTGCCCGGAAAGGACTTTCCAGCTGCTCCGAAAGCTTTCCCTACCCAGCAGGAGGTAATGGAGTTATCTGGGGAGAATGAAAACACACACAAGGCCTGATATGGCAGGCTCTAAGGCCTCCTGCTGCCGCAGTGGGAACTGAAGGGTTCAGCTCAGCCCTGTGCAATTCAGAGGTTGGGGGAGCCGGGGAAGGGCATCGACTCCGACGTGCCCGCCTGTGCCAGGGGAATCAGCTCGTGGCCTCCTCTAAATCCTCTCGGCTTCCAGCAGAGGCTCTGTGGCTGCAGGGAAGGGGGAGGGAGGGCATACAACGATTTTCTTCTTCTGTCAGCCTTAACTCTGCTGCCATTCGTTAAAATAGCAAGGTGTTTAGGCTCTTGTAAGGGCTGCGTGGTGGGGAGGGAAAGAGCCAGCCAGTGAGAGACGGATGGGTTAATTCTAATCTCCTTTCAAGCCTAATGGTTTGAGCATATGTGTCCATGCAGCAGACCAACAGCAGGCTTATTTACCTCCAAAATTTACATGAGAATTGCTTTATGCAGCTGTATGTAAAAATTCAAACCACACAGTGTCACTGTATCACACAGGTCAATCCAAAGCCCAGTGGCATTATAGCGAGAGACAAAAGCCTCACCACTTCACCAGGGTTTCCTTTCGGACTGAAAGTTGCTCTGTTAAAAATGAAAACCAACAAAAAACAAAAATGGGAGCCTATTTCCACCGCCACCCCCCTTGCAGATTCCCAAAGGGCTGCCGAAATTATGAGGACCTGGAGCCTGAGCCTGCTTTTGCCCCTCTCAGCAGGCTGCAGGGAGGGCTGCAAAGGACGTCAGGATTGGGCCGGCTTCATTTTGTGTCTGTGAATAATCCCGTTAGCTGATCCCCAGGCATGGACTTTTTATATACACATTACTGATGGGCAGAGGCAGAAGAGTTCACGGAGGTGCAGTTTCAGTATTTATCCTAAACAGAGGCAGACAGGCTCAGGCTGCTTGGGATGCTACAGGCATCCTGCTCTGTCTGGTAAATTGCTTGTGATTGCCTGGTTGTTGGTTTGTTTTTCTCCCCCCAGTCTGAAGGGTCTGTGATATCTTCAGAAAAGCCACAGCTATATGTGCTGTGCTATATGTGGAAATACACATTTCTTCAGAGATACGGGGGATCCTGAGCAGCAGAAGAAATCAGGATCTTTCAAAATCACCTCAGTTATATTGTGCTGTGCTGATAGCATCCCATCTTCTTCCGTATGAAAAGCCATTCTGTTTCAGTACCCCTAATTCCACCTGTTCCTCAAGTAATCTGATCATCTTTGGCTTCCAAATTTGGCTGGTATTTCACAATCTCATCCTGCATTAGCAGCCTCTGCAGTGGCACCCCTTTAGAAAATGCAGAAGTATATCAAGGGCCAAAAAGTTACCTGTACATTTTTTAAACTTGATAAAAACTTTTTCTGTGGAGGCTTGGGACAGTTCTTATTTTAGTCTGAACCAATTATTCAGCCTTAATACCTGGACCCTGGTATGCCTCTGTCTTTGATCAGAAAGAACTTGCCTGAAGGCCAGCTCAAGAGAGGTTCAAAGTCAAATGCTTTGATTTAAACCACTCTGCTCCCATCCATGAAAGAAGATGAGAAGGAGCTCTCTGGTATAAGACACGGATAAGTGCAATGCAGAGTGTCACATGCAGCATTACAATGCAAAGCATACAAAAAGAGATGTTTCGGGGAGCAGAGGGCTTCCAGCACAAATCACCCGAATAGCCTGATGGTTCTGGCACTGGTAAAACACCTCAGGGACTACAGAAAAATTCCCTAGCTGATGAGATGCTCCCCACATTCCACAGGAATGCAGGAAATAGAGATCTCAGCATGACCAAGGACCAAGATTCAGTAGTTTGTGGTCTGAGAGCCCCTGGAACATTTATAAAGGTGTTTGGATGAGGATGGGATGCTGCTGGACCATTGCAGTTCTCTGAAAAGTTCTTTCCTTGAGACTGTATTTTGCTACATAATTCCAAATAACCATTAACTTTGTGACTACAAGGATCTTTCCAGAACTGGAGCCAGCTAGAGACTCCTGCCCCATTATTTGAGAGAATAGAAGCATGATTTCTACTGCATGGAAAGGGAATGGGACTCAGGCCCAGAAATCACCTTGGATCTGCACAAAGAAAGGAAGTACAGCCTTCTGATGGCAACAGGAGATTGCTCTCCTTTCCTACTTTCCTCAAGCACCTTGAGTATTTTTCAGGCTTTGAACCCCCAGATGCTCAAAAAGAAAAAGAAATTCTCCTTGGGCTTCACACAGGAAATGAAATGCAGGAAACACAATATCAAAATACAGCCCTGGACTGGCAGTGTCACCATTTTATTGCTCGGGTTGCAATCACTCTTTAGGGGGGTGATCACTCCCCCATGTCCAGGAACAGGACTGGCTGCACTGCCTGGAAATGCAGGAAGATGATTTTCCCCCACGCCATTCAGAACTTCACTTTGTTGACAAGAACTAAGGGAACAAAAAGGAGAAGAGCTTTTTCAGCTATCTTTTTCCACTTCTGGTGAATGAAAGTAACTTTTCTTTAACCCTCAGTGCTGTGGCAAATACATTTAGTCACTGTATCCTGCTGGGTCTTTTCACTGGGGAAGGTTTTGATGGCAGAACCCTTCTTTTCTTCACTGACTGGTACCTTAGACATTTTTCTTCTTCTTTTTTCCATTAATTTGCCCCTCTCCATCCTTTCTGGTGTGCTGGTAATTTAAAAGGAAGAAGCCCAGAATTCATTGCAGCATAATACAACAGTGCTAAAGCAAACCAGATTTGATTTTTGCCTTGGAATGGGACCTGGGGCCTCTTTGGAGTGAGCTCCTCAGAGCCCATCCCCACAACTGCACCAGGGAATTCAGCAAGGCTGCTCTGGTGTGTGGGCTCTGCTGGCCAAGGTGTCACTAAAAAATGTACCTTCATGGGGAAATAGAACAAAGCCATGGTGACAAGTTCCAGGGCTGCTACATCACCACACCTTGTGGTGCCACAGGCCGACAGAAGTGGCACCAGCAAAGGAGACTAGTGAAATGTTTCTGATACTGAACAAAGCAACTCAGGCCACGAAAAAAAAAAAGAGTTTGAGGGCAAGGGGGCGAGGCTTCAAAACTCTTCTTCCCCCTCACTCACTTAACATAAGGGAATCATGATTTAGAGATGATGCTTTCCTCATTCTGACTATCAAAACAGACTCCTTTCCAGGCTCTGTAAAGGACTGTTATAAATGTATAATCTCACACAGCAAAAGAAAATCAAAATCAACATGCAAAAAAGCACACTGGGGCTGAGGAGATGCAGTGCAAGAGATCAAACCATCAGAGAAGTAAAACACAGGGGAGGATAAACAAGGGTAGGAAGGAGACGGCGCGAGAGAAAGGGAATAATTAACAAACAGCATATGCTATAAGGAGCAGGAGGCTCCAGCTCATAAAAGAAAGCACTGGGCTCTCTTCTCTGCCTGCACAGTAGTTCCACAGGTTTTGAGGTGAGAATGATGAGAAACTAATTTCCAAGGTGCACCTCAGATGTTTGGTGCACAACACCGCAGAAGACCAGAGCCTGCTGCCATCAAACAAATGCATCTTCCCAGAGGTGAAATTAAACTTTAATGCAGCCTACCCTGTTAAACTATCCTGCCAGGCCAGCAAGGTGCTCATCTGCTGCTTATCAAGTGCAGGTTCTGGGAATGCTGTTCACTGTGCTGCTTCACCTACGCCACGGCCTGCTGAACTCCACACACCCCTTCCACACATCCCAGAAATGCTCCAGGTAAAATACAGAGGGAAATTTGACACAGCTTGAAATCTATCCAGGTGAAGGGCACTGTTAGATACCAGGGTGGAAGGAAGGAGGGTTGTTTCTGGGTTCAGAAGTTCCTGCCATGTTCTCTCACGAGGGAGGATCTCTAATTTTTGGTGTGCTGTTGGCCTCCCCTTTTGGAAATGAGCAAACACTATTTCAGTGCTCCTCCTGAATACTGAGGGGGCACCTTTTGTAGCCTCTGCTTTTGTAAAAAATAGGGGGTTTGACTCCCATGGCATGACCTTCCTCCGGAGAGAGACAAATCTGCCTGGACGTGACAAGAGAGTTCTTAAAACCTTTCCAAGCAGCTACGAGCCAGAAAGGAGAGAGAAACAGGAGTTCAGAGAACCACGAGAACACATCAAGGTTCATTAAATATCATGTGAGCCTTCTGGAAGTCTGGTCACTTGTGTTCCTTGCTGCAAAGCCTAATAAAATGTGTGTTCGTGATGTTTCTTTCCACACTGACAGGCCTGGAGCAGCCAGATTTTTGATTGTGCTACAAAACTTTGGGATTCAAGCAGGAATTTGTAGTTCATAAGGATGCCGTGGAAGGGAGATGATAGAAATGGGAACTTCAGAGAAATGTGTTGGATTTTGGAAAGGAAATGAACTGATCAGAACATGATTTAAGCGAATGGAAAGAGAACAAGGGAAGAAGGAATGAAAATTGCTGCGGGGGAAAGGATAGGTTGAGAGTGCAGAAAGTTTCACAAGCCTAAATGAACACCTTCCTTTTATTATCTCTGAAGAGTGGCAACATGATCCCTAACTGCGGATGAACACATGAAATTGCACATCCAGCAGCCACTGCCAGTCGTTAATAGAGCAGCGAAGTGCTGCACTATAACATGGAGAGGGAACAGCAGCACCCACACCCTTTGTACCCACTTCTTGCACCTTGTAGTATCATTTTCCTCTTCTTAGAGTAGATAAAGGGGGTTTAGGGAAGACCTGTCACTCAGACCTTAATAGCTTACTAGATTTTAGAACAAATTTGAGGAAAGGATCAAAAGGAGTAAAGCGCAGACATTTACCGTATGGGTTTCCTGGGGGTAGACTGTGCCCAGCCACCCTGATAAAAAACCATTCTTTAAAAATTAAAATTCTAAAAAGATTTCCAGTCTTCATTAAAGTGTTTCAGCAGGTGCCACTCGGGAACTACCCAGTTCACTGAGGGAAAATAGAGACTCAGTCAGAGCTCTGAGGTCTGGGTTGGTGACCAGGGAAGGGAGGATGTGACTGGCTGCAGGGGGGAATAGGGGGCTGGAGGGAAAATATTAGGGGAGTTCTTCAAAGATCAGTCCTTGGACTGATCTCATTTAACGCTTCATTAATAAACTTGGCACAAAAAGTAAGGGTGTTCAAATGAAATTTGCAGATTGTACAAAGTTGGGAGGCACCATCAACACAAACGAAAATCGCAATATCGTGCAGGAAGAATTGGATGACCTTGGGGACAGAAGTAATAGAAATGGGATGAAATTGAACAGTACAAAATGCAAGGTCATGCACTAAAGGACTAATAATGAGAATTTCTGCTAGAAGCTGTTGGGAATGACAAAGGAAGAGAAAGACCTGGGTTTCCTAGTTGATTACAGGATAAATATGTGCCATAATATAATGCAACTGAAAAGAAAGATGCAATCCTGGGATTCATCACCTGTAATAGTGCTAATAATGAGAGGAAAATATTAATGCTACTACACAAAGCACTGGTGAGACATTATCTGAAATACAGCGTCAATTCTAGTTACCCATGCCCAAGGAGGATGCATGCAAATTGGAGCAGAGGGTGCAAAGAGGATTATTACAATGATCAGGGAACTGGAGAGCTTCTGAGAGGAAACTAAAAGCCTCTGCTTGCTCAGCCTACCTAAATGGTGGCTTAAAGGGACATAGATCCAATTCAGGATTGGTGGTGTCCAAACCAGCTGGGTAAGGATATATGTGTGTAAAGGCAAGCCACAGGTTATAAAATGGTTTAAAATTCAGGTAATTTGGGGATTGCAAGATGCTTCTAACCATTGGAGTAAAAATCTCTGAAATGACTTTCCAGTGGGCGCAGCAGAAGGACAAAATCCCTGCCCAGGGCACTGAGATAGTTTTAGAATATAATCTGATCAGATTATGAATTCTACAACATAAGAACATGGTAGCCATGGGGCAGAAAAATGGATTTGATACTCCAGACTCACATTCTTAGATGGTTTACAAACCATCTTTTGTATTTTTCCTTTAATGCTCAGAAGGATGGGAAAGGGCGTCTCTTTGCCCTTCAAGTGGATAACACCAGTAAATGAGAGACTTTACAACACAAGAATCTTTTGGAGATAACTGTTAGTCAAGTAAGTATCTTAAAAACATTATGAAAAATTTAGTTTTTGTGTGTGTGTGTCATACCCTGAATTTATTTGAGGGAAAGATCCTACATTTTTTTTATCTTTATTTGAGAAGAACTGTGGATAAAAAATTGATTTTTCCTCATACTAAGAGCCCACTTGCCAGCATAACACCAGTTCTTTGATTTTCTCTGGAAATATGTCTTGATATCTATGATTTATGCAAAGTCCTCCTTTTGGTTGTCTGTGACATGTATCAGCTATTGGTGCTCACACAGTGCACTGTAAACAATTCTGGTTTTTACAGACTCCTTTTCACGTGAAAGGAAATATTCATAAAGTGGTAAAACAATCTGGCAGTATCAGGGGCTCAAATCTCCATTATATGTATATGTACATTTATATATGTATATATATAAAAATATGTGTATGCATATATATTTATTTATGTATATATATATATATATATGTATATATATTTGCCACAGTTTGCAAGAAAGGCTGAAGGGCTGTGAAGGAGCACCTCAGCAGAAAGCAGATATTTACTTTTGGTGGCTGGAAGGATGAATATTGGCCCAATAGCTTTAAATATTGTATCCAACTACAGCATATGATCCCTCAACTTCATAAAGGCACAAGTTCCAAAAGCTTCCCCCACTGAACATTACAATAAAGCCCCTAAAATTGGAATAAGCAGGATACTAATGACATTTTCAGTGCTGTGGCAGGGCATCTTCCTTGCTTCCTAATCCTAGATGGAATTTTTCAGAAAATTAGTTTCTTCACTGAAAAACCCAGCTTCAAACTGACCACTGTTATCTGCAAATTCTTATAAATAAGGCAAAAAAAATGCAAAAATATTCAGAAAAGTCTACATACACACACACTTTCAACATTTTTTAAACCATATACATTGCTCTCTCCCTCCAGACAATATTTTCAGTCCAAATATTGTTGGAACACATTAAAAAATAACATGAAAACAACCCAGAGATTTTTATATAGGTCAAGCAAAATATTTTTGGTAACCCAATGCACTTTGGGAGGGAGGATTTTTTTTTTCTTGCGCAAGATATCTTTTTTTTTTTTTCATCCCAAATGTCAGAAATGTCAGCTAAGCCTATTTTATAATTTTTTTCTTTAGTCTTAGTTACTGGATGAGAAAAATCAGTTATTCAGCTGCTCCAATAGCAACAGTTGGAGGGACAGAAGGGGAGATTTTACACTGCTGGAGTGTAGACACCTAAACTGGCCAATGCTGCTTGTGCTTAGCAAGTAATAAAGATGAAATGAATTTGTCCAACTAATGCCTGGAGGATGCCTGTGATGGGAATGATATCAGAGCTTCACAGCTAAACTGGTGGGGAGTCAAGTTCCACACAAAATACAGAGGCATTTATAAATAGGAATATAAGTATATAAATACAAATAGGAATATAAGTATATAAATAGGTAATAGGTGTGTGTATAAAATGTATGTGATGGGAATATATGAGCACATCCTTACTTTGAAATGGTGTTATTCATTATGAATGCTCTTGCTGATTTGAAACCTCACCTAAATATTGCATTAAGAAGTGATTTTTAATTACAAACGTGGCAGGCAGCTACAGTTATTTCTCCCTGCACTGACATGATAACATTATCTCACTGCAGATTCATGATTCGCTTTCTGAGGCAACTGGGATGGCCACTGGTGTGTAAATAAGGGAATGTGGGGATGTGCTGGAGAGAGCTGCTCCTTCCTGCTGCATGGAATAACCTCATGCAGTGGAATTCAATTTGCCCATTTACAGGGATGAGCCTTGTATGGGAAGTGTCACTGCTGTCTTGCCAAGCACTACAGCTCCTGCTATGGAAGCACAATGAAACCAAACAATTAGTTAGAATTATTGCTCTTAAAGAAAACTGATTTGCTTGTCTTTCTTCTGAGAGAAACTCAGTTACCGTATACCATCAACCTTGGCTTGACTGGCAGTGATTTCCCTGGTCTAGTCTGCTGGGAACCTTAAATGAACATGAGCAATTATAAACCCAAAGTCTTCAGCAATTTGTAGGCATTATCTCAGGATAATTGCCCTGAAACGTTCACGTTGCAAAGCAAGGTAGATAATTTAAAAATCCATCTTTCTCTGTCGGCACTGTGAGTTGGGCAGAGCACTCTTCCCTCCTGCGGGCCTTGTAGCGGGGTAATAAAGCCTGGAACCGGTCCTTTGAAAAGGCCTGTTGCTGTCTTTTAGAAAGCAAAGAGGCCAAGTCTCATTTCAACCTTCTCTGGCTTTATTATTTTTGTAAAACGAAACCCAAGCCATATTTTCTGGCACAAGCAGAGGAAAACTGGAATATTAAAAGTCGAGGGGACAAACCTGCCCTGAGGGGCTCTGCAGAATAGCATCCACTGCAAGAAAGCCTTCCTGCTCCCTGGGTTTGAGTACCCCCGAGAAAGAAACCCTGGGTCTTGGCCTCGTGGCTGCCCATGCACTGGCACAGCTTGGTATTTTCTGGGAGCTTCACTTACAAGCCTCTCAAAGTGCTCCCAAGTGCTCAGCTCCCTCTCTACGACTGGTAAAAACCTCCTGAGAAGTGCTGAACGTTCCTCTCTTCTCATGACTCACACAACTGCCTCATCTGTAGGTGGTTTCCTCAGTTCCTTGCCCCCATCCAACCGAGCAGGCAACTGAAATGCATTCACTGCCTGACTGATTTATAGCAGCTCTTCCCTCCACTGCAAGGAAGGAAAGCTGCCTCTGGCTTACAAGCAAAGCACGGTGATCTCTGAGCTCCTTCTGCAAAGAACTAGCAGGAAGAAGGATGCTTGGAGTGAGGAGGAACAGAAAGGCTCACAGCTCTCCAAATTTTCTTGGATGAGAAAAAGAAGCCACCTCTGTATTTTTTTTTTTTTCCCCCTTGCTTTGAAATAATCAAACCACACAAAAGGCCCTTCAGTGAAACTGGACTCTTGCAAAGCCACAAAGCTCGTCTCAGTGAGGAATGGTGAGGACTGACTTCTGAGGAAGGAAGAAGAGGCCCCCAGAGCAGAAACACCTGTTGCAGTCAGTATCTTGTACCTGTGATTCTATATATCAAAAGTAAAGTGGTCCAGCTCAGCATTTTCCAGAGAATTGTTACAAAAAAGGAAACATCAAAAATTAAAGCTGTACAAGCCCAAACCAGAGACTGGGTATCAGAAAGGGCACATAAAGAGAGCATTTACTGAAGAGGAAATCAGTGAAGTAACAGGTATGTTGGAAATATCCAATGAATGCTTTGAGTGTTCTCCCAGTACCCTTCAGTTTGGAGCCCTTACTTTCCTATGGAGAATAGGAGAAAATTCAAGGAACAAACACTATTGTCAAGGAAAAACCTAGGCAATATTCTGAGTTCCTGTAAATTTAATTGATTCTTGACTGTTCTGACCTTGGAAGAAAACCTGAATTTCAAAGACTTATCCAGTTCTTTGCACCACTTACGGCTGTGAACACCATGAGAAGAATGGGACTTGAAAACTTCCATCCTTCTGCACCCACATCCCTTTTTTCTCCCTCACTCCGTTGTTTTTCACACTCTGCTTATCCCATGAAGCTGCAAACTATCAATGTTGCCACGCTTCATCAAACCATTGGGGTGTCCATAGCACACTCACTCCTGCTGCCCATCACATTTATTAACTTGAGTTTCCTCCTGAAGCTGGCCTTGCTCTCGGGCAGGGCTCCATTCTCCACGGTGGTGGGACACTGCAAAGCGTGACCAGAGTGCAGGACATCACCAGCTGTGCCAAACCCATGGCCAGATCAGCCCAAAGGGTAGCACATATATCCTCCCTCACTCCAGCACTGCTCACTGCTGGAGCTGCCCAAGTGTGCTTGTTTTTCTAGGCCCTGGGGAGTTGGCTCTTTTCTTTCTCTCTCTATTTTTTTTTTTTTTTTAAATAATTGAGATGCAGAGTGAACAGGGGAGAGGAGAGATGGGAAAAGGGGAGTTATCAGCAAGAGGGCCAGCTGAGTGAGGTTGGTGACCTGATTTCAAGCATACTGGGGGTATTCTGTGACCCCTGTAATTTTACTGCCTCCTGAGTTATCGCTTGTGATTTTCAGTGGAGTGAAATGACACATCAGGGAACAGTAAGGATTCCAGCAGACCACAGACAGGCAGAATACAAAGTACCTACCAAAACAGCTGCTGCACCTCTGGCAAAGATATATTTTTAATCCTTTGGAATGGAGATTCCAACTGCCTATCCAGGTCCCCATAGGCTTTATTAATTGAAAATGCTAGAGAAGACACCTTTTATACGTATATTTTTTTACAATCGTGGGCCAAGCTCACAGTGCAGAAGCTCCAAAGGCTTCTGTAATGTAGCTCTCAAGGAGATGAATCCAGATTCAAATGTCGTCTCTTTGGACTTGTGGGGCAGAGCTTGTTCCCCATGAAAACCCCATTTTCCTTAATGACCAAACAGAAACTCCTTGCTCGCCCCAGTGATGCTGTGCTCATTGGAGTCCCACCAAACAGCAGGGACTTGAAATCTCAGGTAGCTTAGCAACAACACAGTGCCCTGTCAGAGACTGGACTGTATTAAAAAAGAACTGATCCAAGTAAAATATTCATCAAGGAATGGGTGATGTAAGAAGAGATCTTTCCTGCAAAAATAATGGAAACCGGATAGATAGACTCTCTTTTGGGTAAAATTTCAGCTTGCACAAACCCCAGCTTTCTGCAGTGTCTGACACAGTCTGTAACTTCATCATGACTATCCCCAAATGAAACTTAAAATATTTGCTACATTTTGCTTTCCCCTTTAAAAAATGGTACCTTTTTAGAAACCAGTGAAGTCCTGTTTCATTTCTAAAGGGGAAAGGGGAAAATGGCCTTTATTCCAGATGGGTTGAAAAGAGCAAAGGCAAAGTGGCAGAACAGAAAGGATTATATACACTTCCATTTACATGTAGCAAAAGGCACTGAAAAAACTTTAACCAAGACACTTCTGGCAAAATTTCTTGCTTGAATTGAAAATCTATTTTCTATTTAAAAAGTTTAGGCAAGGAAGTTTTGACTGAGTGCAGTATTCACACACCTTTTAAAAACTGCTACAAGCTGAACATGTAATTCCAAATCCCCCTGGAAAAGTTCTATAAAATTATTATCAAATAAATAGAATTGTATAGTAATGACAGGAAACCATCTGTGAAATTGACTGCAGAATTAGTTCCCTGATAGCAAATGCAGACAGCAAGGCAGAAAGTGCTGCAGAAGTTTGTCCCCTCCAAAATGTGAGTATTTTTAATCATTCAGTGAAAGATTTCTTTCTTTCTAACGGATTAATGTGTGAAGAGTCTCTGCTCCAAAAGTGTGTGCTGAATACCTTTTTAATTTTTAAAGAAGAAATCAAATCCAGATCATAGCCTTGATGGCTTCTTTTTTATTCAAGTGCTTGGAGCAGGGTGTGATTTGAATGCTGACACTGCTGACGTGCTATTGCATTGCAGTTTGTTACATGGGCACCTGTTTTACCCAATCCCCCAATTTTCCAGCTGGTGCATTTTGTTCCAGGCAGGGGTTACACACAAGTAGGCATAGGCTGGGTTTAACCAATGATCTACAGTTTACCTTAGTTAAACAAATCTGATGGCCTAATGCTGCCAACAGGGAGAGAAGGGGAGGCAGAGCAGATTTCTGCCTGCCCCAAAGAAGCAGAAGATCAGATGCTGGGAACCTTCAGGCGAGCAGCTTTATTGTGATAGCTGGTCCTTCAGATGGCAACTGAAAACAAGGTTTCTAATACAAATTTGTGTGAACTTTCCCTCCCTCCCGTTCCCTCCACTGGCCTCGCAGAGCCTTTTGGCCAGTTCAGCTTAGAGCCTTAGGGCTTAATTATTAGTATGACAAGCTGAGCTTTCAGAGAGGTGAAGGGGGAGAGCAGAGGTGAAGTGGCTGGAGACATCCTGCCTCAATAGGGCACAGGCAGCAGCCAGGCTTCCCCGCCTTTCCCAGCGTCACTGGATGGGCTTTCACAAACAGCTGGCTGGGGGCCCAGGTGGCCCACAGTGCTGTCCCTGTCCCCTGAACTTCCCAGCTCTCTCTGGAGGGTGCAAAGCTGCTTTTGAGGCCCTGCTGTTGTATGAATTTGGGAGCGTTTCCAGTGCCAGCCAGTGCCCCGTGGGAAGCAGCAGGAGGGATTTTCTGGGCTCACCTCCCCAGGGCACAAAGCCCTCCGAGTCCTCCTCACCTCTTCCTGCACCTTTCCGTTTTGATCCTTTCAAAGCCCAAGACTCATGCTTTAGGTTTTGGCATGAGATGAGAAACAAAATAATCAACATCGTTAGCAGGCAGCTCTCCTGCCCCCATGCCACTCACACGCTCCTCACCCTTGTAATATTACTGTATGTATCAGACAATACCCCACTATTTCATTGCCTTAAACAGGAAAATGTTTTCAACTCCCCTATGTGCTCCTGCCTAGTTCATGGCTTGATTTAATTTTACAAGGCAAGAGCTGGAACAATTATCTGATTCTTCATGTACAGCAGGCTTTCAGTGGTCATTTCTGAAGTTTTACTGGTTCGTAACCTCTGTAATCAGAAGACCCAGCTAAAAAAAAAGAAACTAAGTGAACAGGCAGGAATCTGTTCATATTATCCCTTCCTAGCTGTCCAGGCTTTCATCCTCTTTTCTCCCACACATGCCCTTATTGCTCTGCTACTCACCCACCAATGAGGGTCTGTCAATGGCAGTGAGAGGTCAACATCAAAGCACTTTTACAGCTAGCAGCTTGCAGCTAATGCTGGCATTATGGAGAGAAATAGAGAGAGAGAGAGAAGCATAGGGATTGAATGAATGGCCCTCTCATATAGAAAGAGACCGAAGAATAGAACAAAACCTCCTATTCTCCCACTCTTTATAATACTCCTGGGCCGAGTGTGCGTATGTGGTACACAGCTGAGTTTGAACTGCATTAGCACTCTTTCAGTTTACAAACAAGAGGCCTAATTTAGAAGAAAAATCTCTTATCTGATTATTTCTTTGTGTTCACCCATGTGGTAAAAAATGTCTGTACAGAGAAGGGAGGGGGTCTACAGAGGTGACTTACTAACTTCTTTGGCTGTGTCATAATTGTGAAAGGCAATTGGGGGGGATCATTATTCATCCATAATTTTCAGACTTCAGGAAAAGTAGTGGTAAAACAGTCCCTCAAAAGATATTTCCCTGTGGGTTACTATTTTCCCAAAGAAGGAACTGGAAAGAGTGTGGGTCAGTCCCACACCAACTCTATGACTGATGCCACTCCTATCCCCTGCCCACACTGAAACCCAGGAATTATTTTTGTCCCCTGCAATTGACATTGAGATTGGATGTCTTCCTATAAATATGCTATGGCCTTGGTAGAGTGGATTTCACAATTTGCTGGAATTGCCACCTCATGCTAGGTGGATAATTGCAATCACCTCTCCTGGCTCACCCAGCTCTGATTCTGCAGAGGGAAAAGAGGGAATTCAAGGCTGGTATGACAGCAAAGCTGTTATCCAGAGACTCCAGCAGCAGGATTAGGCATGGATATTGTTTCCAGGACTGACAATGGGTATTGTTGTTTGTATTATTTTCTCCATTCTCTGGAGTCTGGGACATCCCATCCTTCTAGCACTGCTCAGTTAATATATTCATATATTATTGAATATAACAAGAAAACCAGCTTGGATCTCTCTGGCACTTTTCTAGAGACAAATCAAGGTTACAGTATTTAACTCATGCAATAAAGAGCCTCAGCAAAAAACGCGCATAATGGTTACACTTATTTCACTTATTTCACATCTCCATTGGTTATGCTACTCCCAGAAGGTTGAATGTGATCTGCTTGGAGTGGTCAAGTGAAGATCTAAAGGGGGTTTGTGGGGGAGAAAGGCAGCTTGAAAGAAATACTGGGAAGAAGCTTCACTGGGATTCTCACTTCCACTGGCAGCACATCTACACAGTGTAACCCCTCAAACCCTCTCCAGACCAGGGATTTCTGAAGCAGGAATTGGTTATATCCATGCCTTTGCAAACTAACTTTACATCCACAACTGGGATTTTTGTCTGCCCATACAACATATAAATGTATCATCCCAGCTGAAACAATCTTTACTCTGGACAGATTTACATCAGGGCAAGCTACTGGGATAAAAGTAAAAAAAATCTTAGTGACTCTGAAAGCTTCATCACGTTTTTCCTTCTTGGATTCAGGATGCAGAGATTACAGGACGGCTGGAAAAGTACAGAAGTGATAGGTACTGAAAAAGGCCTGATTTGGGAGACTAACCTGGAGAAAGTATTTTGGAAAACAGCTGGATTGGTTTAGGGGAGCCTGTACTGGAGGATTTGAATGCTCTGTGCTTTCAGAGACCCTCCAAGTGACATGTAATGAATACCAAGGCTTGCATTTCAAGCATAAACATGACAGAGATCTTAACCATGCAAATATCCACTGCTTAAAAATTTATTATGAGACCAGAAAAAAACATAACAAGTAAACTACAGTATAAATACATCTGTGCCATGTAACTGCAGGATGTCTTGATGCCTCAAATGCCTTTTGAATACTGATGCTTTTCTACTTTACTACAGGAATTTTTCATGTTGAGTTTTTTAAGTGTTACTTAATACACTTTTGAATTGGAAATCAGGACAATAAGCATAAGACAAATCCATCCATTTTTTTCCCCTCTGTATCTTCTCACAGGACAGGAGCAGCAGAGTACTTGTCTTGCACAAAGGCCTTTAGTTTGTATTTTTTAAGATGGTGAACTCACTATGTAAAGATTTATTTTAAACAGAAAGCAATGTTGGTAACCTCAGAGAACTGTGTTCCAACCATGCTGGGCAGGAACTGCAAGTCCAGTAATCAATGAAGTGCTGGGTCAAAATTGGTGTTAATTGGTGGATAAAGGAATAAGGACACCTGATCTCCCACCTACCCTTTCTGAAAGTGCCAAACACTTGCTCCTAAGCAATGAGCTATAAAGGGCAGAAAGAATTAATTGTGTTACTTTCCATTAGGAGTAACTGTACTGGCCCTTTGAGCTCAGTAGAAGAGGAACAGATAGAGGATATTACTATTTTTATTATTACAGTTTTGCACACTCAGTCAAAGCTAAGCCTGAATTTATAAACCTATTGGTTTAAAGTCTTTGTCATGGCATTGATCTGTTTTGGAAATTCACACAGGAGCAGTAGGAAGCAGTTTAAAGAAGGAGTAGCCTTGGGAGCCAGCATACCAAAAATTTTTTATTTACCTTCTTGAAGATGGCTGTGGTGGTTCATTAGTGCACATTCCTAACTATAGACTGTTTCACAGAGAAAAAAAAGGATATAAATATTTAACCTTTGAAAAGGGACTCATTTACTGGAAATCCAGCTTTATGAACTGAGATTATAAATAACTCTGATGCAGTGCAATCAGCATAGTATAATGAGATCACATGAATGGCTGAGTTGTCTTTAACCTTTGATTGTTTAGAAGTGCAGTTATTCATTTCTGCTAAGGATTAGTGATGATGAGCACTGAAATGAAGCCAGGTATCATCAGGCCCAGGGCTGAAAACATCCCTCAAGTGGAAGTAGTCCTCTCCCCTCCAGTTTGTACCCCCAGGGTTTCTTGCATTCCCAGTAATTCAGTTGTAGTCTGTCAAAACATTGAAAGGGACATATATTTCAAATTTATCTGTGGAGATTTTGTAATGCTAGAACAGGGCTTTTTCACTTTGCCAGAAGAGATCTCCTGAGGGGGGTCTGTCCAAGTTACACACTTTTTAAGCATTTGTATTAAAATGCCATGTATAAAATACATTTTTCAAGGTATATTCTCCCACACAAAAATATCTGCTGCACAGTAGAGAGGTATTAGCAAATGCATGGAGAAAATTCAAAAGTTTCACCCCTACAGAGTCCTTCCCTGACATTGTTCTTGCAATTCCAAGTCTCTGGCAAAAGGTGCCTGTGAGTAACCCAGGGAGGATAATTCTTACTGGTATATTTTTTGGTTAATTGATTTTCAAAGCAGATGATTTAAAGGTCATTACATTGCAATGTTTTATAGCAATGAAAAGCACTCCCAGTCTTCTGAAGACTTCCAAGACAGCCCTGGATTAAATCTTACAATTTGTACCACTGAAGCAAACCACTAACTCCTGTATCATTAAACCCTTAATGAATGCAGAAGGTGAATCATAGGATGGTTATGTAACCTGTCCAAAAACACAGGAGAACCCAGAGCAAAAAGTCTAAGGCTCATAAATGTCCCCAGAATGCTCTTCAATGAGAAGGTTTGCAAGCACTGTCATTTTGCACAGCTTTACTTCTCTTGATCTGAAAGTATTTGGCAATTTTACAGGCCGCTGAAATATAGTTTACTGACTAATTTCATTGTGAAACAGCTGTGTTTTCAAAATTACTCATTTTGGGGTGAAAATAAGCTACTGACTCACCCCAAAATACAGAAAAAAACCCCAATAATAACAACCAAAAACCCCAAGGAAAATGGAGAAAACATTCTCGACCAATCTTTTTTAATATACATAAAAATATGAATGCTTATTTTTTTCTCTCTAGTTCTGTTCACTTTCCTTAATACTTTGGGCTCAGGATTTGAGCTGCATTCTCAAGAGATGAAAAGCTTCTTCAGTATGTAAGGATAATAAAACAAGCTGGTGTATGCTGAAAACACTGAATTTTTTGTCCATTAGGAACATCTGCCTATTCCAGGAGGGATATCAGAAAACGTGTCCAGGCAGAAACACAAATTGAGAAAATGTCTGTGGCAGCATCTGAAATAACCACAACAGGATAAATAATAAAATATTTACCATGACACAGTAAGGCTCTCTCACCAGTGTAGGGCAGGCTCCCCAACAACATGCCTCCAGCATTAGGTCATGGAAATGGTGTCAGAAGATGGTTTATTGTAAATTACGGCCTGGATTGCCATATATCCACTACACCTCCAGGAATCTGAACCCTGAAGTCATTTAGAGGTAGGGTTACATCTAGAAGAAAGGATATCTTCCCTGGGAGATAAAACAATACAGCACTTCTATGTTTTGCAGATGTAGCAAGAGGAAAAAAAAAACCATTGGAAATGGACATCGAGCTGGGGAAAACTCTTCTGAAACCAGAAAACTTTTTCCAGAAAAAGCCAAATAAAAAGACTAGTTTCTTGAGCATTAAAGCTAACCCTGCCCCTCCTTTGGCCTTTAAACTGCAACACAGAGTCTGTTTCTGATTTTAATTTCATCTGCTCTTATCACTTGGATAGAAGTGCAGAAAGTCTTTGCCATCTCTTTGCTCACTTGCTGTGTGCTGTGGCTTGCAGAGAACAGGCCAGCATGAATAATGCCAATAAGCAGAGTCAAACCACACAGCTACTTTTGAAGTGGTATTCCATTAATCTGGATACCTTTCCCAGGCCTTTCTTCCCCTTTTGCTTGCAGAATTTGGGGCACCCAAAACCAGCAGCTATTCCTGATCTTTATCTCTGTTGCCTCAGCAGTGGTGCCCCACCAGCACCACGTTTCAACAGATTGAAAGGCCACATTCCACTTAAAGGAATT